>OX243821.1:29667243-29754756 GCA_945859605.1 Lumbricus rubellus
GGACAGGGACAGGGACAGGGACAAGGACAGGGACAGGGACAGGGACAGGGACAGGGACAGGGACAGGGACAGGGACAGGGAAAGGGACAGGGACAGGGGACAGGGACAGGGACAGGGACAGGGACAGGGACAGGGACAGGGACAGGGACAGGGACAGGGACAGGGACAGGGACAGGGACAGGGACAGGGACAGGGACAGGGACAGGGACAGGGACAGGGACAGGGACAGGGACAATTAGCACATCACGTTATTCGGTAATCCTTGGGAGTTTCGGCAGACAGAGATAACTAACCAGAGTAAACCTCTTGGCTGAAAACCTGTATGCATTGATAATCCATATTATACCATGATTCAATATTCCATTGACCTGGGCTTCATGCAGAAGCCTATTCCTGTGTAAAATCCAGAGTATCAGAAATGTCATTTTGTAACGATTATTTATTCTAATAATAGCACCAAGAGATCATTGCAATGCGATCACATTGGACACCTTTAAAATGTTGGATTATAATACTATATTAAATATTGACGGGGTTGCGGAGAATTGATTAACGGTTCAGACATTCTTCCTTTAGACACCTTAAACATGGTCATTACTGATGCTATATCAGTGTTACACACGGTTGCATATAAAATGAACATCTGGTGTTGGAAACACATTTAACTGTTTACAACCGATCCTCGAAAATAAACAATTTATAATTATGAATAAAAAAGTGTTGTAATAATTATGTCAAATTTTTTTTGTCGAGGGCAACGACCTCTGTTGTCATAGGCCTTCGTCAAATCTGGATCCCCCTTCTCGTGTTTAACTGCAATTAAAGTACCTTAACAACTGTGGATTTATACCAGCATCATTCTATGAAACTTATATTTTAAATAAGGTCCTGGCCTAAATAATGCCATACAAATTTCTGTATACGGATTGCAATGACCATTGTAAAAGCAGTTAGTTAAACAGTTTTTGTACACCAAATAAAATTGTAATTATTTGATACATGATATGCCAACACCAGTAGATTTCCTAATACTAACGGTTAACAAGAAAATAACACATAAATTTAATAATGGAATTAAATTATAATCGATTCAATAGAATATAGAGATTTAATATTATTCATTTCAAAGAAGTATAAAGCGCCGCTTCAATAGCACCTACATGTATTATCAGAACCAACTCGAGGGTTCTAGTCGTACATTACAGACCGCAGGAAAGGCATGGCACTGTATACATAATTATAGAAGTGCGTGACCGGGGAGGGGACAACATGTTGCCGCGAATTGCCTTGCATTGCGCTGCATTACATGATTACATCACATCACATTGCATTGCATTTGGATGAATTGCATTGTGGTGCATTAAAAAAATTCCATTGCATTGTATCGTATTGTTTTGTATTGCTCTTGATTGCATTGCATTGCATCGATTTTTATCGCATTGCATAATAGCACTGCACATTGTGCTTTATTATTATTGAACAGAGAGAACGTTCCTACCTTCTTCCGCTGTTGATCATCAAACGAAACTCATTTTATCGTCCGTCTCTTCACATCCATTCTCATCCATTCCAACCTCCGCCTCTTCCTCTTCCTCCTCTTCTTCCTCTTCGATTCCTCCTCCTCCTCTTTCTCTTCCTCCTCTTTCTCTTCCTCCTCTTTCTCCTCCTCCTACTACTTTTTCTCTTCCTCTTCCTCTTCCTCTTCCTCTTCCTCCTCCTCCTCTTCTTCCTCTTCTTCCTCCTCCTATTCTTCCTCCTGCTCCTACTCCTCCTCTTCTTCCTCTTCCCCTCCTATTCCTATTTCTTCTCTCCCCCCTCTTCTCCCTCTCCCTACTCTCCCTTCTCTCCCTCCTCCTACTTCTCCTCCTCCTCCTCCTCCTCCTCCTCCTCTTCCCCTCCTCCTCTTCCTCTTCCTCCTCTTACTCCTCTTCAATTCCTGGAGAGGCGACCGGTGCCACCAAAGCCCGACGCCGCCGTCACCGCCTCCTCCTTCAGGCGAGATTTCTATACACTGGGCCAACACGGAGAGATGGATGGACGGATGGACGCATGGATGGATGTATGGGAGGAGGGAGGATTGGAGGGAGGTGTGGACCGTTGGCTCGGTGAACGGCTGGGATTCGATTGGGCTGAGAGCTTTACACACGCGGCTTGGGTGCGAGCAGGCGAGCTAGCTGGCTGGATGCTCGGGCAGGCAGGCAGAATGGAAGGGAGGGAAGGAGGGGGAGCGAGGAAGGGAGGGACGGAGGGAGGGGATTAGGAAGAGAGAGAAGGAGGGAGTAGGGAATTAGAGAGAGAAGAAGGAAGGGAAGGAAGGAGCAGGGAGGGAGACAGAAGAAAGGAGGGGAGGAAAGAGCAGGGAGGGAGAAGAAGGGAGGGAAGGAGGGAGTAGGGAGGAAGAGAGAGAAGAAGGGAGGGAACGAAGGAGTAGGGAAGGGGAGAGAAGAAGGGAGGGAACGAAGGTGTAGGGAGGGAGAGAGAGAAGAAGGGAGAGAATGGGGAGAAGGGAAGCAAGGAGCATGGAAGGAAGGAGCATGGAAGGAAGGAAAGAAAGATGGAATGACGGAAGGAATGATGGATCGAGGGAAGAAAGGAATGAATGAATCAAGGAAAGAGGGAAAGAAGGCAGGAATAAACAACAGAAGGAAGGAAGGAATGAACGAAAGAATGAACGAAAGAAAGAAGGAAGGACGGAAGGAACGAACTAACGAACGAACGAACGAAGGAACGAAAAAAGGAAGGAAGGAACGAAAGAACGAACGATGGATGCTAGGGGCAGAAAGAGAAGGGTATGATTGTTGGAGAAAGGAAAGAAGGCATAGAAGTGAATGTGAGTGAGGCGCAGAGGTATGGAAGCAGAAAATCAGATGATGTCACAAGAAAGAAGGAAGGCAAGTAGGCAGAAAGAAGGGAATGAAGGAATGGTGAGTAGGCTGCAAGTGGTAGGGTCCGTCTCGCGGGGTCACCCAATGTTAATAGGAAGACGGGGTAGGGTGGGGTAGGGTGGGGTGGAGTGGGGTGGAGTGGGGTAGGGTGGGGTAGGGTGGAGTGGGTTGGGTTGGGGTGGGACATGGCTTGCCGCTCGAGGGATAGACGTGATTAAGTTCGCTAAGCTCGATAACGCGTTTGGGTCGATCGCACGGCGTATGGTAAGGTCCAGTGAAATGGTTCAATGATATTGGATCTGGTGATGGTGTTTTAAGAGCAAACCAATACACCACAAAGCAGTATTATAATAGAAGTGGATAAATTCATATCTCGATATCATTGCTCAAGCGATGATTGGTTATTAAGTGCTGTAATATGCCAAGCAAATATTAAAAAGAAAAGAACATCGTTAAGAACACCTTTTTCAATGTTCTTCCCAACTGTATAAATACACGGAAATGACCGGTTTAATTTAGTTTAATTTAAACCAATTTATACTAATTTTGCCTATTAAGTGCTGTAATATGCCAAGCAACTTTCTGTCCAGGGCAACGGCCTCTGTTGTCATAGACCCTGGTCAAATCGGATCCATCCATCCAATGCTGAAGCACGAAAATGATGGTTATAGAGTAATTATTATCGTATACTTTGAGTCTAGAGTGGACATGCATCTTGAAAATTGCTTGTGAACATGAAAATATATTTAGAGCTATATATGATATATTATGTAATGCAATGTAATGTAAATCTTCGAGAATATCTCATAGCCCACAACAGCGAGGAGACCAGCTTAACAACGGCGCCCGGGGCTGTTTTTAAGAAATTTTTAGAACTGCACAAATCCTTCTTTTCTTCCCTATCATCCGTTGGCAAATTACTTCCAATCGGAGAACAATGAGCATTTTTTGCTGGTTTTAACTGTATAGAAGTGCTTCTACAACTGCACAAATCCATTTAGAACTGCACATTTTTTACAACTGCACGTTAAAAAAACCTGAACGGCGCCTTTCGATTAATTTTACTGTGAACTCAAACTGTTACTGCTTCCGATGCGAAATTACCTTTGCGCGATGCAGAGCGGAAGATTGAACGACGGTCAATAACGAATGGATTGAGCGAGAGCGAGGGACAGACAGACAGACAGACAGAGACAGACGGAGAGACAGAGTCAGGCACACAAACATACAGACATACAGGTGGACCATAGATAGATAGACACAGACAGACACACAGACAGACACACAGACAGACAGACACACAGTCAGGCAGACAGACAGAGAGACAGACAGACATACAGACAGAGAGACAGACGGAGCCAGGCAGACAGACAGACAGACAGGCAAACAGACAGACATACAGGCAAACAGACAGAAAGAAAGATGGATGGACAGACAGATAGTCAATTATGCGAGAGGTGCTTCATAGATTAAATTTTATAGATTATAATTTCTACCATTCCACATTGCAGCACCACACACTAATTAAAACTGTAGTTTGGCAGTGCCAGTTCCGAGACTTGATAAAGGAGGAGGGCGACGCTAACGATCTTTGTTATGAGCGTAGCAAAAATGAATTGAATTGAATACCATTATTAATGAAGAAAAAAATAATAATGTCGCAATTCTATGGACAAATTGGACACCTCTTTTAAGATTGAAAATCACATTATAAGTATCATTGACGCAATAATAAAAATAAGTATTACGGGTGAATCGGCACTTACTGTTAGTTATGTAGTCCACAACACGGCTAACGATCTTTGTAAACAATGTACACAGTGTCCCAATAAATCGGGACCCCTTTTATAACGTGAATAAAACAGGCAAATCTTAATCGATTTTCAAAATTTTAAAACTGTTTTTATCCCGAGATAATTATCTTTCACCGATTCAAAAATGAAGTTTCTGGCATGAATATTGACGTCACAATTACGTCATTTGCATCAGAGAATTCAAATGTTAAGTACCGAACACAACGATTTTTGTTGACATTTGGTTTCGATATGTAAATTGACGACGTCATTATGACGTAATTTTTTAGTGATGGCCGTTCATAAATTATCAATTTGTAGAATGACTAAATGACTACCACTGTTAATAATAAAAAGTAATAATGTCGCAACTCAAAGGACAATTTGGACACCTCTTTTAGGATTGAAAATCACATTATAAGTGTTATTGACGCACTTCGTAATATTTAATGTTTTCAGCCCTGGACACCCCTCAAAAAAACAGACCTGTTTTAAGAAGTACATAGAGAATGAGTCACAGATTATATGACCAAGCGCAGCTCAAGAGGGAGGCCATTTCATACTGAGAGACCAACCACAGAAAAAGCACGGCTCTTCATGATGGAGGTATACAAGTACACGTATGGGGCGCTGTGGTGTAGTGGTGGCGTCGTTGCCTTGGAGTCGGAAGGTTCGAGGTTTGAATCCACCTTGCCGCGTAAGGACCTTGGGCAAGTCCTTCACTCACAATTGCTCAGCGCTTCGGCGTGAAACTCTGATGCATTCTGGAGCGCCTCTGAGTAGAGTGAGCTTGAAGGGGCGCTATAACAAGTGCACACACAAAGCAAATGTACTTCCATTCCCACTGAGTGTATGGATTGAGTATCTGACACAGGCTGATAAGTATCAAGCAGGTAAGCTGGAGCAGTCCTAGCTGGCATGACAATGCCAAAGAAGTGACTCTTTATTCAGTATGCTGACGGACAGAGAGACAGAGCAGAACTTCCAGCTCATGTAATTTGAAAGCAGCAAAACTAACCATAGTTATAAATTTCAGTTAATTTTTAAACAATATTATAATTTTAAATTCAACTGAAAATCAACAGATGACTGGTTCAAAACTTTACTATACAGTATTTCATAAATAATAATATAATAATATAATTATTAATTGTTATAATTTTAGAACTGAATGCAAGCAGCAAAAAATTAAAGCAAACTTTTGCCTTTCTCCTTCGCTCTGTCCCTGTCTCTCTCTCTCTCTCTCTCTCTCTCTCTCTCTCTCTCTCTCTCTCTCTCTCTCTCTCTCTCTCTCTCTCTCTCTCTCTCTCTCTCTCTCTCTCTCTCTCTCTCTCTCTCCTTGTTTATCTTTTAGTGCCTGTGCTTTCTCTCTCTATGTCTCTCTGTCTGTCATTATTTCCCTCTGTCTTTCTCTGTGTTTCTGTCTGTCTCTGACTCTTCTCTCTGCCTTTCTCAATATTAGAATTGCAAAATTTAAATTTTAAAGCAACATTAATGGAATCATCAACATCAGAATAACATAAAAATTATCAGACAAAACAAAATATAAAGAATACAAACATTTGATATAATTTGTACCAATTATCTGAATTTTAAAACAAATAATAATAATAATGAGTATAATAAAAGTATTAAATAATAATAAGAATTAGAAGAATAAAGAGTAGCCTAGAAGTAATAATATTAATAATAGCAATAGTCATAATAGTGTAGTATTAATAATAACTTAAAGGAATCTTGTACTACGGGAAAACTTAATAAACATAACATGAAAAACTTTTACCACAAAAAATAAACTAAACGATAATAATTAGAGGCATAGTATGTCCTCTGGTCAAAATATGATACTATAATGACAGTATGATACAAATTGGAAATATTCTAACAGAACTTGTTGATATAAATCTGTAGAAGCTTCAACATTTTTGGCAGTAGTTATGATTTTTGTACGTCAATGCAGCTTTCACAAGCGACTCAAAAATCTGATTCAAACCTCCACAAAAACATTTGTCACTCAATGCTGAAGATGACTGTGACCTCGTTATTCACAAAACTTTTACCCAAGTTTGGCACGACATATTAAATCAACACCCCATTTGACCCCAAGATAGTGACTCGAAAATCACAAAATGTGGTCCAGTTTTCCCATGACCGAGACCCCAAATCCCTAGATTGTAATTAAAAATTGTGATTAAAATTTCCAAAACTGTTACCCAAGATTGTGAACACAAAATTGCCAAGATTAACACCAAATTACGAAAAATCTGATAAACCCCTCTCCATTATTGTGTTCCAAAACCTCATAAGATTGTGAAAAGAACATTTCCAAGATGATGAACACACATTAAAAGATGATGATCCCACATTCACAAGTTGCTGAACACACATTCCCAAGATGACGAAAAGAAATTTCAAAAAAATCTTAAATAAAAATTCGAAGAATGTGACTCAAAATTCCCAAGAATGTGACACCCTTATCCTAAAACCATAAACCTAACTTAACAAAATCCACAATAAACTTACGAAAGCCACAGATCTTAAAATGAGAAAGAAAAAAATCTACGAAGTATTGATAAAATATAAAAAAATGATGCAATTTTAGTCTAATATTTTATTGTAATTAATCAAAACATAAGCAAAATTGACATAATATCAAAATCAGTAACAAAACCAAATTAACCCCAAAATTCAAAACAAGAATTAAACTAAATTTACGTTTAATCTGACATTATCAATAATTATCAATAATTATCAAAACAAATCCAACATAACACCAAATCTTCTCTCAAATACGACAGAATATTGATGCAATTTGTATGTACAATTTAAGCAAAGTCGAAACAATATTTTAGTACATTTTGAAATGACATTAATTACTGAAATATTTTATCCCAATACGTCATAAAATTGAGGCAATACTGACACATTATTTGTCCAATATTTATGTAATTTTGGTAGGTTGACACAATAATAATAAGTATTATCGAGGTAATTATTGATTTAATATTCCCGAATATCAACAAAACACCAGTGTAATAATGAAGCATTTTTTTTTACAATATTGTCAAAATATCTGTTTAACACTGACATCACATCCATGCAATTTTGGCAAAATATCAACAACAGACATATGCAAATTAATTAATTGCTTCAGATTAAACTTAATTACTTACATTAAATTTATGTAATACATAAACCTTACGCAAAATTCAGGCAAACTTAACGCACAATTTAGACAGAACTTGCACAAAAATTTACGTACCATTTTTGCAAATTTTAAGAAAATCTACACAATACTTGTGCAAAAGTTACCTACTATTCAAGCTAAATTTAATCAGTATTTATGCAGTACTTACGTAAAATTTACGCAGTAACTATGCAGTACTTACGTGAAATTTACGCAGTATTTATGCAATACTTATGTAAAATTTACGCAGTATTTATGCATAGCTTAGCAAAATTTACGCCCGATTCGTGCAAACTTTACATACGATTTACACAACATTTACGCAAAATTTACGCACTACTTACGCCAAATTTCCACAAGATTGCCAATCGTCATCAAGAGAAGCGTTAGTAAAAAGTTTCTGAATTATCGACAAAAGTCTGAAACAGAAAAACGCGTCCTCGCCCAAGAGTACCACTTTCTTCGGGAAGCCACTGAGTCTTTCTCTCCGCGGTGGGCGCTATCCTCCAGAGGGTGATTTCGTGGTAGTGGCCGTTCCACCAGAGCTGTCGCTTTTTGGTAATGAGGTCACAACTGCCACTGGAAAATCAACGACAAAGAATTATTTATTTATTCATTTCCATAGCATCTTTCTACTCAGAGGCGCTCCCAACCACAGCACGGACACCGCATATGTATGTATGTATAATGCATGTATGTACAGGGTGCGCCAAAAAAAAGACCACCCACCGTTTTTTGACGATTCAAAAACGAAACGCGAAAAAATTAGGTTTTTTGCCAATATCTTAACCAAAAATAAAAATTTCGAACTGAAATTTTAAAGGCGTCAAGACAATTCATATTTACACATGATGGCAGGATTTCATTAAAATATTCCAAACACAACTAAAGTTATACCACTTTTGGTGAGACCACCCACCGTTTTTGGCGATCCAAAAACGAAACGCAACACAAAGTGACAAAAACACGATTTGATTAAGTCTCCTCTCAAATAACTGTTGTCCAATGAACTTGGTAGTGCTTCACAACTTGTGTTTAATGTGCCCACCACCAGTTCCAAAACTTTTTTTGAGTCTCTTTGCAAAGTTCTTGATGCACCTGTTGATTAAGCTGATAGATTCCTTATTTACCAATTTGATTGTCATCTTGCTAAGTGACTTCTCAGTGACGTGCAGCTAAGGTGGCGCCCTGTTTCTTTTTCAAATAGTAATAATAACGATCATCGGACAATTTTAAGGCTATTTGGTAACAATTATTATTTGAGATGAGAAAAAAATCGTGTTTTTTGATACTTTTTTGTTGCGTTTCGCCTTTGAATCGTCAAAAAACGGTGGGTGGCCTCCATAAAAGTGGTATAACTTTTGTTCTGTTAGAAATAGTTTGAAGAAATTTGACCATCATGTGCAGATATGAATTGTCTTCAAGCCTGTGTAATTTCATTTCGATATTCTTATTTTTAGCTAAGATATTGACCAAAATAATGAGATTGTATTTTCGTGACTTTTTGCTGCGTCGCGTTTTTGAATCGTCAAAAAACGGTGGGTGACCTCCCTAAAAGCGACATAACTTTTGTTGTGTTTGAAATATTTTGATGAAATCTGGCCATCATGTGTAAATATGAATTGTCTTCAAGCCTGTAAAATTTCATTTAGAAATTCTTACTTTCGGTCAAGATATTGGCAAAAATCTTAGGGGGGGTCTTTTTTTGGGCGCACCCTGTTTGTATGCATGTATGTATGAGGTCACAACTGCCACTGGAAAATCATAAAGAAAGATTGATTTATTTATTTATCCATTTCTATGTACGTGTGTATGTTATGTATGTATAATAAATCTACGATTAACGATACAATCTGACAAACCACAGAATGATTGCAGGTACAGGTTATAAGAAATACGGCCCACTATAGCACTACACGCTGGTCGGCTTTACAGCAGTGGGTTCGGTAGCTTAACACTAATGGCCTAAGTGCTGGATCACTCCTGGTTCAGCAGAACCCGAGTCAAGCAACACAACAGAAAAATGTATGCATTCGTTATAGCACCTCTTCAAGCTACTACTCACAGATGCTCCCGACTACAGCGCAGACACTGCATCGGAGTTTCACGCCGAGCGCCTGTTCAAGGCCTCTAAGACGCGGCTTGAGATGGATTTGAACCTGGCAACATTCCAGCTGAGCGCCTCTGAGTAGTTCTCTTGGAAAGGCACCATATAAATTCTCCAAATGAACAAATGAAAGAGTTAGCAATGATGATGATTAATGATGACGACTACAAATTACAAATGATGATGATGATTAAAAATTAGCAATGATGATGATTACGACTTACCAATGATGATGATTAATGATGACTACAAATTAGCAATGATGATGATTAAAAATTATCAATGATGATGATTACAACTTACCAATGATGATGATAATGATGACGATGATTACGACAATCAGGATAAGCCACATCTGGAAAAAGACACAGAAACAAATCTTCATGTAATTTCAATTTAATTTTTATAGCTCCTCAGAATACACCAACTACTGACTAAAACCGGTGCAAATACCATATAATTCTATGATCAGTTTAATTTATATAGCTCTATTTAATAATACCATACAATTCTACCGCTAGTTTGCTATTATCCAACGCTTCTAAACTGTCAATCTACCGTTCAATTCAACTAAACAGACTTACTCAGTGATTCCCAACCTTTCTTGACTGCAGGGCCACTTTTTATAAGGCTAAAATTTTATTAGGCCTAAAAAAATGTTGTGTTTCCGGTAACAGAGCTAAAAAAATTGGGTAGGTAGGTCGGAAAATATTTTTATTTTGTAAAATATTTTTATGCAGTGACTATCCGAAAAAGTATACCCCACTAGTCTTTTTTGCACGCTGAAACAAAGTACCGGTACGTGTTCTAACTTCTAAGCAAGTATAAACTGCCTATTTCCCGACTGTCTGCACCTGAAACTGCTCTAGAAACAGTCCTATTAATTTCATTTTGTTGACATCTCTTATGTTATGTCAATACAAATGTTTAAAAAATATTTTTGGAAAAAAAAATTAAATTTTTTTCTTAAATTTTTTTTCTTAAATTTTTTTTTTTTATAAATTTTTTTTTACAAAAATATTTGGGTCGCGGCCGTAAAAATGGGTCGGTCGGGTTACCGGAAACACAACAATTTTTTTTACGCCTTAACCAAAAGCATATATAAAATTGTTATAATTGAGTCAAAAAGAATACTTGATGTTATTTATAGACGTCAGAATATTTGTATTGGAAAATTATTAAGCCTATATGTTCTATCCTGTCCATTTGATAATTTTGTCATATTTTTCTGCTAATTCTTTGAGGGTCGAGGGCCATATTTTGAGAGCTGGCGGGCCACTTTTGGCCTGCGGGCCAAGGGTTGGGAACCACTGGTCTCACTTACAGCTCCAGAATGACCTCCAAAAGCACAACTCCCAAAACAATCATGTTCATTACAGGTACACTCCTATCGCAAGTCAATTTTTATAGCTCAAGAATTTACCCACCGCTCACAAACAACCACGGTCATTTACCTTACAGTTCTGCCACCAGTATTTGCGCTTGAGTCGTGTCGCAGCGTTCTCAAACTGACGTGCACCGTCCTGCAGAGCGTCTTATGACAGGCAAGACGAAAAACAACAGAACAGAAACAAAACAAACCAAAGATAACCAAACGAAAAGTCAACAAAATATAAAATGAACAAGAAAGAAGAAAATGATGAAGATGATGATGATGATAAAGAAGATAAGCGTGATGAAGATGATTATGATGCGGTGATGTGTGTGCTCAATGCCTTGGAACTGAAGGGTTCCTGGTTCGAATCCACCTCAAGCTGCCACGTAGGGACCTTGAGCATATCCATTTCTCGCAAATGTTCGTGCTATTCGGCGTGAAAATCCGATGCAGTGTCCGTGCCGTAGTCAGGAGCACCACTGAGTAGAAATCTGGAAAGGGCAAATGAGAAATAAACAAATAAAAAAGATGAAGATCTATAAGAATAAGAGGATGAGGAGGAGACTGTCGAGTTAACCCTCGGAGTAAGCCATGGGCAGAAATTGCCTGTCCGACTGCACAACAAACACCACTACCACTACCATTGACTGACTGATAACCAAACGAAAAGCCAGCAAAATCAAAAATAAAAATGAAAGAAGAAAATGCTAAAGATGATGATGATGATAAAGAAGTCTAAGATAAGAAAGATGAAGATAATGAAGATGATTATGATAAATCATTGTTATCATTGAGCGCCTCTGAGTAGTTTTTTACTTGAAGGAACGCTATGTAAATGTCCGAATGAATTGTTGATTGACTGATTGGTTGACTGATTGATTAATTGGCTGATTGATTGGTTGACTGATTGATTGGTTGACTGATTGGCTGATTGATTGATAGGCATACACTGTTAGAGTCACTTCATATTTTCCAACACAATGCCCTTCAAATGACAAACAAATAAAATAAAATAAAAAAGATGTGCATGGTGTAAGTCCATTTAGAAAACTGGAAACGGTCCATCCCATCATCATCATCATCCACGCGTTCTCCAGTTTACCTGCTCGCGAGTCAAGGTCGGTTAGCTTCTGGTCACGCTCGAGTACCTTTTCGACGTTCACTCTCATTATGTCGACGACCTTTCGAAAGAAGAACAAAGCATCACAGAAGATAGGTCAAGGAACTTGATTAAATTATGCATGTAGGTCAATGTAACAAAGATAGGGGGTCATTGCATAATTACGTAACGCTCGAGGGTGGGTGGGTGGGGTCATTGAAAACGTTACGAAACGTTACGGTGGTGGGTGGGTGGGGGCAGCTAAACGTTACGTAATGCTTTAAAAAAATTAATGAGCAATTTAGTCCGTGAAACTTTTCAGCAGTGTGTAAAATTTTATCCTTGAGGTAGGCTAAAATTTAAGAAAATTGCAGTTCAGGCATGACTGTCGATCATTTATATACTGTCATATTATAATACACATTAAATTCGCTATGAAAATGATGAATTATAAATACGAATTCGCATAGGCCCTATAGGTCTGATAGGCCTAAATCTTAACTGATCTTTCGTGACTATCGTTACGTAACGCTGGGGAGGGTGGGTGGGTGGGTGGGTCAAGGGAAGCGTTACGAAGCGTTACAGGGTGGGTGGGTGGGTAAAAAACGTCCCGGTCAATTTTGGCGTTACGTAATTATGCAATGACCCCTAGGACTTCATGTTAGTTCAGACATGTATTTGGGTTAGAGCACCGATCTATTTAAGGTTAATTCATTGTAGACTTGACAGACAGTTCCCTCTAGAACAGGAACAAAATTAAAACCATTATCCTGTTTTGCCCTAGAGTTCTTTGCGTAAATGAGAATTAGACAAGTCAAAATATGAAGAAACAATTTTTTGTACAAAACATGATAACTGGTCATTTATGACAAGTAACTGGTCATTTTTGCAAGCAAATTGTCATTTTTCACAAACAAGGGGTCATTTGTTGGTTGGATATAGAAATTATGTACGTTTGTTTATTATACCATGTCTGTACACCAAAATGTGGATAGCAATTGGTATATTAAAGAATATTCTTATATTATCTTATCTTTGTAAACAAATAACTGATCAATTTCACGAGAAAGTCAACATTTCTAACCAAAAAAATCGGTGATTTTTAACAATCGGGCACTTTAAATCAAATTGTACCTCGTCAACTTGTGCTTGTGTTTGCTGTAGTTTCTTGCTTGGCTGTCCACCGCTCGGTTGGGCCCCACTTGGCTGCGGAGGAGGAGCTGTCGCCCTACACAAAATACATTACATCAGGTATTGACAGAGTAACAGTAATCAGAAATTTATATGCATCTGCTTTTCAATGAGAATATCAGATTTTTGCTGCAGACTATAAAGGCTTTCTCTCTTCCTGTATCTGTAAAGTTTGTCAACTTTCTCCCTGATTAAGAACAATGCGAAAAACATTACCAATTTAATAGCAGCATCTACAGTTTAAAAACTAACATACATTTTTGTAACGAAGTGACTAGCGGACCGCCAAGCGGCCGTCGAATCTCAAATACTAGCGGACCGCCAGTCACGTATAACCTGTCACATGACGAGTCTTGATTCTTGAATATTGTTACAATGGCGGCAGTTACCGATAGTTGGTTTTATGTCGGACAAAAGTTTTCTTGTTTTAATGACTTAGAAAATTACTAGAAACAGAGTAAGCAACCAATTTTTTTCGTGAGTTTTGGTTAGGTTCAGGTTAGGCGTCGTGAGAGTCGGTTAGGGTTAGTTTTAGGTTTTTTTTAGCCATTAGAAACTCTTGTGGATTGGTGTAAATAGAAAGCCTGGCGGCTTGCTAGTATTCCGTATTGGACGGCCGCCAGTCATGTGACAGGTTACACGTGACTGGCGGTCCGCTAGTATTTGAGATTCGACGGCCGCTTGGCGGTCCGCTAGTCACAGCCTTTTTGTAATCGGGACCGGAAAAAATGCATTAAAAAGTGTTCACTGATACTAGTGTCGTTTTGATTAAGTTTACATGTGCATTTGAGATACTCATTTACATCAAACTCTGCCAATTTCATCTGGGTAATCTTGACTTGAAATACACAAATTTATAGCACAAATTTATAGCACAAATTTATATAATGAGCTATTTATCATTCGAGATACATAAAAATTTAATCAACCGGCTGCCCCTACGCCCAGAACCGTGGCGTTAATTTTGTAAATCATTTCGAAACTCAAGGGCAGGATAATAATTTTCACAAAACAACTTTGAGGAAGTGGAAAATGCGCTACAAAAGTTCAATGACTCACATAAAAAACAACGATTAGGGCGTAACGTCTAAACAAAACAAAACGGTCGTAATAACAATTTACGTAACAATTAATTTAATAAATAGTGTTATTTAAAACTACTAACATCTTCTGTTTCCGTTCGGCGATTAAAAAACCAGCCAAAAAGAAGAAAATTTGAAGTTAGAAACTTTTTCGTAACTTTCAGTGTCACGTAATTATTAGCGGAAGAACGGCGCCGCTGAAGTTTGACCAAGGTTACTAGAAACTCGGTTGTGACATTATATGTACAGCGAGGTGCGTTGGGATTGATTGCATGCGCCATTTTGTTTAATATTTTGACAAAGGGTAATTTAAATAATAATAATACTGTGTAGAGATTTTAAGTGACATGGATTCGTAAGCAATCGATTAAAAGACCGTAGCAATTTTAATATATATCCAGAAGCACTCGGATCATGGAAAAAGTCAGTAAAGATATGCCTGAGTAAAAAGCTGTCAAAATCGTATTTTAATTACGTTTATTTAATCAGATCTAATATTTAAAATAATTCAATCAGTTGTTGCTTTTACATATAAAATGTAGTTTAAAGCAGTGACGGTGGAACGAATAAAATGTTACAAAGAAGTAAATTTTATTGTATTTTAAGACAACCACTGCTGTTAGTCAAGATCCTAAAAGGCACTGGTTTAGAAAACAGAAATAATCAGTAATGTTGATGTTGATGTTGTGTCAAAACGAAAGACTATTAAGACAAAATCCAAAAGATCAGTCCACGGAGTGTTGGAAAGAGAAGCATTATTCATCGTGTATGGGAACTTTTGTAAAGTACTGTTTCGAGTCGAGAGTGATAGGTCTATTCCTTAAAACAACTTTGGTGCTAATTCAAGCATTAGTTAATAAAGCGGAAGTCAATTAAGAGAGACAATTACATTCTGAATTCTTATTGGTAGCCTACATGGCCGTACGCGGTGGTGTAGCAGTGTTGCGGTTGTTGACAAGAATATCAAAGGTTCGAATTTGCATCAAGTGGTGGAGTGGCGACCATAATAATTGCAAAGCAAAAGAAATCCAATTAACTTGGATATCCCAGTGTGGCGTAAAAGCCAACGAGCCTGTGGTCGGTCAGAAAACTCATCAATTATAATTATTGGCAATAAACAAGAGGCTCACTTTTAATTAGTCCCCAGGTGACGGTTAAGCGCTTTTATGAATATAGCGACTTTTGTGCTACTTTTTTACGCGATCGCCCGACGAAAATTTTTTGTGGCAACCCTTTGGTCAATGTGGGTCAGTGAAGGAAATCAATAAATAGGTCAAGTCAAATTCTCATCGCGAATGAAACAAACTTGCTCTGATTGCATCGTGTAAATCTTTACGTAGTTTATAATTTACTGCGATCGAGACCTTGTTTGTTTATAAGCAAATTTCAATTATGTTTTAAAGGTGTACAATTTATCGGTTTAGACGGTTATTGTCGGATCGACGGTCTACGCTTAGTATAACCACCGTGGGTCTGGATGGGAGAGAAGCATTGGACATGGGAAGGAGCATTGTTAGCCCTGACTGGGATCGGTTTTGCCACCCGTCTCTGGATGCTGGATAAACCTTCAGCGGTTGTGTGAGTAGCTTAAAAATTCTAAATTCAAGTCTAAATTTATTTATTTCATAAATTTATATAGCGCCTATTTAAGGTAGGCTAACCAGAACCGCTCCCGGCCCAATCACAGCTAAATAAAACTTTTTTTATGTTCTTAAGGAATAGAGTGGAGTGACCTCTGGGAATTAAGCGCAGTGTAACAGGGAGACCATTCCAGGTGGTAGGACCAGCACAGAGAACGAACGACGCTGTAAGAGAGTTTAAACCACGAGAAAATAATTTCAAAATTTGTAACAACGATCTTGCTACCATGCATGTCCACTTGACTTTTGTAGCGCATTTTCCAGTTACCACTGTCCCCGAATTTAAATTCCTCCAATTTCCATGACTGTCCAGTGTCCACGACACTGTGCTTGTAATATCTTTTATTTTTCAGGTTATATATATATATATATATGTATATATATAAATATATATATATATATATATATATATATATACGACAAATATTACACAATAAAAAGGTGTTAGCAATTGCCTTTATTTTTCTGCATACAGGTTTGATGAGCTTTACTACGTTCGGTTCGTATCGTTCTACGTGAACCAAACGTTCCACTTCGATCCAGATCCACCTCTTGGAAAGATGATCATCTCATTGTCTGCTTGGATCAGTGGATACAATACCACGGCGGAGTTTAACAAGATTGGAGATGGTAAGATGCTATTTCGTTCATTCAAGTGAAAGTATTGAGTTGCAACATTACGTGACGGTTGATGACTGGATTAAATTTAGAGAATGAAAGCTTTAAAAAGGTGTTACATACGGGACGGCTTTTTTGACTATATTGAATGGGTGCTATATAAATGTTTGAAATTAATTAATGCGTGAATACGATAAAAATTGCAAGAATGATTTATATTTTGTCCGTTACTACGGTAATGAAACAACAATGATAAAAAATAATTATAGCAATAAAATAATTTAATGAATATTGTTTCTTTCAGCCTATCCTCCGTCTTTTCCCATCTTCTGGATGCGTTTCGTGCCAGCCATGATGGGTGGAAGTCTCATTCCAATCTCCTTCCTCATCATCAACTCACTTGGATTCGGAGTTTGGACGTCCAGCCTTGCAGCCGTTCTAGTCATACTAGGTATTCTGACTATATTTTTCGAATCATATCACACTTAAATCAACAAAAAGCCGCTGCTTTCGATGCTTATTATAGATCTTCTGGACGTTATTTAAAAGGTGTCAAATGCGCAAACTAACCAATGATGTCCGATGTACCGGTATTTTAGTGTTTTCTATTAAAGGCGTATCAGGATTATTCGCATATCTATTTCATCTTCGACTTTAACATCAATTGCTCTTGTCTTTTCACGTATAGACTGCTGTAACTCCCTCCTTGTTGACATTCTGTCTTCTCAATAGTCTTTGTTCAATGGTAATCCTATTTTTTTCGCTCCCCTCAGCCGTTCTCGTCATACTAGGTATTTTGATAATCCATTAACCCTCGAGTGCCCAAGAGGAGGGGGTCCGACCGGACCCCAGGCCTGTTTTCCCCGGATAACTTTTTAAAGGTTATGAATCTGCAGAAATGCTTCTAGGTATTCCTAGACCAACCATTTGGGCATAGAATGGTATATTTTTCGTGAGTATTGTCCTACCCTGTACCCCACAATCACAGCATATACTAAGGGTACCGCATGATATTCGGCTGATATTCATACACGCGTATAGGCTTCCTTCGGTAAATAACGCAAGCAAGCATAAAATGTGTCACGAGATTTTTACACTATTATTTTACACCAGGTGGTGCAATTGTGATATAAGATACATCAATCGATTGCAAATTCATTTGGGATTACATAGAACCAACTTATGTTACGATATTCCAATCCCTTCTCAAGAAATTAGCATGAAAACGCTGGGGTCCGCGCGGACCCCCTCCTTGGGCCTTCGTGTACAAAAAATTACCTTGGGCACTCAAGTGTTAATATTGTTGTTGATATTGTTTTTGATGACGATATTGTTGTTGAGCTGTTGGTGGTGTTGTTGCTGTCGTCGTCGCCATCGTTAGTGAAACCTGTAATGTAATCATTCTTCGGTTTGTAAGATTGAATCATTAAAGAATAATAATGATAATAATGTTCAATGCTGATTATAATTTTTTACTTGCTCAAATTTTTCTCTCGAGTCGATCGCACTGGGAGCGCTTCTGAAAGGGTTGTCATGAGAGAAACGTTTTATAAATGGTCACGTGCGATAGAATACATTACAATATGATATGATACAATAAAATACAACATAAGCAATAGGTAACAAAAAGTAGTACTTTACACACCTCTTTTAAATGTTTTATATTATAAATAAAAGCATAGTTTAATAATTCACTCTCATATCCCGCTTTCTTTTTGGCAAATTTAGAGAATTCTCTTCTCACACAGTCGCGATTCGTTCTCATGGAAACGCCATTGATGTTCTTTGTTGCTATGGCAATCCTCGCCTACGCTGAGTTCAGAAAGGTTGACAAATCGTAAGAGATCATAAATTTTATTCATTGATAGATTGTTAAATATGGCATTCAGTATTTGATGGATTGTTAATAATAATAATGATAACGATAATGATAATGATAATAATAATAATAATAATAATTTGTCTTTATTGAATTAAGCGCCTTCAAACGCACTGCGCTTTACATTTTACAAGTTGCTAATTCCATGGAGTGGAGGCCATTGACTCTGCATACAGTGAAACTGCCTAAAGTTTCAGGAGCTTATATACTGTCATTTAATTCTTTTTTACAGGTGTCCATTTTCTCGTTTATGGTTCTTCTGGCTCGGACTCGTTGGTCTCTGTCTGGCGTTCGCTGTCTGGTGAGAGAACAGACTTTTCTTGTGTTCTAAGACAAGGACGCATTATTGTTGTTGTTCTTAGTTTTTATTCTTGTTATTGCTGTTGTTCTTGTTCTAGTTTCCGTTCTTCTTGTCGTTGCTGTTGTGCTTGATATTCTCATTGATGTTGCTAAATCCTAATTGACGATTAGTTTACTCATTAAGAACCATTCAATCAATCAAGAATTTATATAACGCCCCTTAAATATTTATCTACACATAGGCGCTCCCGGTCGAGGTCAATGGCAATAAACTAGTCTTTAAAAAATTATGAAGCTGAGAACAGTTTCCTTGACTACTGGCATTCGATAAAAAAAATCGCAGCCACTGCTCTGGTGGTGCCAGTCCCAAGGGTGGAAAAAGTAGGAGGGCAGCGCGATTTACCCATGTTGTTAAACGGCGTCGTTCAACAGCAATACCTTGCCAGTCTTAATAATATGAAAAATGCAGTACTTTTAAACACCTGTAAAATACATTTATACTGCTTTATATAAATAAGAATTGCACATTTTTATTAATGTAATACAGTACGGTGTACTAACAGAATAATAGTCTCCCCAAAAATTAGCGTTCTTTTAAACACCTGTAAAATGCATTTATAATTCTAATAATAAGACTCTAGTAATGATAGTAATAAGTGCAAAGAGAAAATACGGTACAGGGTTCGTAAGCATTTTCACACAAAACCAATTTAGCGGGGCGCGGTGGGGTATGTTCGTTGCTTTGGAGCCGGAAGGTTGCGGGTTCAAATCAATCTGATGCTGCCGCTTAGGGGGACCCTGAGCATGTCCTTCATTCGCAATTGATTGTGTGTTTCGGCGTGAAATTCCTATTCAGTGTCCACGCTGTAGTTATAATTTTAATGTTTCTTATGCTGCGCTCTTTCAAAGAAACTACTCAGAAGCGATCCTTTTCCAGCGATAGCTAAATAAGGCAGTTTTTAGGTTCGAAAAAACCCATTGGTGTGACCTCTAGGCACAAGGCGGAGTTCTAGAGCCAGCCACTGAGAAAGAGCGCCGCTGCTTTATAGCAGTTTGATAACGAGGGGTCAAGAGTTCAGCCTGATCAGCTGATCGGAGGTCAGATTGCCGCTGGACACCAAAGGTGGGACAGCAGAGCTCCTGTAAGTACATAAGAGCAAGACCCTCCATGCAGCGCAAGACTGTAGTGCAGAAACCCTAAAAGAGCATATATACATGTAAGTGATCCGCTGTGTTAAGAATAAGTTACAGAATAAAAGAAATAGATGGCTAATGAATATAAAGAGACAGAGAGAAGCAAATCGACAGATATAAATAGACAGACAGACAGACAGAGACAGACAGAGACAGACAGACCAGTGGCTTTCTCGTATGTCAGTTTCCTACGTGCTTACATGAACGTTATTATTCATCGAACATTATTGAGTGGACATCATGCTTGAGCTCGTAATCATTTGTGGAGACGGAGGAATACTCTCACTGTTTATGTCAATCCTTTATAAACAAACTTAAGCTTTTTTAAACGGTGTCTAACACCAGAAGAATATTGAAACGCCACCAGTTCAGTTCTGCTGCGAAAATACAAGCCGACGGAGTAATTGTAATTGTAATCGTACATTTATATAGCGCCCTTCAAGAGAACTTCTCAGAGGCGCTCCCGACCGGACACCAAACCATAATCAAAGAGAATGGGTTTCGAACGCTTGCGGAAAATGGGCAAAGAAAGACAAAGAAGTTCATTACTGATTCGTCCTATATATAGTACATTCTGCATGTACTATTATAATATACGGGAGTATATAGCGACCTTTAAGACATGCTTCTGTGCACAGGACCCGGTCAAGGCTCCCAATCCGGATCGCAAGGAGCCCGAGTCCACATGACAATAAGGGTTCTTCACACACACACTCTAAAATAATTAGTTAAGATGGTCAATAAAATTATGTTTTATGTACTATTACGGATTACCCTATGATAAACTTTTAGACACCATTCAAACATTTTAATTCAGCGCTATTTAAACCGAGAACGCTGCTGTTTCATTTAATAACAGAAAAAATAAGGTCCTATTAGTCACTGTGTGTTGCCCTTTAACAACTGGACTGTGTCATACAAGGATGATTGGCGTCACCCTCCTCCTACCTCGAAGCGTGGGACTGGCACTCACAAAGTACAGGCAGTGGTGGAGTTGCACTTAGGAGCGCACATCGGTCGCTATTATGATGGACGGTTACTGTGTAAACACCTCGAGACGAAGTCCATCTCCTTAAACACCTTTTGAACGCTTTTAAAAGATTGTATATAACTGTAAGAAGAATCCAAATTCAAAGTCGCTCACCAACAATATTGTTTCCCGCCATCCATGTTCTAAACCCAGTTTTGGAAGGAAGACAGTATTCTTATATACCGTTGCATAGTTTTGATATTGCTTTGCATTGCATTGTATTGTACAATTGAACGGTTGTTTAGAACGTTGTATTTTCAGCGTCAAATATATCGCCATCTGCACAGTGGGTCTCATCGTCATGCTGGTTGTTATTGACTTCTGGAAAATGATTCTACCCAATAAGAGTCTTTCAGATGTAAGCGTTGAGATTACGTGTCTCGATATGTCATTTAACCATATTAATTTTTGAACACCTTTTTAAAAGTCTGACATTGTAAATAAAAGTAAAAGACCTGGGAAACATTTAATTCAACACCAGTATTTAAACATACTATTTATCGTACATTGCGCCTGTACAACAGAAAGCATTTGTGACACACTTTCTTAAGAGGCACATTTCAAATATAAATTTTGTTATATGATTATGTTGGCACCTGGTTAGCTCTATCCGCCAACAGCTTTGTTGAAACAACATAATTAAACAATTGATGCCTTATATAAGCAAGTTATATGGAACAAAAGGGTGTCCTAATAGATTATCAAATTTGCTTGTATGTGCACTGGTTATTGTACTGTATTGTATTGCATTGTATTGTATTGCATTGTATTGTATTGTATTGTACTGTACTGTATTGTATTGTATCTACAAATTTAAAAAGCGCCTTTCTCAGTGCACACCAATAAGAGGCGCTCTTTATACGTTATAGCGCCCCTTCACGCTCTCTTAACTCTGAGGCATTCCAGAATGCAGAGCGGACACTACATCGGAGATTGACGCCGAAGCGACGAGCAATTGTGAGTGAAGGACTTGACCAAGATCCTTACGCGGCGATGTGGATTCGAACCTCGAACCTTCCGGCTCTAAGTCAATGACACCACCACTACACCACCGCGCCCCCATTATTATAAATATGGTATGTGTGCGGTAAACTGTTGATATTATTTGTATAATTATTTGGCGGAACATTGTTTTCAGTTGGGCTTTTCCTTTTTTGTCATCTTGTTGCTTATAATTATTGAAAATGTTATTTTTGGACTTAAATAATCAATTGGTTGACCAATTGATTGATATATTGCCTGAGTAGTTGATTGGCATATTTACTAATTGATTAATTGATTTATTGATTGGATGGTTGATTGATTTTAGCGGACCGTTTTCCATCATCTTCTGGTACGCTTTATATTTCTTGTGGTTCTTCCCATTTTGGTCTACATTTCGGTCCTCTACGTTCATCTTGGTCTCCTCGTCAAATCCGGTCCTCATGATGACGTCATGACCAGCTCATTTCAGGCCAGCTTAAAGGTCAGTTGGATTTAGAGGTCAGTTGCTGCGAAGGGCAGTTTTATATTAGAAATAATATTCTTTTTTTTAAATAATCCGGTTGACAGATCGCAACCGGTTACAATGTATGTACACTTATGCAATAGTAACAATTCACAAGAACGCAAATCACAGATTACATGAATCTTAACCACTAACATAACAGACAGACAGATAGAGACAGAGACAGACACAGATACAGAGACAGAGAGAGACAGACAGAGAGAGAGAGACAGAGAGAGACAGAAAGAGAGACAGACAGAGAGACATAAGCTGATCTCCATGCCAGCGCGTTGATGATGATGATGGTGCTCTGCCCGAAGGCAGGTTCATTGGCTTTACGCCCCTGGGGATGAAATGAGTGAGGTGGTTTCCCGTTGCCTTCCCCACAGACAATGATGGGTAAGCAACTTGCCCAAGGTCACTCCGCAGGAGCTTGCACCCCTGCGTTCCACACGTGATAGCCCGAGATAATCTAAATCTCTGAATGTCAACTCCCAGCCCGGGGCTTGAACCGCAGTCCGTTGTATCCAACAGACGAATGCTGTTTGCACTTACCGGTGTAGCTAACGAGGCTATTATCGAGGCCAGCGCGTTATCCAGTGCGATACCGCTGATTTTCTTGTAATTTTACTTTTTTAAACGGTTGATTTATTATTTCGTTTCACTCCTGATATCTTTCACCAATGACATTATATCAGCTCAGCAGTGGCGGCGCCAGGAATTCAGGTTTGGGGGGGCTGAAGCCCCAAGGCAGAAAAAAAGGTTTTTTTACCAAACGCCGAAGGCGCGAAGCTTTGAGTGCCGAAGGCACGAAGCCCATACCGACTAGGGGGTCTGGGGGAGCGTCGTAAGCTCCCCCAGCGGGGTCTGGGGCGGAGCCCCAGCCGCCAACGCATTTTTTAGGTTTGTTGACCTCAACTGGAGCCATTTTAGGCTCTTTTTTGCCAGCTATTTACGAACGATAAAATCATGAAACCTTCAACAAGAACTCGTTTTGAAGTGTCGCCGACTACCAGTATAAGAATGCACGGGTTTTAAAGAAATTTATTGAACTGCACAACTTCCTCCAGCCTCCAAGGCCGTAGCCAGGATTTGATTTCATTAGTGCTTCTTCGGCGGAGAATTTCTGACGACTTTTTAGTCGTCAAGATGTCTGAAAACACCTTTTTTAGTCGTAAAAATGTATGAAGACACCTTTGATTAGGTGTCAAAAATTCAGAAGAAATCTTTTTTTATTTAAAATTTTTTTTGATGGCACCTTACTTTAGTTTTCAAAATATTTGAAGACGTTTTTTTTGTTGTCAAAATTTTTGCAGACACCATTTTTAGCTGTTAAAATATCTGAAGACATAATTTTAGTCGTCCAATTTTGTTTAAAGCACCTTTTCGGGCGTCTAAGGACATTATTTTGATTCCAATGTTATCAACGATTTTTGGGTGTCTAAGAATATCATTTTGATTCCAGTATTACCAATGATTTTCGGGTGTCTAAGAACATCATTTAGATTATACTGTTATCAACGATTTTCGGGTGCCTAAGAACATTATTTTGATTCCAATGTTATCAACAATTTTTGGGTGTCTAAGGATTTCATTTTGATTCTAGTATTACCAATGATTTTCGTGTGTCTAAGAACACCATTTTGATTATACTGTTATCAACGATTTTCGGGTGTCTAAAAACATCTTTTTGATTGCAGTATTATCAACGATTTTCGGGTGTCTAAAGATATCATTTTGATTCCAGTATTACCAACGAATTTCGGGTGTCTAAGAACATCGTTTTGATTCCAGTGCAAACAACAATTTTTGGGTGTCTAAGGATATCATTTTAACTTAAGTGTTACCAACAATTTTCTGGTGTCTAAGAACATCCCTTTGATTATAGTGTTAACAGCGATTTTCGGGTGTCTAAGGACATTTTTTGATTCCATTGCTATAAACGATTTTCGGGTGTCTAATGATATTTTTTTGATTCCAGTATTACCCCAACGATTTTCGGGTGCCTAAGAGCAACATTTTGATTATACTGTTATCAACCATTTTCGGGTGTCTAAAAACATCGTTTTGATTCTAGTGTTGTCAACGATTTCCGGGTGTCTAAGAATATTATTTTGATTTCAGTATTACCAACGAGTTTCGGTTGTCTAAGAACATCATTTTGATTCCAGTGTTATCAACGATTTTCGGGTGTCTAAGGATATCAATTTGATTTCAGTGCTACCAACGATTTTCGGGTGTCTAAGGACTTTATTTTGATCCCAGTGTTATCAACGATTTTCGGGTGTTTATTTTTTACGGATATCGTTTTGATTCCAGTGTTGCAAACGATTGTCGGGTGTCTAAGGACTTTATTTTGATTCTATAGTGTTATCTACAATTTTCGGGTGTCTAAGGATATTATTTTGATTTAGTGTTCCCAACGATTCTCCGGTGGGTAAGGTCATAATTTTGATTCTGGTGTTATCAACGACCTGCTGTTTTGAAGTTAACTTGACTATTATTATAATGGAGAACCGCGGAACATTGATTTAGCGCCCCTCTCCCGAGCTGAGACCAAACTCCACCCATGAGTCTGCAAATAAAGCGAGTCACTACTACAGTGTACAAGTATAGGCTGTAGGCCAGAGCTGAAAGTGAGCCGGGTCTGTCAGGGTCTGCGACCCGGCTTTGATTTTCTTTACCTGCTGGTGCCGGGTATCAGCCGAGAAGCAAGCCTTAGCAATTTGTGGGCAAACAACTAAAAACAACAGGTCATCGAACAAAAGAAATAGGTAAAAATGGTATGATCTAAAAATTTTATGGGCAAAAATTAATGACTTAAAAAGGTCGTCAGGTACCAAAAATGGGAGAAATTTCTACCATTCTGGGCGAATAACCAAACAAGATTTCTGAAAATTTTCGGCTCAAAGTCAGACCAGGCAACTTTCCAAACCACTTTCAGCCCCGGGCTAGGCCTACCGGTAGAATTCAGGTTTTCTAGAATATCAAAGCCTATGATAGGGCCTATACAGTAGGCCTACTTACCATATTGGCAGGAAATCAACTTCATAAATGTTCTGCTTCAGAACCCTTTTCAGAGAATCTCTTGCTGCCTTGGGCCCCGCACACCCTAGGACCGGGTTTGACCACAAACTTGGGGACCGTTACCAAGCCCCAAAAGTCTCACCATGAGTGCTGCTGCTAATTGAAAACCCCATTTTGCATGTGATTGTATAAGACTACTGGTGTAGACCCTCAGCCAGCCGGCGGGCTACATAATAAATTATGGTATACATAACCTCATGACGGGTCGGGGGGGGGGATATTTGGCAAAATATTATATGCGGTGGATTCTATTAGGATAAGCCCTCTACGCTATGATTAGTGATTTCATTGCCGTTGGTCACTGTCTAGCTTTCTTATTCAAAGTTAGCAGTTGTAGAAATTTTCCTCGTTTTGTTTTGGGGGGGCTGAACCGCCGATAGGGGGGGCTTAGCCCCCCCTAGCCCCCCCCTGGCGCCGCCACTGCAGCTCAGTTTCCCTTTTATTTTTTCTGTAATGTTCCAAGTCGTTGTTTTCTTGCGTTTCATCTTTATATACCACTGGTTTACAATGCTCTAGAGGTGTGTAAGGCGACCTCCCGTTAGCCGCAGAAACCAGATATAAAAATAGGTCGAATTGACGAATGTTTGCAGTTTAACGTCACTGTGTGATAAAATGATCATTAATGACGCCCTCCTTCTTTATCCAAGCTTGGGACTGGCATTGGTAGAGTGCAACCGTCGGCGGAATTTTATGAAGTTGTGGGATAGGGATGCTGTTTTACATTTGCGGAAAAACTTGCGTTGCCGCGTTGAGACTGACCTGAGGCTTGCGTGTTCCTTATTTATAGCAAAGATAGAAAGCTTTAACGAGGTGTGCAGAAAGTTCTATTTTACTTGCAGTGAAGAATGATATTGTTATATTTAAAAAGAAATCGGTGAAACTTCTACTTCTATTTTAGCGGGTTTCATTGGGGTAAATGGGTGTATTAGACTATTATAATAGTTCCATAGTAACGTTGTTGCTACGTAAGGAGTCAATTTTTAAAACACCTTTTTATAGTAATGGCGTCGGTTTTAAATTTTATTTCCATAGCAACCGAGTCGGTTTTTACAATTATGTTCAAAGCAACCGTGTTCGTTGTTATGGTGTTTCAGGGTGGTCTATCGTCTATAACTCTGGGTCAGCCTGAGTTCGTGACCTTCGGGTCACAGATAACACTTCGTCGTACGTATGGAAAGCATGCATGTTGGTTGCATTCACACGATGTCTTGTATCCGATTGAATACGATGACGGCAGAGGGAGTAGCAGGCAACAGCAGGTCACGTGCTATGCGTTCAAGGATGTCAACAACTGGTGGATTGTTAAGCATCCGAACAGGTGGGTTTGGAAGAGTTTAAGTGAGTAAGGGTAATGGGGTGGAAGAGGAGGACGAGGAGGAGGAGGACGAGGAGGAGGAGGAGGAGGAGGACGAGGAGGAGGATGGCAAGAGAATGGGGGATAGAAGAGGGGTGGATGAGGTGGCGAAAGGAAATGCAGAAAAATGACGAACGTGGAAAAGGGAATGAGGAGTAGAAGAAGATAAAGAGACCTCTATAATAAGCATTTAAGCTGTCATTTTTGTCCGTAAAGACTTGAATGAATGAATGATTTTTTATTTTGCAGGACTTCGTTAATCGTTGATGATCCGATTCGTAAAGTCTTTGACAGTGACGTCATTCAGTTGATTCATGGAATGACGAGTCGGACTCTCAACAGGTGGGGACACTGTACATAACATTATGATTGGCTAATAGACTGATCCGCTAAGACACCCGTTAAAGTTTTAAAACCGTTGCTATATAAAGTGCGGAAGTAACAGGCAATTATTCTCCTCTGAACGAACACCCTAGAAGCTGTTGTAAAAAAAATAATTAAAAGCTGTCTGCATATCATGTCTATTTGTCCGTCTTTTCTATGTTTGTCTGTCAGCCTGTTTGTTTGATTGTTTTTTTCCTGTTTGCCTGTCTTTCCGCTGTCTGTCTGTCTATCTATCTGTCTATCTATCTGTATGTCTGTCTGTCTGTCTTTATGTCTGTCTGTCTGCATGTCTGTCTGTCTGTCTCAATCGCTCACTTACGCAAAACTTAGTCTGAGCGCTCTTCTTAGATACCCATAAAATGGAGTTACAAAGCTCTATATAAAAGCGGCACGCAATATAAAATTATTCCACTGTTGCCAATATTTTTCTGTTGCTCTTTGCATCTTCACAATAATAAATCAACTCAAGAAGTGTTAATGAAGTTATTTTCTTTGCATCAACCAGAACCCATCGCCGTCTCATAGTCTGTTCTTCTTCATAATTATAGTGACATTCTGCTACGTCTGCTTTATGCAGCCCTGTGTAAAGAAGACTTGCTGGGATGGAACAGGTTATCTTTTGGGTTATATTCCAACATTTGAAGAACTGTGACGATTTACTTTCGCCCCTTTTGACAACTTTGTGATTGGCTAGATCGCAACTTTAAGAGTCTTTAAAATTAATAACCGGGTTCACTATCGATTAGACGACGCCCTTTAGTTCGGTCGCTTTTTCGATCAGTCGCCTTTAATATCGACGCCATTTTGTGGTCGCTCTTTTGATGATCGCCCTTTCGGTGTCGCCTTGTCGATAGGATACGAGATAATCAATAATACAAATAATCATCATCATCATCATCATCATCAAGAACCGAGGGACCAGTGCCCGTAGGTGCCCGCTGCCATCCTCATTATTCCTCGCCATTTTTTGTCGTTCCATCGCCGCATGTGTCAGGTCTTGTATTGGCGCTCCGCACCAGTCGGTTATGTTGTCCAGCCATTCCTTGTGTGGTCTACCTCTTCTGTTGGTTCCCTCCATTCTTCCAAACATCACCCTCTTTATTTTTCTGTCCTCATTCATTCTACATATGTGACCAAATAGCTCCAACTTCCTGGTTATTAATATCTGCATAAGATTTTAATACAAATAATAGATCTGTATAATTACTTTTTTTAGAGGGCAACAGCCTCTTTCTTCATATCGATCGTCTGGTGCATTAGCTTTGGCATAGTGTTATGATTGACTCAAGACAGCTGTAGACTTCAATTATAAGGAATATCATCCAGAAGATTTTCATTAGCTTTGGCATAGTGTTATGATTGACTCAAGACAGCTGTAGACTTCAATTATAAGGAATATCATCCAGAAGATTTTCATTCTATTTTCCGTATTTCTGATACCCGCTTGTTTTCTTACACGACCAGACCAGAAGAAGCAAACGGGTCATAACCGGCTTCCCAGACACTAGACACCATGACCAATGACAGAGAGCCAAATGAGAAAAAAAATATTTATAGCTAGATTGTTACTGACAACGGCCTCTGTTGTCGTATTTAAGCCTCGTCAAATCAAGATCATACATCCACTAATTATTATTAGTCTAAAGGCGATTAATTTTGGAATGAGTATTAAAGCTACACGATTTAGTTTTCAAATCAGTAATTTATATAGCATTACGTAACAGCGTTTAAGAGGTGTCTTAATCTAATGGTATTTAAAAGGTTTTCTAATGTGTCTTTCTATTTTCCAGCCACGACGTTGCTGCCCCGATGTCGCCACAGTTCCCAGAAGTCAGTTGCTACGTTGAATACCAGGACTCACTGCCACCACAGACGCTCTGGATGGTGGTAGGTAATAACCAGGGATGCCACTCTGATCTTTAAAAAAGGTCAGATCCTGCGGAAAATAACCTAGAAAAATCGAGAGTTAGAAATTCCTGATTAGTGTTCGGACTTAAAAATTTTTGACGACCACTTTTTAGTCTTTGATTTCTTCCCAGATGTCTTAATTTTTCTATTTTTAATGTCAAATTTGATGATGACCTTTTTAAAGTCATTGGCTACTTAATCGGAAATCCGTTCTTAAATCTTTCGACTTTCTTCTAGTCTTTCGTATGTTTTACCGACAAATTTCAATTTTTTTTCGGAAAAAATGTCATAAAACCGCTTTAAAAAACCTGGAGCTTGATAAAAAAAACCCACATAGAATCCTAGACAAGACCAAAAAATCTGGGTGGGAAAAGCTATGAGTGGCATCTCTGGCAATGATTACGACAGTTTATATTGCGCCATGTTACAAGAGCGCCTCACAAAGACTACCAAAACTGGGTTTTACTTTAATTGACCAAAACTGAAGGTTGACAGGTGCTTTTGCATGGTCTTAGGTCTTCGGGATGGTCTACTCTGTAATGGTTTTCCATAATGGAAATGGACAAACTGAATTTTATATGTTCAGTCAAAGAAATTATTATTTTCGAATTGCATGTTTTAAATTTCTAATTACACAATAAAGTGAATAAATGACAACATGATATGTCGATAAAATATTTTTTGCTAGTCGGCTAAGTATTTATAACTAAACTGAAAAATGTAAAAAGGTGCTCAAGCTACATTATTTTAGATCAGCACTGTTTTGATTAATACCACTATAAAATTATTTGCAGTAGTTACAGGTTAATGACATGCCAATAACGGAATAAAAAAGATCCTTTGACAAAATTGTAAGCTCATTAATTTTGTGATAGTTTTTCGAGATCAGCCCCGAGAGACTTACAATATTACAAAACTTATTCTGTGTATTTGGAAAACAGTTTGAATGGAGAAAATTATTTAGAATCTCTGGTACGGTATACTTTTACAATGCTTTCACCCTCGTTGATAAGCTAGAGCCCTGCTCTTTGCTTTTGAGCGGCGCTTTGAGGGGTTGTTGTTGCGAGAAATGATGGACAGTATTTTGCAGGGGATCCTCAACGTTTCTGGTTGCAGAGAATTGTGAACGCAGAGAAGGAGAGAGAACCTTGGAGAATGATTGAGTCCGTCGTTCATTTGATCCACGTTGCATCTTCACAAGCATTGAAGGTAACCAGAACTATAATAATTATAGCAGATCATGGCGTGTAACGTAAGCATGGGACGCAGTAGATCTATTAGAACGGTCATTTTAGACACCGATAAAACAGTCTAAAAGTATTACATAAGAAAAGAAGCATTCATAATATTTTGACTTTTATCTTCTTTTTTTAATCGATGTGTGTGCTTTTTATGCATGTGTGGATTGATGATTTTTAAAAATTATAATCCTGTAATTATAGTGTAATAGATGAAACAGGCATTAAATAATTTGCTCTTGATAGGGTATTTTAATTAGTCCGATTATTCGATTAGGAGATTACCTGAGTGTGTGGTTTATAGTGTATGATTATAGTATGAATCTTGATTATTATATCATCAGGTATGATAATTATTAAGGCATAATTGTCGTATTATTATTGCATGCATGCAGTTGTGTGGTAAAAAATAATAAATTAAGACTTTGTTAGAGTATGATTGCAATAAATTATAATTTTTTGCTGTATACATGTAATTACAGTTCTATTATTGCATGTTTAGGGCTATGATTAGAATATGATTAGTGTATGCTTAGGATTAAACAGGATTTATTCTTGAGACTTTTCAATGTCATCCAAAGACGAGTGGTCGACAGTTGGATGATTGGGGATTCTTCCAGTTAGAAGTCGTGACGGATAGACTGCACAACCAACCATCCACCGTTTGGAATGTGGAAGAACATCGATACACGTATCATGGTCGGTCGCTTTTCGAGTTCCTTTTATAGAGTCGCTCGATTGATGGGTTTCGAGTTGATGCTGTAGAGTTGCATGATATTTTATTTATAGTGCTGAAAGTGTAAAAAAGGTGTGCATGGACGCCACTTACCTTTTTTGGTGTGCTGGCCAAATAAGTGGCAGGACCACATAGGGATTTGAAAATAAGTGCCTGGATGCCGTATATGACCGTCCTGCCACACTTTAAACCGTGAGTTGATGTTGTAGAGGCGATTGGTCGTGGTTTTTGAGTTAATATTATAGATTTGCTAGTTGATGAAATTGAGTTACTTGGATAGAGTGGATAGACTGTTTGTTTTCGAGTTGATGAAATGAAATTGCTCGAAAGTTGGTTTTTGAGTTAATGTTTTTATTCGATTTATCATTTTCGAGTTGCTAAATAATGGTTCGTTTTCGAGTTAACGTGGTGGAGTTGCTCAATTGTTAACTTGCTGCAGATTATTGGGAATATTACCGTGGAATGCGTGCATTCTGCACACCTTAAACATGGTTTAAAACTACGGTATATAATGATTGTGCGAATTGCGTTTTTAATTTTGTTTTTGATTCTCGTTTTATCCAACGGAAGACGATGAAATGGATGAAATAAATGACCTTCGGAAAGGAGATTATTTACCAAAGAAAATTGAAATGGGATTCTTCAGGAAATTCTGGGAACTGCAGGTTTTGAATAATTATTATGGAAATTATAGATTGGATATTATAGATATTGGCGGTTGGAAAGTTTAGAAATTGTAGGTTAGATGCTTCAAAATTAGTATTATTGAGTTTTTTTAAATAGAAGCGTTCCAAGTAAGACAACGTGACAAAGGAACTCAGCCGTGTAGGTTTTATGAAATACTGTGTTGTAAATATACGGAGTTACGGTTTGGAGATATTCAGGATTGTTGGTTTAGAATAATTTTAGGAATTGTAGAATGAAAATGGATAGACTAATGCTGAGAATCGTTGCTAAGAAATATAAGGAATTCAAAGCTCGCAATATTAAGGTTTGTAAGTAAATATTAGTGATTACTGATTTTACAAAAATAATAATTGTGTGTCAATGGAGTTTTCGTGTTTTTAAGTTGAAGATGTTGGCATCTCAGTTTGGATGTTCTATCGAGCATCGTTATAGTTCTGATCCTATTGATTGGCCTCTCATGCAACGCAACATTATCTACTGGGTCGATACGAAAACGCACGTAAGTCTTAAACACCTTTTAAACTTTTTATATAGTTAATATTTATTAGCAAAAACACATGTTTCATTAAATTTTGAAGTGAGAATGCAACCATGACTGGAAAGTTATTCCCTAATCTGACAACAATTACAATTTCTTCTTTACATCCTTTGGAGTGAGCTTCCCATCATCAGTCCGTTATAATTACTCAAAAGATAGCGTGATCGTTCTCGTTATAAAATTTCTAAACAAGGGAGTGTGTAAGAACGTATCAAGACTAATTCTCATTTGGAGTCGATACGAAAACGCACGCAAGTCTTAAACACCTTTTAAACGTTCTGAGTTCATCATTATCAGGATCCATGGCCGAGGGTCCATAGGTATCCATTGCACCGTTAATCACTTTTCTCCAGAGTTTGCGCTCTTGCTATTCTCAAACTTTGAAGCATTCGGTTGGAAATCGTATTCTGAGTTATAAAAGACGACGCATGTTTTGCATAAGATTGCGCATTCAAAGACAAGAATAATCAGAATAATCAGAATAATCAGAATACTCAGAATAATCAGAATAATCAGAATAATCAGAATATACTGCATACCATTAAGCAACGTGCTTCGCATTATCTCATGTGATATCAGATCACTGCTATAGTTTCACAATCGCGAAGATAAAATTACTCCTGGTCAAGATTTTATCAGAAAAAATGGTTCGGTATTATTATTATTCAACAGTTTAACGACATCTTATAGCAACAAAGGCTGTTGACGTCTTTAAAGTTACAGTATCAATGTATTTCAGTTCACTGTTGTTTAAATGTTTCGCAGTTTCTGTCTTTATTGTCTATCTGTTTTCTTTTCATTGTTCTTCTACTGGAATTTGTATGATGATAGATGTCCATGGCGACAGTGCTCATAAGGTGGTTGCTGTAGATCCTCTTTGATGCATTTGTCATTATTTAGTGTTACTATTTAACATACATGTATAAACATCCAAATATTTAAATATACACTCATTTTCTGATTTTTATTTTTATTTATTTTTAATTAATACGTATAAGCAAATAGATTAGATAATCAACATTATTATGAAAATCAAATCATTCAGCCATCATCTATAAGCTTAAACAATAATAGCAAAAATCATTTTATTCAATGCCTATTTAATCTATTACAGAATTAGTTAACACACACACACACACACACACACACACACACAACACTAAAAAACCAAATACAACTAAAAATTATAATTAACATGCAATAGTTGCAATACTTCTTACATAATTTTTCCATCATGGTTCGGTATTTTTAATGGCCTACCTTTTATATCAGTAGATGACCAGCATTAGACACCCTTAAAATGATTTATCTATAATCTACATTTAGAGAATGTTGCAGCCGGTCCATAGTACATGGCTAACTCCTCCACAACACCTTCAAAATTGGAAAATCCCAATGTATGAAATTAAGTGATCGTAAACTTTAGGTTAATATTAAACTGTACAAAAACAAGAATAATCAGAATTACTTCTGGTCAAGATATTGGCCGAATAATTTGGGTTGGAAAAAATGATGGGGTCTTTTTTATGGCCTACCCTTTATTATAATAGCAGCAGGTGACAGGCTTTAGACACCTTTAAAATGGTTTAACTATATGATATATTTAAGGATTGGTGGCAGCTGGTCCATAGTACATTATGTTCTTCTTTACGATAGTACAAGTTATGCTGACTTTATGTGCTGTAGTAAGCCAAACAAATTTTGTCCAGGGCAACGGCCACTGTTGCCAAGAAGTCCTCGTCAAAGCTGGATCTTCCTCCTGCCCGCTGTGGCCTTTATTATTTTTTACTCTAAATTGTCACCTTTTTAATGATGTTGTTGATAATGATGATGATGAAAACGACAATGATGATTAACGTTTCGTGTTACTATGTTCGTCGTTCATTTGGTGAATGTTGCTATGATGATTGTTGCTGTGGTGATTGTCACTATGGTGATTGTTGCTACGGTGACCATTTATTATGTTTTTACCATCAGGCTCAGATCCATCTCCTTGGCAACGCCGCCATCTGGTTCCCTTGCGCTGGTTCTCTGCTGTTCTACGCGTTGCTTCTCACCTTCTACACAATACGCAGAAGACGAATGTGCTACGACTTGAATGAAGGTATACGTTGCCCCACAACTTGCGAAAATATCCTAAATCTTTCCCAACTTTAATCATTCTTTGGCTTTCTTATTTATTCCATTGTTTCTCAAATCTTTCCCTAATCTATCATATCTTTACCTAATCCATAACATAATATACTGAGTGACGCTCAAACTATAGCAATAAGAGTCAAAGTTGAATTTAGAATGATTCTGTATACACTGAATAAAAATCCATCTCTTTAAACACCTTAAAAAAGTGGAATAACGACACTATATATATTTACAAATTGAGATGTGGAATCATTCAAGAATGTCGTTCCACACTGAATAGTTAAAAAAAATGACAATGATGCAAGACACCATTAAGTCACAAGAAATACGCCGTATATAAAAGAAAATGTTGTCACTCAAGCCCTAAGTTCGAACAATGTAATAATGTAACAGTAACAAAGGTCGATACCATTAATGGTTGTTGAATCTTGCAGAGACATGGAACCAGTTTGCCGACGCTGGTCGCCTGCTATTCGTCGGTTACCTCTTTCACTACGTACCATACCTGTTGATGGATCGAACCCTCTTCATATACCAATATCTCGTTGCTCTACTTTTCAACATCATACTCATCTCTGCTCTCGTCGATCATATCTACACCGTATTAAGAAATAGGTGAGAAATTATTTATACAGTCAGCTGTAATTATGATTTATTATTGTTATTGTTGGTATCATCATCATCATCGTCGTCATCGTTAGTGTTAGTATTTTTGTGGTGGTGTTGGTGACATTAGAAGCACTACTGGGCGGCACTGTTTAAATGTCAAATTGCGTTGCATTATAATAATTCTAAATGCTTCAGCAACGTGAAATGAATAATAAAATTATGACGACTGAATATGACGACTGACGCCGTTAGCTTTTATTTTTTTATCATAGACGCGCGCACGCACGCACACGCGCGCACACACACACACACACACACACACACACACACACACACACACACACACACACACACACGTACACACATACGCACGCACAATCGCGCGCACACACTATTATGTTTGGAGTAAATTTAGCAATTGTAGGTGGATTTTGATTGATACATAGATGAAATATCTTTCGTAGAAGAGGTGTGTATACTCATATTATGGGTTGGTCGTGAGTAACATAATACAGTTGTATGTGTTTTGTTTATAAAGCGAGAATTGTTATCTTTAAAGAGGTGTGTAATTTGTATAATATTACGTAAATTCTTTAGGTTGTAAAAATTGTGTTAAAGAGGTGTCTAACGGATTCGTCTGATCTCAATAACATGCGTTAATTTTAATTATTTCGTGGTTTCAATTAACCTGAGATTTTCTCTTTTTGTAGGTCGTTGATACTTTCCTCAGCATTTCTGTCCATCGTTGGCCTCTGGCTTTGCACTGTCCTTGCTATCTTTGTCAAGTACAGTGCGTTGACTTTTGGCCTAGTTCCAGTGACCACTGAACTGGCCGAGAAACTGCGACTGTTTCAAACATGGGACTTCATTGTTCAACGCAACTGAGTTTAGAAAGGATATAACGGTGACGATATTAATGATGATAGTAACATTGTATTTAAAATGCCAGTATTATGTCGTGCTCCACCTATTTAATTGTCAAGACCTCACAAGCCTATTGAAGATCGGTGCTAAACAAAAACGTTCTTTTGTTTTTAAATTGATCTTGAAACTAATTAGTTTGTGTTGTCTTACATAATGTTGTTTTATCCTACCAATGCTACCATAACCAAGACTGTACTTGAAAAAATCGAGTTGAGTACTCGCTAAAGTGTAAAATGGCCATTTACGCGTATTCAGAAAGTGAGCATTGTTAACTTTCAAAATTATTTCCCCTTCGTTCCTTGTTAATAAGAGTCGTTTGTAGTCATAATATTATATAATTTTTTAAAAATATGATTTTAGTAAAATAAAAATATTGGATTCTGAGTATCTATTTTTGCTAAATTTTAAATTTTTTTCTATGCGGCTTTATGGTGTTTCAGTATTCTACTATAATAGTGGAATAAACATGACTTGTTTGAGTATGTTGGATCCTATTAGATTATTGTATGAGCATGAGAGGCGGAGTTAATTGTAAAGTTGTTAAGCTGGGCAATAGCTACTAAAAGCCTATCTATTACATGTTTTATATAAGGAAGGTGAATCCCGTTTTAGAGGTGTCTTAGCTTACAAGCGGAACAGTATAAATTCACGTTATAATGCCAACTTATATAGTGTAGATTTAAAGCTTTTAAAAGGCGTTTTTGGCGTTCGTTCTAATTTGTTTGTTTGTACATGTATTGTATGCGAACATAATAGGATATCATTTGTTTTGCTGGTGTTTTTATTTGCATGTGCACTTTTTATAGCGCCATTTGCCAAGGTTAATACGCGGTGGCTTGAGGGTGGATTCGAACCTTGAACTTTCCGGCTCCAGGGCAACGACGCCACCACTACATCACCGCGCATAAATTGTACTCATATTGCATAATGTCATGAGAACAGTGAAACTATGAATAATGATAGGGAACCTAGTTTTCACACATAATTTGTATTAACAATATTATTTTAATATTCCTTTCTATGGTAAACTTACAATAAGTAAAGTACACACCTCTTTTAATTATTTCAATCATCGATAAAATAATGCTGTAATGTGCAAACGCACTTTCTTCCACAACACCAAACATTGCCACAAGTTATCGTTAAAATCTGGATCCATCAGAAAGAGATGTAATATTATGGTCATTGGTCGTCAACGGCCTTTGATGTCATACGACGACGTTAAACTTTGGTCAAATCAAATAAGTGCTGTAACATGCCAAACAATTCTTTTGCTACAGCAACGGCCTCTGTTGTCACAAGCTGTCGTTAAACCATGGATCCACCGTTGCATCCACAGTTTAATTATGCCGCATGCATTTCCTGATGAGCGACATTTGTGTATTTTATGCTTTAGTTGGACGGTTCTGAAATAAAAATTATTTGGCGTTTAAGCTGGTATAATTTGAATCCACAGGATTAGTGTTGCGAAAAGATTATCGCTATGCGTAGGCTATAATACAGTGGTTCCCAACCATTTTTGACTCCAGGGCCACTTTTTCTTAGTTAAAGGACATTTGGGAGTTTAGGAGGCCACAATGTTAACATTCAATTAACTAAAAGCATATAAAATTGTTACAATTGATTCAAAATTGAATGTTTGATGCCATTTATAGACGTCAAAATAAAATAATTTGCAGAAGAAAATAATTATATGTTATATCCTGTCCAAATTGTAATTTTTTCCCTATACTTTTGTTCATTCTTTCAGAGATGATTGCAAGGTTTTGAGGACTGGCGGGCCATTTCTTGATGCCTCGAGAGCCATTTTTGGCCCGCGGGCCACGGGTTTGGAACCGCTGGTATAATAATTATATACATTATAGTTGTTAGCAATAGCATGTATAATTATGCGCGGTAACTTTAAATTGGTCGTTTACACAAGACACCTTTAAGTTAATACATAAAAATCTTTACATTCTATGCAGTCGCATCAGGCGCAATCGTCCTGCAGTCACAGGGTTTTGATAAACATCAACTTATAAAACATAAGAATAATTCCGATATTGAAAACTTTAAATGGCATTTTGCTCATCGATTGGAATATTTTGTTGACTGGAAATTAAAAATTTCGGCAGTTTTTATATTTGCTATAATACTAATCAGGTCAGTTTCAATTTGTATGACATTGCTCAAGATGAAAGAATTGTTAAAGGTTTCTACACAGTAACTTTGCTATACTTGTCTTCCAATAACCTCATCATCATCATCATCATCATCATCATCGCCAATTATGAACTTGAAAAACGCAAATACTGTTTCTGCGTCCCATTTTTTTATTACACAGATGTGAAATATTTAAAAGGTGTCTAAGGTGAAGGAAAAAGAATTGATGATGGCATGCGCAGAGGGAAGAAGAAGACGAGGAAGACCAAGGAAGAAATGGATGGATGAAATACACGAGAAGTCTGGTATGAGCTTGGAGGCGCTAAGAGAGGCGACAAGAGAGAGGAAACACTGGAGAGGATACATCGTGACTGTCACCAGAGCTCTAAGAGCTGACGGCACCAGGTGACCAGATGACGCTTCGCTGACGACTATAGCAAATGAGTTGTAACGGTAATCGGACAATTATATAGCACCGGTTATATCAAAATAAATCTCTGCACTTGAACATAAGTGTCTTTTACTTGTTTTCTTCGAGAATATCCGCTGAAATCGGGCTTAAAATTTAAACACGAACGGGTTAAGGGTTAACTTAAAGGCAATAAATTTTAAAACGGGACAAGACACCTTTAAAAATATTATTCTTTTGGCTATATATATAAGGCAATCGACATAGTATATATAAGGCAATCGACATAGTAGAAGTACTGATCTGAGATTCATTGAGATTCAAGCTTGAGATTCAAGCTTGGATGTTGTTGGCGATAATGGAGGTCTGAGTCCACGTGGTGTTTATGCGTAGATTTTTCGTTTCTAACAAACGTTTCGTACAAGGATTCTTTTTGGATTTTACGGATACTATGGATAAACTTTGAAAGAACGATTCTGGGTAATATTTGCTCAATATCCGAATGGATAATCGACAGTTTTAGCCAAATTAGCCTACAGTTGCGGACAAGACACTCTGTCGAACTATTCGCGTCGTCTGGCGGGAAACTGAAAGTCGATTTATCTTTACGAAAATAAGGTAAAATACGCTCAATGGGGAAGAACAATAAAAAACGACAACTGGAACTTTCATCAAGTTCATCAAAATCCGGTGATATTTCGTTGGATATGTCTGCGAAAGAAATTCTGGACGAGCAAAGCAAATCTGAAACACAACCGGAAAATCAAGATGGCTTGTCAATAGCTGGTGAAACTACATCGAAAGGTGATCCAAGAGAAAATAAAGAAAATAAAGAAAATCAACTGGAAACTGAAGATACCTGTCAAAAAAAACCAGGTGAATATACATCTACATCTACAAATACATCTGAATCTGTCGAAGGTCTGAGAAATTTAAATTCATCTAACAGTATTGGAAAGGAAAAATCTACACAAAACACTTCTGATCGTTTCGAGTCTTATTACGAATCCATCGCAAGAAGACGGTCTCGATCAACGGACGGTTGCTCGAATCGGGAGAGAGACAAAGAAAATCCAAAGGAACTCGGAAGGGCTGACTTTTTGAAGGAGAATCGTCAACAAACGTTCCCGGATCAACATCGCGATGTGAAGTGTGGAGATGGCCAACGTACTGCACACCCGAAAAAACGGGCAAAGTTAAGTACTTATAACAAGGATCATTTTGTTGAGGGTATTCAATCTAATACACGTGCAATGTTGTGTGAGAAATATTATGATATTGACAGTGTTGATGAATGTGAAGATGAATATATTGATGAATTTGTGGATGAAACAGTGAATGAAATGTTGCATTCAAATACTGTAATGAAAGATGGTATGACTGCTTTGCCCCTTGAAACTGCACCTGACTCTGCTTTCAATCAAGGGCGCAATGTTACTAATCATACCCGTCGTCCTTTGACTGAAGAGCAGAGAAAGCGACAAAGGGAGGTGCAGTCACGTACTGTCTTCATAGAAGGGCATAAAGATGATCTAAAAAAACTGTTTAAGCATATGCCACGGCAGCTAAATAAAGAAATGCTTGAGAAAACCAGAGGGGTTGTGGATAAAATTTTTATTACTCCCCAAGGTGTTCTGAAAATAATAGCAAAAGATGAAAATCAGAAACACAAACTTCTTGCTATTCAGACCTTAAATGATAAACCTGTAAAGACCAGCATACCATTTGCTTTGAATGTTCAGTCATCTGCTTCTGTCAAGTATTATAGAGCACCTCCTGTTAAACCAACTGAAACAAATTACTTTGTTAAAGGAGTTGTTTTTGGTTTGATGGAGTCTGAAGAGAATTTGAATGAAATTGCTGTTGAAGTTAAGGCCCATCATATTCACAGATTGGGAAATTCTGAGTTTAGCAAAGCAACATTGGTTGCTTACCCTAAAGGTTCTATATTGCCAGAATTCTTGGAAGTTGATGGGCGAAGGTACAAATTGCACCCCTACGTTCCCAAACCTTTACGGTGTGACAAATGTCAGCAGTTCGGCCACTCTAAGGCCTTTTGTAAAAAAGAAATAGTCTGCAGTAGATGTAGCGAAGGACATTCATATGCAGAATGCCCTAACAAGACAAACCTTAAATGTGCAAACTGTGGACAAGGTCACAGTTCTGCTTATAGAGATTGTCCACTCTATGTTAGAACACATGCTGCACTTAAACTAAGAGCAGAACATAACATAATTTTTTCTGATGCTGTAGCTATGATTGATGAAGGTCAGTATGAAAATACATGTTCTACTCAAAATGTCCTGAAAACAAATGATATGCCAATTACTTATGCATCAAAAGTAAAAAATGGTAAAGGAAATCAGAAGGATGTTGTAAGTATTCCCATAGATACACAGCCACCCACTGATGAGAAAATCCCATCTAGTAGTGAAAATTCATCTGATGATTTAGTAAAACAGTTCTTGTCATTCAGTGATAAAGATCTTAATGTAACAAATATATCTAAGAAAATAAATGGTGCAGAAGAAGATGCAGAAGATGATGACCTAATTACGAAGTTAAAATCTTTTGTTCTTGGAGTCTTGTCAACTATTGGTAAAGCTAAGTCTAGAAAGCATGCTCAGTTTTTGATCTGGAGTGCGGCATCGGCAATATTCTTTGAAAATGATTCAGAATTTAAATCCAACGACTGGTAAATTGCAAATATCACAATTTTATATTTCGCCCCATTATGGCTCTAACCATTCTTCAGTGGAATGCTCGTGGTTTGCGTGGAAATAAAGATCAGTTGAAAAATTACATCTTTAGGTCATGTAATCCACCGGATGTAATATGTGTAGAGGAGACATTTTTAAAAAGTAAGGTTCAATCACCAAAATTATATGGCTATAATATCATACGCAAAGATTATTTAAGTAATGAAAGGGGGGGTTTAGCTATCTATTTGAAAGTGGGAATAAATTTCAATGTTTTAGATTTAGAAGAATACTCTAATGTCGAATTTCAGGGTATTGAAATTAAAACACAAAATGGTCATTTAAAAATTTTTAATTGCTACATGACACCTTCTCATAAATTTAAAAAAGAGGACATTCAAAGTATTTTTATGCGAAAAAAATCAATTCTTGTTGGAGATTTCAATGCTCATAGTAAATTATGGGGCTGTACTCAAACAAAAGAAAGAGGTAAAATATTTGAAGATATTTTAGCTGAAAATAATTTAGTTGTACTTAATACAGGTCAGTATACACATATTGCATCAAACCGATATAAATCTCAGTCTGTTATTGATCTAAGTATTATCTCTTCAGATTTAGCTTTAAATGCCCGACATACTGTCACTAACAGTAACATGGGATCTGATCATTTTGCTACTGTAACTACAATAAATGAGGAAGCCATCATCGAAGATGGCTTAAGTATGCATTTATGGAAATTAAAAAAGGCAGATTGGAAAATATATAAGGAAATCAGCAACACTTCACTAATAGAAGATATTTTGGTTAATAACAATTGTGATGATAGTTTTAATAATTTAGTTGATTGCATTACTTCTATAGCTAATCAATCAATACCTAGTAAAAATCTTAAACATGGGAAAAGAACAAAAACATTTAAGCCTCTTCCATATTGGAATGAAACTTGCAATGAAGCCATTTATAAAAGAAATCAATACAGGAATAAAATGACTAAAACAAGAGAATTGGGTGATTATTTAGAATATAAAAAGCAAGAGGCTGTTCTTAAACGAACCTTAAAAGTAGAAGCAAAAACTTGCTGGCAAGCATACTGCTCTGAGCTTACAGACCAAACGAAGTTAGGTTCTGTGTGGAGCTGGGCCAGAAAAATGAACGGTATTGCAACATATAGTTCCATTCCTACTCTAAGTTGTGATGGGCTAACAGCTGAAACCAACTTGGAAAAAGCAAATATTTTAGCTAAAACGTATGCACATACTAGTGATTCTAACAATTACAGTGATAAATTCTTAGATTATTTGCAAGCTAATAATTTTCAAAATAACCCTCATATGACAGACAATGATCATGTTCCCGAATTGGAATTTTTAAACGAAAGATTTAATATCAATGAATTAAAACAAGCTATTAAATCAGCAAAAATTAATAAGTCTCCGGGTGAGGACAAGATACCTTACGAATTACTAAAACACCTCCATAAGAATGCTCTGAAGGTTCTGTTAATGTTTCATAATGAAATATGGAAAGAAGGAAACTTTCCTGTTGACTGGCAACACGCCATTATTATACCCCTATTGAAACCTAACAAACAAGCTTCAAATCCTGAATCTTATCGACCCATATCTTTGACTTCTACCCTTTGCAAAGTAATGGAAGCAATGGTAAATAAACGTCTACAGTGGTTTATGGAAAAAAATAATCTTATTTCCACAAATCAGTCTGGTTTCAGAAAACATAAAAGTACAATTGATCAAATTCTTAAACTGCAGGATTTTATTCTAAAAAAAATGAAAAATAAAGAACATGTTTTAGCCATTTTTATTGATTTTGAAAGGGCATATGACATGCTTCATGTACCCACTCTTTTAAGGAAATTTCAGAAATTGGGAATAGCGGGCAATATATATAATTGGGTTCAAAACTTTCTCTCTGATAGAACTTTCCAGGTTAAAGTTGGAGCAGAACTTTCTGATAAATTCAAACAACAGAATGGTACTCCGCAGGGATCTATAATATCTCCACTTTTATTCCTGATAATGATTAATGATATTCCCACGGGGGTGGATGGTGTTAATATGTCACTTTTTGCTGACGATAGCGCAATTTATATAGGTAATAGAAATATAAAAATTTTAGAAAATAAAATTCAACTATCAGTCACTTTAATACAAGATTGGTGCAATAAAAACGGGTTTAAAATATCTATTAATAAAACTACTGGAGTTCTTTTTTCAAAAAGAAATGATACATCAAAGATTAATATAACGATTGACCGGAAACAAATTAAGATTGAGGATAAAGTCAAATTCTTGGGGGTAATTTTTGATAATAAATTGAGTTGGAAACCCCACATTGATTACATTATTGAGAAATGTAAAAAGAGGTTAAACTTAATAAGAGCTATAAGTGGTTATAGTTGGGGAGCTTGCAAAAAAACTCTTTTGACTATTTATAGAGCTTTAATAAGGTCTATTTTAGATTATGGTGACGTTGCTTACTCTTCGGCATGCAAGTCATACCTAGATAAACTTACAACTATTCAAACTGAGGCACTAAGACTCTGTTGTGGTGTTCCAAAAGGAACTGCCGCATCAGCACTCCAGAATGAGTGTGGAGAATTGCCTCTTCATTTAAGAAGACTCCAAAATTCATTGAAATTTGGGACTAAGATTTTGGGAAATAAATGTCACCCTACTAAAACGATCATGGAAAATCACTGGACAAATGTTTATAGAACATCTGATAATAAAGAACATTCTATCTATACTCGCACCTCTGAATTCTTTAGTTTACTTCCTGCATCATTTATTGGTCCTTCATTCCCTTCTGCCCCTCCGTGGTGCAATAAGCAACTTGAAGTTGACTTATCCTTGAAAAAATTGGTTAATAAGAGAACCGATCACCCGGAATTTTTAAGGCAGGCTGCTCTTAAATTAATCTCTATATATGATGATTGTATACATGTTTTTACTGATGGGTCTAAAGCTGATGACATAGTTGCTGCTGCATTCACAGTGCCAAGTTTAAATGTGGATAAGAAATTTAGATTGTGTAATGATTCAAGTGTATATGCAGCCGAGTTGACGGCCATAATTGAGGCTATTGAATGGATGTCGAATAGTGAATGTTTTTCTAATTCCAAGTTTGCAATATTTTCTGATTCATTGAGTGTTCTTACATCAATTAAGAAGTGTTATAGTGAATCTCGACCCACTTTGTTAAATGATTTACTATTTCGCATTAACAAACTAAATTCTGATCAAATAAGATTTATTTGGATACCAAGTCACGTTGACTTGAGCGGTAATGACAGAGCAGATTCATTGGCTAAAGAAGCCCTAAGTATTGACATTAATTCTACTAATGTTCTTGAATTTGAAGAAGTTTTTAGTTTAATTAAACGATACATATTAGACAGATGGCAGTCAGAATATGATAGTGATAAGAAAGGTCATTTTTATAAATCTATCTGTCCAACTGTTAGTACTGATATAAAATATTTCGAACCTTATAGGCATAAGGAAGTCCAGATTTCTAGATTGCGTCTAGGAACGGCAAACACAAATCAAAGATTATTCATTATAAAAAGACATTCCAGCGGTTTGTGTGATACTTGTCACGTCAAAGAAACAATTCACCACATTTTAATTGAATGTAAAAAAGAAAATATTTCGAATTCATTAAGAAATACATGTCAAATATATAAAGATGAAATTTCTGTTAAAACTTTATTGACTGTCAATTTATATCAAAATCAAGTGTATCGGTTGATTAAACTTATAACTAAAGGTCGGATTTTGTGAATAAATCGTTTGCATCCTTGTTATAGATGGCATTTGTATCTTGATCAGATTTATAATATTTGATTGATGTTTTAAAATTTAATGGTGCATGTTTCTTTTGTACAAGAAACATTACATTATTATTATGATTATTGATGCACTTACATATTGAACTTTTGTAACAGGAACTGTTTACTGGAGTCACTAACGTAATTAGTTATATGAGACAATCAATGTACAATTTTAATATCTAATGTATGGATTTAAGATCTTTTTTCATAATGTGTAAACCTGAACGAGTGTCCGATGAACTACTTTATGTTGTCTACAAATTGAATGTAATTGAGATTGTACAGCTCCGTGCACCTCTTTGGTGTAGTTTGGAGGCTACATAAGTTTTTGTTTACTGCTCTGTACACTTATATTGTATTGTCGTCAACGGCCTTTGCTGCCATAGGATGACGTTAAACTGTGGAATAATAATAATAAGTAGAAGTACTCTTCTAATCAACGACAAGGCAATTATAATAGTACAGGATTAAGCGTTAAATATGTGATGATGAATAGGGTAAGGAACTTAACTGTTACAATTATGGAGGAGTTAAAGTCGTTGGGTATAATACATTTAAGGAGGGGATCCCGATTTGACGAGGGCCTATGACAACAGAGGCCGTTGCCCTCGACAAAGATTTGCTTGGAATATTATTACTGCACTATCAGCTTAGTACATAGATTTAAATCTATATGAGGAACTTATATAGCAACCATGCTGAATATCATAAAGTTAATGATCGAGCAAATGTTGATACAAGACACCTTTTAACTGATTAATCTTCTTCTACATACTGAAATGAAACGAATGCGTAAACGCTTTCTTTAAAGGCTCAGTCTGTGCAGTTAGTCACGATCATAATTAAGCTTATAGCTCAAAAGCCGAAACCAGAATAACGTGAATAACTTGAAGCATATCATAACTTAAACAAGAAATATCACAGATACTTCATGTTCTGTGTCTTCTTCTTATAGCCTAAACCACAGTGCCCAATGAACAACAATAATATTAATAAAAATAATAAGGCACTCGTACTTTTTACATTTTAAAAATTGAGTCATAAATTTGAATATATACTTGACGATTCGACAAATTTTGCAATTTCCCGTATACTTTTATTTCTTCCTCGGATCGGCTAGTAGTGTTAAGCTACCGAACCCACTGCTGCAAAGCCGACATGCATTTTGTATAACCTGTACCTGTAATCTTTCTGGGGACTGCCCGATTGAATCATTGAAACGAAGATTAGTAGTGGTCCCTTGTAAATCTCTAATTAGACCTACATATTGTAACGCCAGACTTTATAAAACAGGCGAATATTGTTAAAAAGGTGTCCAGCAACAGGAGAATTATTATATTCACGCGCCACACTTTATGGCGGTCGTTTTAGTCGTTGAGATCCAGAGTCAAACGACATCATTCTGTTGGCATCAAGGACGGTTGATGTCACTCTCCTCGGTTTGATTATGTTGTACTGGATTTCCTATTAATCGTGATGTGTAATACTTAAAGGACTTAACATAGTTATTTTCGCTGCAAGCGTTGAACTTTTATAAGTTCTCTAAATTTCTTTTAAAAGGTTTGCAACATTTCTTGAATATTCAAACGCCACCCTGGTGTCCGTTCTTGGCGTTAAAATCCAGCGTTTAACGACATCTTTGGACAGCAATGGCAGTTGACGGCACCCTCCTCTGATTCACAATTTGGACTGGCAATACAAAGTATTCTACCTTCAACTATACCGACCTGCTCAATGTACACTACTCTTCGCTGCCATCCTACTTAATCAAGAACATGATTGTGTTAAACCCACTCCTCCCACCATTGAGACCTCAGCCTTACCCCATGAGGCCAACACTACATGACCGAATCATCCCTAGGGCGGACAACCTAACGAGGAAATAGTTTTTGACGAGAATGCTTTATCATATTTGAATGCAATACCGTTTAAACCAAAGTGCAGCATAAATTGTTGGTCATTAAAATAACACAATTTTATTGAAAAAACTGTATTGGATTTTGGATCTAGGATTTTGTGCCTTTAAAAACAGTTTGACATTGATTGGATATTCGTTTGTAATAGCATGTCTGTTTACAGAACACAAAATTGCGCATGGCAATTGGTAGGCTATATTAAAGAATATCTTTATCTGGAACTCCGCCACTGGCCGTACTCTGCCTTTGTCAGTTCCAAGCCTGGACAAAGGAGGAGGGCGTCGCTAATGGTCCTTGTTACCACACAGTGACGTTAAACTAAAAAAGCAACGTATCTTATCTTAATGTCCCATTTGTAAACAAGTCTGATTTTATTAAGCATTCAGACAATAGAAGGAAGGAAAGAGAGCAGCGGCATGGGCGGAGTTTATCAGGGGCTAGGGAGGGCTAAGCCCCCCCAAGGATCCACCGACTTTACCATGCATCAATAAGGACTTATAAGGGTAAAAATGGTACATTTGTGCAGGCAACAAAAAAGCAAAAGGCCTATACAATGAGCTGCTGGCCACCAGCCCCCCCCCCTACATCAAGACTGTGAAAATGAAGACTGGCAATGTGTAGCAGTATCGTAGTATAATTCGTTTAATGCGCAAAAAAACAGGTTGGCAGAATGCAACCTGGGACAATGAGACAAACTAAAATATAGAAGTATATATCAGTCATTGGTAGGCTATTATATATTATATCACATTACTACCGTATTGTCACCTGGAGGTGAAGTTCTAAGCATTTTTATGGAAGTTCAAAGTTGTGCATTAGCACTCTGATCATGAGACCTGGCCCGCGAATTGTGATCTGTGAAGTATAATCACGATTTTCGGGTGTCTAAAGATATAATTTTGATTTTAATATTATCAACGATTTTCGGGTTTGTAAGGACATCATTTGATTTTAGTATTATCAGCAATTTTTCGGTTTGTAAGGACATCATTTGATTCAGTATTATCAACGATTTTTGGGTTTGTAATAACATATGATTTCAGTATTATCAACGATTTTCGGGTGTCTAAAGTCATCATTTTGATTTTAAGATTATCAACGATTTTCGGGTGTCTAAGGAAATCATTATGATTTTAGTGTTTTTAGCGATTTTCGGGTGTTTAAAGACATCATTTTGAATCCAGTATTATTAACGATTTTCGGGTGTCTAAGGAAATCATTTTGATGCCAGTATTATTCATGGTTGCCGGTCGTCGCGAAAAGCACGAATTGGGCGACTTTTGAAAGTGCTCGCGACTGAAAATTTCGTTCTCGCGACCTCGCGCTTTTTGGGCGACTTTTGAATTGTCTCGCGGTCGCGAAGGCGACTTTTGAATTTTTTTTGTACAGATCGCAGTACAAATCTTGATATGGCGCAAACGAATGAGTGTCAATGAGAAGATTACCAATGAGAAGATTGACCATTAGGCGAACTTTAATAACTTTAAAAATTAACATTCATATCATTTTTGTGATTACTGTCCAAAATATATTAGCACACCTTTTTAAGAGATATTGATCATACAAGAATAGCGTTTCGAGCAATTACAATTACTTTAAAAATTAACATTCATGTCATTTTTTGTGATTACTGTTCATAGTAATTGCACACCTCTTTTAAGTGACACCCATCCTACAGGAATAACCTCTGGTGCAATAGCAATTACTTTTAAAAATTAACATTCATATCATTTTTTGCGATTACTGTTCATAATATTTGCACACCTCTTTAAAGAGATGTTCATCCGACAAGAATAGCGTCTCGAGCAATTACAAATACTTTAAAAATTAACATTCATGTAATTTTTGTGATTACTGATTATAGAATTTGCACACCTCTATTAGGAGATACTCATCATACTGAACAATACCCTCGAGCAATTATAACTACTTCAAAAATTAATATTCATTTTTTTGTTATTACGGTTCATGATATTTGCACACCTCTTTTAAGAGAAACGCATGCTACAGGAATAACCCCTGGAGCAATTACAATTACTTTAAAAATTAACCTTCAAGTCATTTTTTGTGATTACTGTTCATAAAATTTGCATGCCTCTTTTAAGAGATATTGATCATACAATAATAGCGTCTCGAGCAATTACAATTACCTTAAAATTAACATTCATCTAATTTTTTGTGATCACTGTTCATAGTATTTGCACACCTCTTTTAAGAGATACTCATCCTACACGAATAACCTCTGGGGCAATTTGAATAACTTCAAAAATTACTATTCATATCAATTTTTTGTGATTACTATTCATAGTATTTGCACACCTCTTTTAGGAGAAACTCATGAGACTGGAATAATACCCTCGAGCAATTAGAACTACCTTAAAATTTAGAAATCATGTCCTTTTTTGTGATTACTGTTCAAAATATTTGCACACCACTTTTAGGAGATACTCAGCCTACAGGAATAACCTCTGGGGCAATTTCAATAACTTCAAAAATTACTATTCATATCAATTTTTTGTGATTGCAATTCATAGTATTTGCACACCTCTTTTAGGAGATACTTATGATACCGGAATAATACCCTATAAGAATTAGAACTACCTTAAAAAATAAAATTCATGTCATTTTTTGTGATTACTGTTCAAAATATTTGCACACCTCTTTTAAGAGATACTCATCCTACAGGAATTAATCCCGCGATTTTCGCGACTTTTTTGTGAAAATCTCGCGATTTTCGCGACTTTTTGTCGTCATCTCGCGACAATTTTTTTCCGAAATCTGGCAACTCTGCTATTATCACCGACTTTTGAGTGCCAAGGGACATCATTTTGATTTTAAAATTATCAACGATTTTCGGGTGTGTAAAGACATAATTTTGATTATATTATTATAAACGATTTTCGGGTGTCTATGGAGAACGTTATGATTCCAACATTTTCAATGATTTTCGGTTGTCTAGGAATAAATACGATAAACACGATCACTAAAAAAAGTGGTAACAGTTAGAAATATTTTTTACGAGATTTCAATTAAACTCGACGATTAAAAAAGATGTATCCATTGACATTGTATGGTTTTTATGAGATTTCAATTAACTCGAGGACTTTAAATAGGTGTTTCCACACATATGGCATGGATTATATGAGATCTCAGTTAAACTCGATGACAAAAAAGGTGTGTCCGCAGAAATAGTGTTGTTTTCGTGTGATTTTAATTAAACTCTTTGGCTAAAAAAGGTGTTTCCGCAAAAATTGTGTAGTTTTTATGAGATCTCAATTCGATGACTAAAAAAGGTGTTTACGGAAAATAGTGTTTATTTTTTGAGATTTTAAATTATACTCGATGATTAAAAAGGTGTACGGAAAATTGTTTTTTTTAATGTAATTTCAATTAAACTTGCTGACTAAAAAAGGTGTGTCCGCAGAAATAGTATGGTTTTTATGAGATTTCTAAGCGATGACTAAAAAAATCATCAACTTTTGGGCCGAGGGGAAAATTTTTTTTAGCCCCCCTAAGAATGGAAACCAAACTCCGCCCATGAGCAGCGGAAAAGACAAGACATGAGAGTGGAAGCCAGTGTATGGACCAGATGGAATGATTCAGATGAAGCGGACAAGATTATTATAGAAAGAAATTTATCGTATCATTTTCAATCGAGGAGGCTATTGTGATATCCATAATTACCTTCCCGACATATATCTTCTTCTTTGGTTCTCTGCCGTCAGGCAGGTTCATATGTCCAATGACGCCACGCATATCTGTTCTGTGCATCCATCTTTAGCCCTCTGTAACCGTCCTTTGTCATCATCCAGTCCAGTAGCATTGTTCTTGGTCTTCCTCTTGTCTTTTTCCCCTCCATTCTTCCTTCGATGATATCCCGTACTATGGTGTCCCTCCTCATGATGTGTCCAATCCAGTTTCTCTGTCGCCTCCGTACAAAGAATGACATCATTGATCGTTCCTCTCCCACCATCTGCAGTATTTCTTCGTTTGTCTTGTGTTCTATCCAGCTGACACGCTTCATTCTTCGCCAAATCCACATTTCGAAAGCCTCCAATCTTCTTATGTCATCCTTTCTCATTGTCCATGTTTCTGACCCATACAGGACCACACTCCACACCAGCGTCTTGACCATCCTCTTTTTAACCCTTTAATGCCGGAGGGTATAGGATATCCTATACCATTTACTACCATCTCGGCATTAATGGGTTAAGGCTCATATTTAGTTTTCCTCTGAGGAGTTCCCCTCTTTTGTTGAATGCGTCTTTTCCCATGGCTATTCTTCTTTTTATTTCTATATGGCATCTTGCATCATCTGTGACCATACTTCCTAGGTAGTAGAATTTCTCTACCTGTTCTATTTCCTCTCCGTTTACTGTGATCTTAAGAATTGCTTCCTTTCCTCCTTTGCTTATCCTCATAGTCTTTGTCTTCTTGATGTTTATTTTCATGTCGTATTCTGTCGATATCATGTTCAGTCGATCCATCATTCTTTGTAATCCTTCTTGAGTGCCTGCCAACATTGCCTGATCGTCCGCAAACCTCAGAGCTTTTATCAGTCTTCCTCCTACCTTTATCCCCTCATTCACTTCTTCCAGTGTTTCTCTTACAATTTCTTCTATATAGATATTAACCCTCGGGCTACCAGGGGGGGGGGGGGTGGTATCCACCCCCCCCCCTAGGTTTTTCCCAAATCAAACTTTTTTCGTTAGGAATAAAATTTTGACGTTTTAGGTGGCTGTAGAGGATTCATTTGCACACATTTTGAGCTAAAATGTGTGATGATATACCATACCATTCAAAAGTTATACCCGATATACCCGAGGCACCAGGGGGGGGTGGATACCACCCCCCCTTAGAATATCGGCTGTATCTTATCCGTCCTTTGACATGAAGAGACACCAATTACACCATTCTGTAGAGGGAATGTGGGGCTACATTGTGGTGGTCACGGAGTTGTCTTTGGACAACCGGAAGTGCTCAAAATAAATTAAAATATATAAAAAGGTGTTTTATTTTCATAAAATTTTCATGTTTTTCCTATTAAAAATTATTCATAATTTATTTTTTAAGAGAAATAAATTATGTCATTCTATAGAGTGCATTTAGGGCTATTTTTTGATACCAATTAATTTGACATTTGATGACCGGAAGTGCTCAAAATAAATTTAAATGTGTGAAAATGTTGGGGTTTTTTACAACGCACACCGATAAGTCTGCGTAAACGTTTTTCAGCATGTTTTACATGTTTTTTCTCTTTTTATTGTAACTAAAACTAACTTATTACTAGTTTTTATAGTTGAATATTGGACTTTATTATATGTAAACTATTTTAATTAAATAAATTATGTTAAAAACACACAAAATCTAATATTTTGCTTATGCGAAAGTATACATTTTGTGGAATCGACGGGTGCCTACGGTAAAAAATTTATAACTTCGGGGTGCTTTCATATATTTTTAACCTAAATATACCATTTTGTGCAGAAATGAATGCTGAATCCATAGGTGTATTACAAGTTATGATATCTCAAACCAAACCCAAAATCCAGGGGGGGGGTGGTAACCACCCCCCCCCCCTTGGTAGTCAGTGTTACAAAAAAAGCTTGGTAGCCTGAGGGTTAAACAATATTGGGGATAGTGGGCATCCTTGCCTCACACCTCTTCCTATCTTTCCTGGTTCCGAGTATTCACCATCAATTCTTATTTTCACCTTCTGTCCCATATATAGATTACCTATCAATCTCCTTTCCTGCCATTCCACTCCTATTCGTCTTAACGCACTCATCAGCTTCTTCCAATCGACCCTGTCAAATGCTTTTTCATAGTCAACGTAGCATATGAATATGTCCTGTCCATGCTGGATGCTTCTTTCTGTTAGAATTCTCAGTGCTGCAATCGCGTCTCTTGTTCCTCTTCCCTTTCTGAAGCCAAATTGATCCTCTCCAATGCATTTATCATTTTCTGCTCTTGCCTGTAGTCTTTTCGTGATAACTCTTAGTAGAATCTTTGATGCATGGGTAAGGAGACTTATAGTCCGACATATATAGCGCTGGCAAAAACGTTTAAAGGGTGTCTTATTACACCGGTCCTGACCAGTCGTTAGATATCTGATATTAATTAGTCAACTTCGTAGCGAGCATTGAAAAATATATAACAGTTATAGGCCTATCACTTTAAAGTATTGTTCTAGACCGACGTATAATAGTCATGAGACGTGTCTTGAAGGACAATTAAAGTATCCAGAATTATATCCATTCCTATATTTGGTTCATATAGCGTAGGTGAAACGGTTTATCCCCATGACGCACACACCTTCCGCGCCAACGCATTTAGCAGACCTGGGGTCAAATAGACCCCACCGACGTTATTAAAACTTTCTGATCTAATTTTATATATTGACTTTTCGTAGATACGATAGTAATCAAAAGATTTTAAGATAATGTTTTATATAGAGACTGCTGACATTGTTTTAGGGGTGTCTAAAATTGTAAGTCTCAGAATATGGTTTTTGTTTGTGTGATAAATAATTATATTACAACCCGTTCTGTTTCGACGGTTACGAGAACTACAGACGAGTGAGGGCGCCACGTGACATGGTTTCTGGTACCTATAGGGCGGTCTTGTTATTCCGGGTAAGGGCAATGCGGTACTTGTTGAGGACATTGCAATCAATGCTCGGCTCATGGCTATTGAATGGTTTCCGGTGTAGGGCGGTTGGAGTGTTCCGGTTAACCCTCATCCTATAAGTGGGGTCCGTTCGGACCCCAAGCACATAAATTGATGTGCAACTCTTGTGCTATAAATTATTAACAGTCGGTATTTTATGAATTTGTCCTACATCATAATTATGCTGTAGCTACTTTTTGAAAAATCTTTTAAATTTTTTTATATTTTTTTCTTTTGGGGTCCGAACGGACCCAAACGTAAAAAAGCTTACTTTTGAGCCTTTTAGCCAATGTAGAGCCGGACTTAGGCAGCAGCCATATAACCACACAACCGCCATAATAGTTCTGGCAAGACCCGATGAGCCTTTCGGGATCTATGTAAGGATCTTAAATCTTATTCGAGCACAGAGGGAAGCCAATGAATTTAATCAAGCATACTTGAGTACTTGGTAATGTAGACAATGCGTCTAGTAATTGAGTTTCAACTGAGGCAATAAGGAAAGTATCGGTGAGTATTATGAGTGAGTAAGCGAAAGTCAGTTTCAGCAGACTGGTAATTTTCGACGTATGCCGCTGAATAGTAATAAAAATAATTGATAATTACTTGGCAAACTCAGACACCTTTTACCTGCTATCAATTGAGACTATATAAATACTTAAAACGTTTCTGAAACATTTCCGATCTTCGGTCTCCATACTCCTTCAAAACACCTTTAAACATTTGGAAACAATGCTATAAAAAGGATGAGAGTCGTCAAACACAATTGGTAACAAGTTCATTTCTTTAAAATTTCGTGTTTATTCTGGAGCGCCTCTGAGTAGCTGAACTTGAAGGAGCGCTATAACAAGTGCACATGCAAACAAACCTGGGACATAAGGAGGGCTGATTTTTCGGAGATTCATATTTTACTCCCAAAAGAAATTCTATAAATCCAGATTGATCTTTGATACTTCTGGTTGTAAAAAAAATAATAATAACAGTTTTAATAGCAGTACTAATGATAGCAGCAACATAATTAATGTGCCACGTTTTTATAGAAAAAAATCTTTGTTACACGATACATTTACTTCTGGTATAAAATGAAGAAGGCTACATTGACAATTATTACAGCAGTAAATGTTACTTTTGACCAGCCTCGTATTGTGTGGTCATAAATATCTCGATTAAAATCAATAGACACCAAAAAAACGTCGCACTTTCATACTTGATCAGAAACTGTGGCTTTCGTCAGTATAGAAATAATTGTAATTTATATTAATGTTCGGTGAACGATCAACACCTTTAACACTTTTTGATCTGATTTTATATATAGAGACTTTCCGTTTGGAGATTAACATTCGAAAGCAATTATAAAAATGTCTTATGTAGCGATTGCTCAATTTATTTTAGGGGTGTCTAAAATTGTCAGTCTTCAGAATATGACTTTTGATTGTGTGTTAAATATATTATTACAACTCGTTCTGTTTCGACGTCTACGAGAAGTACGGTCGAGTGAGGGCGCCACGTGACATGGTTTCCGGTATAAGGCGTTCTTGTACTTCCGGGTAAGGGCAATGCGGTACTTGTTGAGGACAATGTATGGTCTCGTTAGTGCAATCAGTGCTCGGCTCAGGGCAATTGAATGGTTTCCGGTGTAGGTCGGTTTAAGTGTTCCGGTTAAGGGTAATGCAGCGCGTGTTCAAGGTTGGTGAATGCTCGGATCAGAGAATTCGAAATATACTAGACATAAAAATCTTAGAAAAATGCGTACTTTATCATTGTCCGACAAAATTCAAATCTACGAGTCTAAGACTCTTTCTTATAATATTATTGTTGTATAGTCACTTTATAAAATGACTATACACCTCTTTTAAGCGTATCATTTTTGTATAAATTAAAAAAAAAGTGTGATCATATCAATTCAAAGCATCAACCGATCACATAATTATGAAAAACAACAGGAGAAACTATGTTTAAAAAAATAGTTATAATAAGCGACGTATCCTTCATGCCAATCCCGAGTCTATACATAAAGACGAAGAGCGTGACATTACACTGCAACTCCACTAAATTAATGTAAGTCAGCGTTTAGGGACATCTGAGCGCGTTTTCTCATTGACCTCCACTCTTTAACGCCCATTTTCATAAGCAGATGTAATCAGTTTTAAAAGGTGTTTAAAAATTACAAACCGCCGCTAATTCACTGTTGCAGCACTTAGTCGTCCGTTCTCGGCGTTATCATCCAGTGTATTTTGAGGTGTTCAATGTTCGATAAATGACAAGATCAGCATTAATTATTGCTTTCATGAACAACTGACTAGATCGAGTGAAAAAAAATCCGATTTGTCTTAGTTCAATTAATCAACCAAACAACCAACCAAACAATAAATGGATGAATGTGTGTCGATTTTTTAGAGCGGCCATTATGGTATTATGGTTTTTTCCAGCTGTGCCAGTATCATGTGAGGAGAAAAGTGTGGGCGACACTGATCATCATCATTGCTATGACAGTGTCGTAAAACAGTAACAAACATACGTCTACTGTTACCCGCATACTATAATTATAAAGCTGTCGTGAAAGCTCTGTTTTCATTGTCGCAGTAGTATACACCTTTCAATTTATCTCAACAGATGCTATATAATAAGTTTTTAGAGCAGTGCGATGTTATTCGTTGTCAAACTTTCCCTAATCAATAATTTCGTCATCATCGATGTGTATAATACTTGACTCTCAATGATATCATAACGGTGACATTCTGCTGCATCATAATTATTCTGGCGCTTATCAACAACGACATCAGTTTCATTCTTTACTACAGAACGATGAGCAAACAGTTTCCAGATAGGCTACACACGTTCTTCTGCGTCTTTCTGCCGTGTGATGATGGAACATAGGTCAAACAAGGATTTTAAAAAATTAGATCCGTCTCTGTTCGTTTTCTTCTCTGTCTCTGTCTCTTTTTCTGTCAGCCTGGCTGTTTTTGTCTGTCTGTCTGTCTGTCTGTCTGTCTGTCTGTCTGTCTGTCTGTCTGTCTGTCTGTCTGTCTGTCTATCTGTCTGTTTCTGATGTCTTATTTTTCTCTGCAACCGATAATTTAGCATACCCGGTATGGACACCATTAATATGTTTCCCATGACGTTATATATAAGAAACCGGACAAACCAATTTAAATTGGCTTGAGAATGTCCAAAAGTTTTTTACCGTGTGATATGTGGCGATAACTGCATTCAAGAGTTCTCATTATCATGGTTCTTATGCTATTTGTTAGCAGAAGAATTAGCGATGGACCCGGGAAAAGTTGGTAATAAAATACTTTCTGAAGATGATGAGTAGAGCTCTGTGTCAATTAAATAGACATTGATAACCGAGTTTTATGAAGACGGATTGCAATAGGCACGGTTTGTGCATTTGGTAGTGATAGTCCCAAGCACGGAGAAAGGAGGAGGGCGAGACTAGTCATCTGTAATATGACGCATTGTAGCTAAACGACAACAAGCAAAAGGCGATTCGTAAAGTTCCTGAAAGCTTGAAACATGTATGTCAACGAACCTGTATCTATATTTTTATTATGAAATAATGGCGCAGGTCTCAATACTGAAACCCCTCCGTAGATACAGAAATTGGACATTTTATAGAAAATTACACACCTCCTTTAACTGTTACATTCTTCAGATAAGCATGAGCTATCATGTGCCAACGTAGTTACGTCCAACATAGTCAACCTTCATTCGTCATAAGCTGCCGTAGGCCCAACATTTGACAAAAAAACGACTTTACGGTAGGCTAGGATAGACTGCGGAAAACGAATAATTTTTTTTACCCTAAGTTTGCGAGTCTTATTGCAAAAGCAGGAACCAACCACATCAATGTTCGGCAGGAGCAGTCCTATATGTTTCAGGCAGTATGAGAATTGTGGAAAAATAACTGGGGGGTTGGCCTATGATAAACTTGAAATTGGGGTATGAAAAACATACTTTAACATGGGGCTCTAAGAAAGACTGGGGGGGTTGAACCCCCCCAACCCCCCGGCAATTCTCACCCTGGTTTCAGGACAATAAGCAGGGAGTGAAATTGAATTGCGAAAACCGTTATTTCGATGACAAGAGTATAATGCCAGTCTTTCCTGTAATATTCAGGCAAAATGGTCAGACTTTTTTTCCTAAACAAAACAAATCAACTGGGTTTATGAAATCTAAATTTTGATTACAGTTCACTTAGCTGTCTACTTGTCACGTTCCACTTTTTGGGCTCGTTCAAGATAATGCAAAAGTTCAGCGTGAATCATCCTTATAAGGACCAGAACATCATTTTAAAGGTATGCAATTCTGCCGATTTCATTAAAAATTATACTCCCCAAAGTAGTTAATTGCGCAAATGTTGGAATTATTATCCTGGATGGATGATAAAGATCCTTAGTGTAAGGATCTTAACTCACCGAACGCAAATAAATGCGACCAACATTGCTTACAGCCTGGCATAAATGTGGTGGATTCGAACCTCGAACCTTCCCGCTTCAAGGCAGCGACGCCACCACTACCCCACCGCGCCGCACAATTATCGTTAATTGTACAGTGTTGCTTACTGCTGTTTAACGACACTACGTCATACTAAAATAATATGACTAATTTCACCCTCCTCCTTCTTCCAGGCTCGGGACTGTGGTGTGTTTTAATTAGTGTAATAATTTTTAGTGTGTTTAGTGTAGTAAATTTTAATGTAGTTTTAATATGGCGACGGATCTCAAACTTAGTTTATATAAAACAATTTTGCATCGTTTGAAGAGGTGTATAAGGCTCGCCATTTTTCGACCTCCTCTAACACTTTGCAAAATATTATTATTTCAAAGTTTAACGTCGTCCTATGCCAACAAAGGTTGTTGACGACAATATAAGATAAGCGTACCGAGTATACAGTAAATATAGACTAATAGCATCCGAACAGCAACAAATAATAATTCTGGCAAGACCCGCTGAGCCTTGAGGATCAGTGTAAGGATCTTAAATCATAATCGAGCACAGAGGGAAACCAATGAAGTTAATCAAACATACTTGAGTACTTGGTAATGTATGTGAGTGGGTGAGTTGATGAGTGAGTAAGCGAAAGTCAATTTCAGCAGACTGGTAATTTTCAACGCATGCCGCTGAATAATTGTAATATTTGGTAATTACTCTGCCAAGTTAGACACCTTTTACCTGCTATCAATTGAAACTATATAATAACTTAAAACGTTCCTAAAACATTCGCGCTCTTGGTCCTCGATACTCCATCAACATTTAAACATTTTGAAATCGATGCTATAATAATGATTGGATTGGTTACACAAATAATTGCTCATTAAGTGATGTATTATGCCAAGCAAATGTCTGTCCAGGGCAACGGCCTCTGTAAGTTGTCATAGACCCTGTTCAAATCGGATCCATTCATCACATACAAATGATGACATGTTCATTTAATATATATTTCGGGTGTATTATTTTGTGGACAGCTATTCAACGAAGGGTTGCAGGTTCGATTCCACCTCAGGTCGCCGCGTAAGGACCTTGAGCAAGTCCGTCACTTGCTATTGCTCAACGCTTCGGCGTGAAGCAGTGTCCGCTTTGCAGTCGTGAGAGCCTCTCAATAAAGAGATTGAATGGGTGCTGTGATAAGTGCACTTACAAAAAATATAGAGATGTAAGAGTACTCGGACAGGTGGACAATGAGAAATATCCCCAAAATTAGAAGAAAAACTCATTACAAGCAAGTGAGAATAGCCCAAATACAATTCAGCACCCATTTTTAAAAATTACTTTTAATATAAATAGCAGCACATCGTACTTCAGCACGGTTGTTAGCCTCGGACTTTCACTCAATCAATCGAACTTCCATCAGACTAGCATCGACCAAAGAGTTCTTATTTATATATCAAAGAGAAACATTATGAAAAAGGTGTCTGAAGTGACAACATTAATTTGCCTCTTTTAATCCAAATTTTGATGCCAACGTAAGACAGCAAAGAAAGCTGAGAACAATAAGCAAGCTTAACCCTCGGGCTACCGGGGGGGGGTAGTATCCACCTCCCTAGGTTTTTTCCAAATAAAACTTTTTCCGTTTGGAATAAAATTTTGACGTTTTAGGTAGCTGTAGAGGATTCATTTGCACACATTTTGAGCTAAAATGTGTGATGATATACCATACCATTCAAAAGTTATACCCGATATACCCGAGGCACCAGGGGGGGGATGGATACCACCCCCTTTTAGATTATCGGCTGTATCTTATCTGTCCTTTGACATGAAGAGACACAAGTTACACCATTCTGTAGAGGGAATGTGGAGCTACATTGCGGTTGTCACGGAGTTGTCTTTTGACAACCGGAAGTGCTCAAAATAAATTAAAATATATAAAAAGGTGTATTATTTTCATAAAATTTCATGTTTGTCTTATGAAAATTATTCATACTTTATTTTTCAAGAGAAGTAATTTATGCCATTCTATAGAGGGCATTTAGGGCAACTTTTTGATACTAATTAATTTGACATTTGATGACCGGAAGTGCTCAAAATAAATTTAAATGTGTGAAAATGTTGGGTTTTTTTACAACGTAAACCGATAAGTCTGCGTAAACGTTTTTCAGCAGCTAATACATGGTTTTTTTCTTTTTATTGTGATTAAAACTAACTTATTACTAGTTTTTATAGTTGGATATTGGTTTTATTATATGTAAACTATTTTTAAATAAATAAATTATGCTAAAAACACACAGAATCTAATATTTTGCTTATGCGAAAGTATGCATTTTGCCAAATCGACCGGTGCCTAGGGAACAAAATTCATAATTCCGGGGTGCTTTCATATATTTTAAATCTAAATATACCATTTTGTGCAGAAATGAATGCTGAATCCATTGATATATTACAAGTTATGATATCTCAAACCAAACCCAAAAACCAAGGGGGTGGTGGTAACCACCACCTCTTAGTAGTCAGTGTTACAAAAAAAGCTTGGTAGCCTGAGGGTTAACGAAACCTATTCATAAAGCGATGATTGATTGATGCACCACTGCCAAAAACAGAGTTCTGTACTAATTTGCTTCCTATAAGGATGCAAATTGATCGTGAACTGTGCATCTATTTTTGCAATATCTACGCACAAATATGTACACGAAAAAGTCTAATGTAGCTTGTCATCAGTTTTTCTGAGGTTTTACAGTGAGAATATTTTTAACGCTCGGAATATGAGACTATCAAAGTGTGCGAGTGTTTCATGATTATATATAATACCTTTAAGAACTATTTTAAAGGTGTTTAGTGTAGACTGAATATTTTCACATTCCCACAAGTGATTGTTGATCTGCGACATCTGTCATCACACTGCATCCCATGTACTTTATTAAAACAATCAGTTATTTCACGTTGTTTAGGCATAAGGTTCGTCTTTCACCTTTAAAGTCGGTCCTAAATGCTGCCGCCAGATTATTTGCACGCCTTCCACGTTATTCGCATATTTCTACTTTCATGTTTGAACAACTCCATTGGCTTCCTCTAACTGCGCGCATTAAGTTTAAAATTCTCATCTTGGTCTCAAAAGCCCAACGGGGTCTTGCCCCGAAATACCTAGCAAATGAAATCCACCGACCTCTTTCAGCCTCCTCACATCGCCCACTCCACTCTTCAAATAGATTTGATCTTTTTGTTCCTCCTACTAAAACAACTATGACTCAGTCCCGATCCTTTGCATAAATTGGTCCCTCTCTTCGGAATACTCTGTCTCCATCTACTCGGTCTCAACTTCTAACTGGTAACCCCTTCTCCTCATTTTCTTTCCTCAAAACTAATTTCTTATCTCGTGGCCTTGCGCACTGGGAGCGCCTCTGAACGGTTCACCCTAATATATTATATAAATGTTTTAATACGATATACGTTACGATAAACAATCAATCCAAAGGAATAAACAGCTTTTCTCTGACTTTAGCAACACTTCGGATATTTTATATTTTTATTTACATGATTTCTGACTCGTTCGACCTCAATCTTCTGAGACTATCATAGTGTGTGAGCGTTTCATGTCAATATATAATACTTTATAAAACTATTTTTAAAGGTGTTTAGTGTTGACTGAATATTTTCACATTCCTACACATTCCTACAAGTGATTGCTAATTAGCGACATCTAACATCACACTGCACCACATGTACTTTATTAAAACAATCAGTTATATGTTGAAGTGACAAAAACAATCAATTCAAATGAATAAACAGCTTTTCTGTGACCTTAGCAAACGTATACGTGCACCGTTGTGCGTGCGTATATAATAGACCTCACTAACTTCTCATACCTTCATGGTAACCGTCTTGTGATAATATCAGTATACTGAAATTTTATCACCCTTAATTAACTTAACAGCCATCTGACTTGACGTAGCATTCGTGAATAAGTGGATGCCCTGCGCTCAATTACCTTGTGGTGCATTACAATTAAATTATTTTTCTCCCACTTCAATAATAATTGCTAAATGATAACTTTAATAAGCGATAAAATTAAACACCTTTTAAATGCTTATAACTTTGCTATATATATGGTCCTCTACGGAAGTCTTCTCAGTCGAACATCTAACATAGGCCTATATAATTATTTCTACAGTAACGAACATACTTGATGTCATGCTACATCGTCGTAAGGTTAGAACACGCCACCGACCACTCGTAGTATGGTTTGACACTGACTGTCATCAACTCCGTCGTCGTACCAGATGCTTGGAACGTCGCTATCGCCGGACTAAAATGCCTGATGATCGACTAGCTTACAATTATTATTAAGAAACTTCGTTCGCTGCATCTACTCCACAATCAGAAGGTATTGGTCCCTCCCTTTGGAATGGGCTATCCCCATAAGTTCTCTCTGCCCTCATCTCTGGTAGTGTATCCTCGTCTTTCTCTCGTCTAAAAACTTGCCTTTTTCTTGGGTTGAGCGCACTGGGAGCGCTTCTGAAAGGCTCCCGCTGTGAGAAGCGCTTTATAAATGGTCAGATAAGATAAGAAGGAAGCTCATTATTGGGAAAAGCTGGTCTTACAAAATAAAAAAAATCATTGGCGCTTGTGGTCATCAGTCTCGGGTCTCCACTGAAGCTCCATCCTTCACAGCAGATGAATTTCAAGAAAATGCCCATGGATAGTTAGTGGATAACAAGCCGTATATTATATAATAGACTGAAAAATTGTTATTATTAGACAACATAATTATTTATTGACATCCTGTGACAGCAAAAAGGACCTCAGCACTTGAAAATGTCACCATAAGACACAGATTATACGTAAATATATATAACACAAATTTATAATTGTTTTAAAGGTGTCTTTTTAAACTATAATTGACCACTATTACTCATGTTTAGCCGTTGTTATTTATGAACAGCACATTTAGAATGAATCACCTAACAACTAATTAAAGAGCGATGCGTCTTGTCAGATGGGTTTAATCAAGGCACAGTGGTCTAGTGGTGGCGTCGTTGCCTTGGAGCCGGAAGGTTCGAGGTTCGAATCCACCCTCAAACCGCGTAAGGACCTTGGGCAAGTCCTACACTCACAATTGCTCAGCGCTTCGGCGTGAAACTCCGATGCAGTGTCCGCTCTGGATCGGGAGCGCCTCTGAGTAGTGAGCTTGAAGGGGCGCTATAACAAGTCCACATGCATACATATATGAAATGGAGATGAGATGTAGTAGCAGCGCGAAATCTTTTGACGCCTGCGAGCCCACGTATTCTAAATTTGAAATGTATAAATGAGCGGTCGAACTACGCTGAGTTGATTTGACAAAATAGAATTACAATTTGGTCTTTAAGAATGTCTTCAATCCCAAACTCAAATTTCGCCTTAACCCTAATCCGAACAAGGGGGGTCTGGCCAGACCCCCCTTCATATATTTGGTGCATAACTTTTTTTAAAGTGTTAGTTTCTAATATTGCTTTTATGACTTTGTTCCTATATGGATGAGCTACAATTAGCACATCTAAGCGCCCAAATCGGTTGAGTGATAAGGAGATACTGAAGATAATACTGACGGATACTGTACAATGTTGACAGTTTCGACAATGAGAGTAATAACAAAGAATGTGAACGTGATAAGATACCAATGCCTGAATAACAACCTTCAGGTGTTTCTTATGATAAAAACAGTGTTGAAATTGAATATGATGATGAACATGGTGATGAGACTGGACTTAACCCTCGGGCTACCAAGGGGGGGGGTGGTATCCACCCCCCCCTAGGTTTTTCCCAAATAAAACTTTTTTCGTTAGGAATAAAATTTTGACGTTTTAGGTGGCTGTAGAGGATTCATTTGCACACATTTTGAGCTAAAATGTGTGATGATATACCATACCATTCAAAAGTTACACCCGATATACCCGAGGCACCAGGGGGGGGGGTGGATACCACCCCCCCCTTAGATTATCGGCTGTATCTTATCCGTCCTTTGACATGAAGAGACACCAATTACACCATTCTGTAGAGGGAATGTGGGGCTACATTGTGGTGGTCACGGAGTTGTCATTTGACAACCGGAAGTGCTCAAAATAAATTAAAATATAAATAAAGGTGTTTTATTTTCATAAAATTTTCATGTTGTTCCTATTAAAAATTATTCATAATTTATTTTTTAAGAGAAATAAATTATGTCATTCTATAGAGGGCAATTAGGGCTATTTAGTGATACCAAATAATTTGACATTTGATGACCGGAAGTGCTTAAAATAAATTTAAATGTGTGAAAATGTTGGGTTTTTTTACAACGCAAACCGATAAGTCTGCGTAAACGTTTTTCAGCATGTTTTACGTGTTTTTTCTCTTTTTTATTGTAACTAAAACTAACTTATCACTAGTTTTTATAGTTGAATATTGGACTTTATTATATGTAACCTATTTTAAATTAAATAAATTATGTTAAAACACACAGAATCTAATATTTTGCTTATGCGAAAGTATACATTTTGTGGAATTGACGGGTGCCTACGGTAAAAAATTCATAACTTTGGGGTGCTTTCATATATTTTAAACCTAAATATACCATTTTGTGCAGAAATGAATGCTGAATCCATAGGTGTATTACAAGTTATGATATCTCAAACCAAACCCAAAATCCAGGGGGGGGGTGGTAACCACCCCCCCCTTGGTAGTCAGTGTTACAAAAAAAGCTTGGTAGCCTGAGGGTTAATAGTGAAGATGATGATGACCAAACTGTTGATACTGATGAAGCCGAGACCTGAATACAAGTAAAGATCCGGATATGTTTGGCAGACAAATGCATTGCCAAAAGGATGTGCTCTGTTGCACAATGTAGTAGCCTAAGCAAAGTGTGAAAAAAGAATACGGACACATTATATGAAAATATTCAAGATAGTATTGACAGTTTCCTAACCAATGAGATAGGCTAAGAGACGTCATCATTCGACATACAAACCCGGACTATGATACATGCTTGCAATTTAGATGAAGGCATATTCCATTAATTTTTTGATAGATATTTTATATAAAACAGACTTTGAATTTAACAGCATTTAATACTAAATGTTACTAGATTTATGATTTCTTTATTTGATTTTCCAAATTTCATAGATAGACAGTTATTGAGTCCATGAAACAGGTCTGACAAACCGTCGCAATTAATGTTACTAAAAATAAAGAGGGGTCTAGTCTAAAATTCATCATAAAACGATTTATCTTGCATAAAGAGACTAATACATTGTTGTTTTTAATCATTCTGACATCATCCTACAAAATTGGAATATAAAAAACACTATTACCTATGAAAAACCTACATTTAAACGGGGGGTCTGGCGAGACCCCCCCTTGTTCAAATTAAGTTGGATTTTCACTTGTTCGGATGAGGGTTAATGCAACTGTCTCTACGAACGGTGTCTAGCAGGATTCAGACTGTAGTCAACATCTTCTGTCGAATATCATACTTATATAATATTGGTAAAACTTTTCAAAGGTGTATAATGCAATTGGTCAAACCGCGTATAGAAAAGCTTTGAATCAGTACTTTTTACGTCACAAGGCATACATGTATGCCCTTGTCAACGACTTATGCGGATAATAATAAACAATTATTATATATGATACTTATTTATGTCGTTTCATTCATTCATTTATTTATTCATTCATTCAATTAATGCATTTATATAGCGCCTCTTCAAGGGGTTACTTAGAGGCGCTCACAACTTCAGCGCCGCTAAATAAAACTGTCTTAATATGAGAGAGGGAAAAAGTCTGAGAAGGATTTTTACAAAGAGAGCGGAGTGTCAGAGGAAGACCATTCCAGGTTGAGGGTCCTACCATCGAGAAAGCACGGTTCTGCATAGTAGAAGTACGAGCAAAAGGGACTGAGAGCAGACTTTGTTCAGTCGAACGAATGGAGCGGAAATGGCGAGTGCCATGGGTAAGGCTACAGAGATCGCCAAGGTGGGCAGAAGCAAGGCATAGCATGCAGAGCCAGGCTAGAGTTGGGATCCTATGCTCATTGCTCAATTCATTGCGTTATTTGAACACCTTTATATCGTGTATTACTAACATTATATAAATAGTTGTGACCTATGTCCAATTAAATACGCTAAACCTCATTGAATACATCGACCCCACATTCCATCTTGATTATGTCTAAGACGCTCAACGTTGTAAATAAGTAAAACTGTTTAATAGAACATGTTTAGGTTGCAAATAGCACATGCATTCACTTATGGAACATGTTTGGGTCATGAATATAGGCCTATAATTAGATCCAATCTCTGAGCGAAACAAAATAATTTGCCATTGATTCATTTTCAAGGCAGAGCTTGAATCATGTAGCAATTTATCATTTCATTTGTTTAATTAAGTATTCAAACATTGTAGGAACGACAGGGTTTTAGAGTTTGTGTTATATCGCATGACGAAAACTTTTAACTTATTCAATCATCTTCACCAGTGGCGTGGGAATAAATTTTGTATCTCTGTCTTTGTTTATTTTCTTCTTTATCGCTGTCTCTTCTTCTGTCAGTCTGTCTGTCTTTTTTCTTCATGTCTGTCTGTTCCCGATGTCTTATTTTTCTCTGCAACCGATATATTTAGCGTGCCCGGTTTGGACACCATTAATATGTTTCTATAGACGAAACTTGACAAACCAATTGAAATTTTGTGAAATCAGTCCTAAGTCCTTGTACGGTGTGATTTGTGACGGTAACTGCAACACGCTCATTCAAAAGTTCTCATTATCATGGTTCTTATGCTATTTTTTACAGATGGACAAAAGTTGGTAATGAAATACTTTCTGAAGATGATGAGTAGAGCTCTGTGCCAATTAATTAGACGTTGATAACCATTTTTTCGAAGACGGATTGCATTATGCAATAGGCACGTTTTGTGCATTTGGCAGTGATAGTCTCAAGCACAGATAAAGGACGAGGGCGAGACTAGTCATCTGTAGCTAAAAAAAACAATAAGCAAAAGGCTATTCGTAAAGTTTCTGAAAGCTTGAAACATAATTATAATAGTCATGAGATGTGTCTTGAAGGATAGGCCTAATTAAAGACTCCAGAATTATCTCCGTTCCCATCTTTGGTTTATCTAGCGTAAATATAGGTGAAACTGTTTATTCTCACGACTCACAACTTCTGCACCAACGCAGCTAGCATACCTGGGGTCAAAGAGACCCCACCGATAACACGGGTCGCAATTATATCCTTTAATTAAAACTTGCTTTGCTAAAAAATTAAGTTTCTTTTATCGATCTTTGATGCTATTACCTCCATAGGCAAGCGTTTTCTTTTTATAAATGCGCTTGCTTTCTTTTTAAAGGTGTCCATCATTACTAGAATATATAAAGGTCACCTTGGTATCAGTTCTGACCGTTAATATGCAGCGTTTAACGACATCCCTTGAAAGTAACCCGTTTTTACGGCACCATCCTCTGATTCAACATTTTGGACTGGCAATACCAAGAATTCTATCTTCAGTTTACCGACCGAATCAATGTACAATGATCCATTATGTAGACAGGTCTCCTTTCATTACGCATTCATACAATGGAAGTTAGGAAAGAGAACAACGGAAGAGACAAGACAATTGAATGGAAGCCAGTGTTGGATGCAGCAAGATATCGCAGAGGAAGTTAGACTGTTCACGATTGATATAGTCATATAGAAAATAATATCCTCCGTTCTATCGTTTACTTAAAGGCGAGTTGGGGTGTGACACACCCCAACACATATTTTTATTTTCAAGTCGCGATAATAAATGGAAAACATTAATTTGAATTAAACTATTCTTCTATGATCAATTATCAACTAAACAGGCGATTATCACGAACAAATATCTGTTTTCAATCCTTATTAAATGGCCAGAAGGTGAACCCGTCCATTGTGTACTTTGCCCATGTAAGTTCGGTTTGTATACGAAAAATCGCAATTTCCTTCAAATATACATTAAAATTAAAAAAACTGTTTTTTAAAATTTCTGAAATTTTGGTAAAGTGTCCGTATTTCAAATTCACAGAGGTAGAAAAAAATAATCCAAGGTGGTTTGACGTTTTCCACAAAAAAATTAAAGTAGAATACCTCTGGGGTTTGTCACACCCCACCTCACCTACAACTGGTTAACCCTTTACCGTTAACTCTTTACCGTTAACCCTTTACCGTGACCCCCGAGTTAACTCGTCCAATTTTTACTAAGAAAATGTTTATTACATGGTAAACGGGTTAAGTATATCTACGGTTCTGTGTGTAAACCTACCCTCACCACTGAATCCCTGCAATGTGGAAGTGCCAGACACAAGCCTTGGATAAAAGATTCGGGTGTCGAAAAAAGAACTGCAATTCACGAATTTTCTATGTCCAAATGCATCAGTGATTTTGAGCACGACCGAAATACTTCTGAAAAATTGATAAGGAAGATCACAAGAAGTATGATCCTGAATTGACGAGGATATATGACAACAGAGGCCGTTACCCTCGAAAAACATTTGTTCGGCATTTTACAGCACTAGTGAACACATTTTAGTGAACATATAAGAAGATCACAAATTGACGTTATACACCTTTTAAACTGAAAAATATAAGTCTATATAAAATAACGCATTCGACTTGATTAAGACGATTAGGCGATATAAACGAAATCAGCAAGAAATCAGGTATTGTTACTAAACACTATATAAAGCATACATTATGATGCTGTATGTAAATGGGCCTTCAACACTGCATACGGAAGGACAAGACACATGCCCTGACGACGCTAACCATTATTATTATTATAAAACAAAGTCCTAAAACAGCAGCCATATCCAAATGCTTCTGTGCACTTTATAAGCCGTCCGCATGGTAAATGTGAAATTAACTCCGCCACTAGTTGCACTCTGCCAGAGCCAGATCCAAGCCTGGATAAAGGAGGAGGGCGTCGCTAATGGTCTTTGTTACCACACAGTGACGTTAAACATAAACTACTACTACTACTACTACTACTACTACTACTACTACTACTACTACTACTACTACTACTACTACTACTACTACTACTACTACTACTACTACTACTACTACTACTACTACTACTACTACTACTACTACTACTACTACTACTACTACTACTACTACTACTACTACTACTACTACTACTACTACTACTACTACTACTACTACTACTACTACTACTACTACTACTACTACTACTACTACTACTACTACTACTACTACTACTACTACTACTACTACTACTACTACTACTACTACTACTACTACTACTACTACAACTACTACTACTACTACTACTACTACCACTACCACTACCACTACCACTACCACTACCACTACCACTACCACTACCCCCCCCCCCCCCCAGACCGACCCACACCTCAACGCGGTGGGGGGGGTGACAACAGCCAAGTAGGGGATTGCCTGTTGGGGCTATGCCATCAGTGGTGAAGGCTAACTCAGCCGAAGAACCACCTAGGGCGTTTCACGAGGTGGACAGGCCCAACAGGAACCCTGAAAAGCTGGCTAACGTGGGCGGCAACCAATTCCCAAAAAGGGTTTGTCAGATGTGTGGCGATACGCTGACAGCAAAAAGGAAACACGCTTGAAACCTAATGCCAGTACCACACAAGGAATGGTTGGACAACATAACCGACTGGTGCGGAGCGCCAATACAAGACCTGACACATGCGGCGATGGAACGACAAAAATGGCGAGGATTAATGAGGATGGCAGCGGGCACCTACGGGCACTGGTCCCTCGGTTCTTGATGATGATGATATAAATTAAGGACAAAGACTAAATAATAATTGACTTCTCGACTGCGCTCGCAATATCACAGTGCCTCTCCCAAGATAAGAGAAAGGATGGCATAAGTATAATAATAGTTAATGCCTGTATTAGGCTAACTGAGAAGTTGGAACTGTTCAAGCTTATTTCGGTCCGGGTTAACAACATTTGTTGCCATGAGGAGGCATCCGAGAAGGGCAATAATAATATTATTAGTGAACTCAAAGAGCTTGAGGATGCGAGATCATTTAACTGTATTATACCCTCTCAAAGCTTTGGTAAGGCTATGATTATCATGAACAACCGAGATTATAGTTGTTTTTAAAACACCTTTTTATTGAATTCATGTATGGCTATATAAAGTAAGAGCTAAGACTACTTAACATTCGACTTTGTGGTAGCGGTTGTAATATCATATTCGTAGCCTCTCCCAATTTAAGGTAAAGATATTGTTATACTGAGATTTTCATTCGGTAAATGGCGTTGGTCAAATCAGTAGTAGGACGTTATAATTTTACACACGCATGCGTAAGAGCATGCGCATTGCGCACCCAAACACGCAAACATCCATTCCTTTGTTGCCGCTGTAAACCAGAAAATACTTTGTGCTAAATACACAAGAAATTCCAACAAAACCAATGAAATAAAAGATATAGTTATTCTGAAAGCAGCGCTGTATACATTTGTGGATTCGATAAAGTTGTTATGTTTCTAAATGGTCCACAGAATCTTAAGGATTTATTTGTCCGTCTTTGTAAAAGCAAACGAGGAAAAAGTTGAAACTAAACACCGTAATAATACATTTTATTTATCATATATGGAAGAAGCTTCCGTATAATTTGAAGATGCATTCTGGTAATTTTGCACAGATGAACGAGACCACGATTTGAAGCCAAACACTTTAAAATATATTTCAAACATAATTATATTATCAGGTGTGCAATACACACAACTTTATGTATATCAAAATTCATCAGCTAAACAGTGCCTTACCATGTTAGCGTAAGATAATAAAGGTTCGCAATCGAAAGCATCAAGGCATTGGCTGTTTGTTTCTCATTATTGCAACACCTATTATGATGTAGTAAACAGGCGGGCGGATAAACAAATTCCATTAACCCTCAGGCTACCAAGCTTTTTTTGTAACACTGACTACCAAGGGGGGGGTGGTTACCACCCCCCCCCTGGATTTTGGGTTTGGTTTGAGATATCATAACTTGTAATACACCTATGGATTCAGCATTCATTTCTGCACAAAATGGTATATTTAGGTTTAAAATATATGAAAGCACCCCAAAGTTATGAATTTTTTACCGTAGGCACCCGTCGATTCCACAAAATGTATACTTTCGCATAAGCAAAATATTAGATTCTGTGTGTTTTTAACATAATTTATTTAATTTAAAATAGGTTACATATAATAAAGTCCAATATTCAACTATAAAAACTAGTAATAAGTTAGTTTTAGTTACAATAAAAAGAGAAAAAACACGTAAAACATGCTGAAAAACGTTTACGCAGACTTATCGGTTTGCGTAAAAAACCCAACATTTTCACACATTTAAATTTATTTTAAGCACTTCCGGTCATCAAATGTCAAATTATTTGGTATCACTAAATAGCCCTAATTGCCCTCTATAGAATGACATAATTTATTTCTCTTAAAAAATAAATTATGAATAATTTTTAATAGGAACAACATGAAAATTTTATGAAAATAAAACACCTTTTTATATATTTTAATTTATTTTGAGCACTTCCGGTTGTCAAATGACAACTCCGTGACCACCACAATGTAGCCCCACATTCCCTCTACAGAATGGTGTAATTGGTGTCTCTTCATGTCAAAGGACGGATAAGATACAGCCGATAATCTAAGGGGGGGGGGTGGTATCCACCCCCCCCCCCCCCCCTGGTGCCTCGGGTATATCGGGTGTAACTTTTGAATGGTATGGTATATCATCACACATTTTAGCTCAAAATGTGTGCAAATGAATCCTCTACAGTCTACAGCCACCTAAAACGTCAAAATTTTATTCCTAACGAAAAAAGTTTTATTTGGGAAAAACCTAGGGGGGGGGGTGGATACCACCCCCCCCCCCTTGGTAGCCCGAGGGTTAAGCTGTTTAAAGCCAAAATATATGAGATAACCATTCTCATTGCACTCGTGTTTTGAGACCAACAAGGAGCCGTCCAAGGTTCTAATAGGAGATGCTTTCGAATTTAACCCATCCCAACTCCTCTTCTTGTACTGTCTTTACGTTAAGAATTCACAATAATTGAATGCTGACATAACAGAATTATATGTAAACAAATATTCTAGCATATTTAAAGCAAAAAGTTTCTCACGTGACGTGATTAAACAAGCTCAATCATTTGTTATGGTAGAAATTAAACACCTTTAAGACTTATCGCCTATTCATACAAACTCTGCCTATGCCAATCCCGCGCATGTTTAAAGGAGGAAATCGTCGCTAATTATCTTTAATTGATCATTAAGAAATACCTTGTGGACACTTTTCAGCCCACGGAACGTGAAGAAAATAATTGGCATTAAACTCCTTTTAAACGTTGTTATCAATTGCTATATAGTAATGGTTCTTTGCAAATTATGGATTATTATTTCCAACAAAACACCTTCAAAACAATGTTGAATGGTTTTATATTTATTGGGATTGATTAAATTCATTGATTATAACCCGTTAAATGTTGAAAAAATAATTTAGACACTGCGTTAGAAATCAACCTAGCAACGACCCATACTTACACAGTGCCAGTCCTAAGCCAGATTAAAAAAGGAGGGGTCGCGACGTTAATAATTTTTAAAGCGGCACATAGTGGCCCAGTAACAATAGTCCAACTTACTAAGCTCTAGTAGGCTAATCTCAGTGTACTGGAAGATCTTTAGAGGCATATCGGTGCTAACAAAAATATTTCAAATATAAACATACAATAAAAAACTACAATCTCATACGTTACATCATAACACAAATTTGACACTTACACATAGTTGAGCTACAGAATTAATTAAACGTACATAAGCGAAAGCAGTAAACAATAACGAATAAAATAAGCCTAAGTTCAGTTTTGTGGTACACTGGTAATACAATACATTTTGCAAAACCTTATAATTAACGAAGACTATCTGCTGAATGACATATTTCTAAATTTTAATTAAAAAAATTATAGCAGCATGCAATTAAAACTTTTGAATCTAGACAATATCTTCATATAATTAAGATATCTTTACGCATCCGAAAAACATATCACATCCATCCATATATTTATCTATGGAATTTATATAGCGCCTTCTGGATAACTATACCCAGGTACGGACACGAAGGAAAGTTTTGAGTAATTAAAGAAAGAATGAGACAAGTACGCGGTAGGGAACGCAATCACAGAGAGAATATTCGAAACGTGTGGAGAAAACCTTATTTTGTCTAATGGTTAAACCTGCACTGGGATCCTTGAACAATAGCACATCGACAAACGATTCTGTAGTTATAATTTGTGATATGTATACAATATTAAAGTTAAATTTTGAAACTTAAAAAGGTTTCCAAGACATTAGCTTCGCCACCTGTAAAATACACTAAATACACTTTTGCGAAACAAAACTTATAAAAAGAATATTTTCAATTAAAAGAGGTGTACAAAAACTAACATCATTATAAATTATAATTACTGTAATACCTTGTACATCAAAAACACTCCGAAAATCAGCCATAAAGACAGCGATGTGCAGACCATTAAATGAGCCGATCTGTCAAGTTTCCCAGACCGGAAGTGGGTCTACGCGCTTGCTTCCGCTTCGATGGACTTGAGGCAGTGGTCCTTTTTCTCTGCGTCTGATCGTCCGTATTTATCAGAGTCGTAGGCGGTCGTCATAAGGAAATCCTTTGCTTTCGTTAAGGAAGCGTTGGCGGCAAAGAGGTTTTCGTAGATGAGTGCAGCTACGACACCACCAAGGATTGGACCACACCAGTAGACCTAGGATAGAGGAAGATTCGATTATAGAGAGTGTGGTTATTGTTGTTGATATCTTTATTGTGATGTCATTTTATTGTTATTGTTGTTATTAGTGGTAGTTGTAGCAGCAGTAGCAGCAGCATTAGCAGCAGCAGCAGCTGCAGATTTCAACACCTTTTTATTGATTCTTGGTATCTTATAAAAGATTAACGAACGAAGTAAAACGCGAATGCTTCCTACGAACGTACTTAGTTAGACTCAATGTCATAATAAATATACGACAGAGGAGAATTCGATTTATAAGCAAGTGTGATTATTGCGTTATTGTTGCTTTTCTTGTTATTGTTATTGATTTAATGCAATAGAAAGCAAATAATATTGTCCGCAATATGGAGGGATCTGGAACGGCTAAAATAAAGTATGCTTTATTAAATTCTGGCAATTATTATTATTGGTATTAAAATTTATTATTATCATCATTACCATTATCAGTATCATTATCAACATATTTAGCATTACCATAGCCATTGTCATTAGCAGTACCAGTACCATTAGCACTATTGCTGTTATTACTGTCACAGAAATGGTTCGACACATGTAGGTCATGTCATTAGAGGTCAATTAATGTATGATGAATTAGCATTTGACTTTTAACCCGACCCGAATCAACAATCTAATTAGCCAATAGCAATCAAAGGATTTGGCATACGTGACAAATTGCCCATCATTTGAATTGTCATGTTGCTATTGAGACAAAGTTTTAATCGAGCAATATTGCTACGCCCACCTGTCAATCAAATATTGCTCCTCCTACCTGTCAATCTTAGGTCAGTGACTCTATCAAGCGTCTAGAACTATCTAGCCTATAAATAATTATTATCTTGTATGGCTTAATTCTTTGACGTCAACAAGGCTTTGTTTGTATGATGATAAATCAAACCATAGCACTGTTGTTAATCATTTACGTGGACTTCAAGTTTATAAGGATATGCGCTTGAGAGGGGCTCGGTTGGCTCACGAGAGTTGAGCTGCAGCTGTTCGGGTGGTTTCGAGGGGAAACTGAGTCTGTGTGGGTTTGTTGAGAGCGATAGAGATTGGGTTCCATCTTGTGTCGATCCACCATTCGATCGCGAGAGAGAGAGAGATACAGACAGACAGACAGACAGACAGACAGACAAACAGACATACAGACAGATAGACAGACAGATAGACAGACATACAGACAGAGAATGAGGATAGAGAGAGAGAAACAGAGACAGGAGACAGTCAGATTCAGACAGAGACAGACATAGACATATACAGAGAGACAGAGACAGAGACAGAGATAGTTCGAATCCAGCTCGCCGCGTAGGGACCTTGGGCAAGTCATTCACTCACAATTCCTCAGCGCTTCGGCTCTGATTTCGGGGGCACCTATGAGTAGCGAGAGCTTGAAGGGGCGCTATAACAAGTGCACATACAAATAAAAATGGTCGTTCATTCTCTGTCGCTACAACCTAGAATGGCTTCTATCCCTGTTACACTCTGTTCCTTTAGAACAAAAAAACTGTTTTATTTAGCCATCGTTTCAGCCGGGAGCGCTTCTGAGTAGACTACCTTAAAGATGCCTTATAAGAAATGACTTAAATAAAAAAAAAATGAAGGCGCAAGGAAGTGGTAATTCACTTGAGTAGATTGGCACCTTTACAACGGTGGCAACTAATGCTATATAAATTGGCAATATTATTCACACTCATCTGTCATTTCTCTCGATGTCGGTCATCCTGTCGGCTCCATAATAATATTATGACTTCACTTGTGGCGCTGGCGAAGCTTCCGCCCACATCAGCCGCTCCTCTATGGATCAGGACTTTTTAAAGTAATTTACAATGGAGGAAGGGCAAGGAGAGAAGGGGTTGTGCGAAAAAGTGGCCATCGTGTCCTCCAACTTAGAAAAAGTCAAAACAGGTTGGGAACCACTGATTTAATCTATTCGGTCATTTCCACGATTTATAGTATTAGTAGGCTATAGCAGCAGAGAATAATGCAACGAATGAATGAATGAGGGATTCTTGTCATTTTGTGTAAATGTTATTCTTTGCTTATTATTATAACATTATACCATCGTTTATTTTATCAAATTATATTATAATTTATTATTATTATTATTATTCGAGGCACTTTAGCTGAGCCGAAGCCAGAGGACATGTAACTATACCTATAGTTTTTTTCTAGTTTTTTGCATTTCCTGTTATTGATGTTCTTTCTTGAAGATATTAGAAGATTATAATATTGACTCGGAAGAAATTAAATATATATAGATCTATTTAACTAAGTTTAAAAGGTGTTTTAGTTTACCAAACGATACCACGAATGCTTATCTAGCGCCTTTATTTAGTTTTTTTACTTGAAGGAGTGCTACATAAATGTCCGAATGAATGAATGAATTAATGAATTAACGATTTAATGGTAGGGACTTGAAATGGGTGATATTAGCAAAAAAAACAGTTTCCATAATAATAATAATAATAATAGAGCCGAGTTTTGAAACGCGTTCTACTTCAACAATGTGCAACAACTCGCTGTTTTATTTACAATCAAACAGATGTCTTGACCTTCAGATGTTTCGACCTCTTATCGTTCAAGACGGATATATCTTTCTAACGTTATCAATAATTTACGACACCTTGGACTCAACTGATAGCAGAAATTATGGCCACTTGATTGTTGGAATGCGTTGTAAAGTGTGAGCCCTGGATGTGCTGTATGTATGTAGTTATTTGTGTAGTGCTATTTCGAGAGAGACAACTCGGAGGTGCTCTTGGCATGACGACACAATTCGAAGACCCATCAGTCTGTATTCACTATTAGGCTATAATAGAGCGCATTCATAATAATAATTATTTGTAATTATTCATAATAATTATATTTCTTAATTTTTTATTCATAGCAGACTTCTATAATAATAATTTATTATAGTCATGACCATTGAGGAAACTTACTTGCCAACCATTATTCCATGTCACAATCTCCCGGGTTATGTAGAATCTTTAATTTTTTTTCAGAGGTGTTTAATATTGTTACATTGGGCGTTTGGATTGTTGCGAAACGTGTTATATTGTAACGTGTGTGGTAGCTGTTTAACGTCACTGTGTGTTAACGAAGACCATTAGCGACGCCCTCCTCGCTTATCCAGGCTTGGGACTGGCACTGGCACTGGCAGAGTGCAGCCAGTGGCGGAATTATAATTATGGTAACGTGGTTTGGTGTTGAAATTGGTCGGTTTGTTGCTGTAATAAAAAAGGTAGCTTGAGCCGCCTTCTTTTTTTATCCAAGTATGGTTGGGACTGACACTTTCAGAGTGCAACATTGTTGGAGTTACATGCAGCCTTTACAGTTGTTGTCAAGACAGTAGCTTAGGTCTATTAACCCTCGGGCTACCAAAGGGGGGGTGGTATCCACCCCCCCCCTAGGTTTTTCCCAAATCAATTTTTTTTCGTTAGGAATAAAATTTTGACGTTTTAGGTAGCTGTAGAGGATTCATTTGCACACATTCTGAGCTAAAATGTGTGATGATATACCATACCATTCAAAAGTTATACCCGATATACCCGAGGCACCAGGGGGGGGGTGGATACCACCCCCCCTTAGATTATCGGCTGTATCTTATCCGTCCTTTGACGTGAAGAGACACCTATTACACCATTCTGTAGAGGGAATGTGGGGCTACATTTTGGTGGTCACGGAGTTGTCTTTTGACAACCGGAAGTGCTCAAAATAAATTAAAATATAAATAAAGGTGTTTTATTTTCATAAAATTTTCATGTTTTTCCTATTAAAAATTATTCATAATTTATTTTTTAAGAGAAATAATTTATGTCATTCTATAGAGTGCATTTAGGGCTATTTTTTGATACCAATTAATTTGACATTTGATGACCAGAAGTGCTCAAAATAAATTTAAATGTGTGAAAATGTTGGGTTTTTTTACAACGCAAACCGACAAGTCTGCGTAAACGTTTTTCAGCATGTTTTACATGTTTTTTTCTCTTTTTATTGTAACTAAAACTAACTTATTACTAGTTTTTATAGTTGAATATTGGACTTTATTATATGTAAACTATTTTTAATTAAATAAATTATGTTAAAACACACAGAATCTAATATTTTGCTTATGCGAAAGTATACATTTTGTGGAATCGACGGGTGCCTACGGTAAAAAATTCATAACTTCGGGGTGCTTGGTAGTCAGTGTTACTAAAATAGCGTGGTAGCCTGAGGGTTAACTTTGCCGCTTCCAGCGTTGCCACTCTAAAAAATGAAAAAACCCAAGTTGGAGGGTCGAAAAAACCCAAGAAAACTGAAGTTGCCCAAATTTTCGACAATTTGGACAATTTCCCGTCAAAAAAAATCTGACGACTCTTTTTTTAGTCATCCGTATGATCCGGACCAAAATAAATCTATAAATCTTTCAATTTCCAGTCCGAAAATTCTGATGACCTTTTCTTTTTTTCGTTATCCAGCCCAAATCTTTCCAAAATGTCCACAATTTCCAGATTTTCTTAGTCGAAACAGAAAACCCAAGCAAAAAAAAACAAGTTCTTCTGGAAAAACCTCATTTTCCCAAGTTCGAATCGAAAAAACCCAAGATTTTGTGTCGAAAAAAACCCAAGCAAAAAACCCAAGTTCTTCTCGAAAAAAAACCTATTTCCCAAGTTCGGATCGAAAAACCCAAGATCTTGTGAAAAAACCCAAGGAGTGGCAACGCTGGCCGCTTCCTATTATATTATTAGAAGTATTCCTTAAGCTGGTTTGGAGAGTTCTATCTTGAAGATTCCGTTTTTAAAAATTAATATTGCCTAATCTAATGGCTTTTCAGAGGTGTTTAAAAACAGCTCTCTATCCAAATGATTACCGCGTCCTCTATAGTCGCAAATATCTGTGTTTTCTCAAACTGTGATCGACCTTAGCTGTCTGATTTTACGACCTAACAAATTAAGCAATAGTAAATTATCATAAGCAGGATATAAATGCTCTTTCGAAATTATCAAGTGGTGACTTATGGCGGAGAAGAGAGACTTGAGAGACGTCAAAGTCAGATTGTTTATCAAATGTACATCAGGTGCTTTTATTGTTCATGGTAGAACCAATCCTTTGGTAATTAATCAGTAAATCTTTCATTAAATAGGATGGTGGCAAACCTAAATGTAGGTGTGCATGTCAGTTATTCAGTCAATCAGTCTCGTTAGTTAGTTAATCAGTCATTTTGTCGGTCATTTAGTCATTTATTCGGGCAATCAGCCAGTCAGTCATTTTGTCATTTATTCAGGCAATCAGTTTGTCAGTCAGTCATTTAGTCATTCAGTCAGCCACTCAATTCGTTTGTTCGTCCATCCAGCCAATTAGTTAGTCAGTCAGTTAAATGGTCGGTAATAATATTGTCAGCATCATCTATAATTGTGCCTGATCAAACGTTTTATAATCTTACCCAGTGTTCGTGCCAGATCCCCATGACAACGGCTGGTCCCAGCGTCCGAGCTGGGTTCATACTCGATCCAGTGTACTTTATCTGAATAATGAGAAAAACACATCACGTCAGACGCAGTTTGTAGCTTACGTTTGCGTGTGTGTGTGTGTGTGTGTGTGTGTGTGTGTGTGTGCATGTGCGTGTGCTCATTCATTCAATCAGAACATTTATATAGCGGTCCTTTAAGAAACTACTCACAGGCGCTCCCAGCCCAACCACGAACAGAAAAACGACTTGAGGGACTTGTATAACCCAGCCGGTTGGAGAGGTAAATATATGTAAAAGCAGATAAGATAAGTTACCAAACAAATTTCTGTCCAGAGTAACGGCCTCTGTTGTCATAGATCCTGCTCAAATCAGATCCATCCAAAAGTTACGAAAATGTACGTGAATCAAGTTGAGTAGTAGATTGATTTGATATTATTATTATAATAGGATTATGAGTTTTTAAAAAAAACAGCTAAACACCTTTTTGATGTAATTGTCTGTTGCTATATATATTTGAACGTCACAACGGTTGCTTTAGACTCGACATCAGACCGCAGTGTTTAGATTTTCCATTAAATAAAGATAATCTTGTTCTGAGCATAATTATACGGAGACAATCACATTAAAATGAATGAATGAATGAATGACCGAATGAATTCATTCGTTCGTTCGTTCGTTCGTTTGTTCGTTCACTCACTCACTCACTCACTCACTCACTCACTCGTTCATTCATTCATTCATCCATCATCCATCAATCCATCCATCCATCTATCCATGCATCCATTCCTTCCTTCCATCCTTCATTCATTCATTCATTCAGCATGCCTTCCTGGGCGTTTCATGTATAGCAACAATTTGCGTTCGTGTGAATCGTTTCAACGGCATCAATGTTGTGTAGGCCTACACCGTAGCCGGTTGCGGATCGTTTCAAAAAAGAATTTTATCGTTGTTTTTATCTCAAAGTCTCGTTTAAGTTGTCATAGTGGAAGGAGAAAACGATGCAGTAAAGCGCGTAATTTATATATACCAAGTGTAATGTATTAATTAAGGTGTTTAAATATCGTTCTGGGTTGATGCTAAGGGTTAAGTTAAACTACTGCTACAGAATACTATTTGTAAAATTACAGAATCATTTATGCCGACGGCTTTTGTTGTCATAAGCTGTCGCTAAACTATGAATCCAACACGAAACTAATTCTTTAGTGACGCGTGCCCAACCAAGCCTCGAACTTCGGATCCTCTTTTCATTTAAAAATTCCTGTTATATATACCTGATACACGAGCCGCTTTCGAAGCGGGTTGTCGGTAATTGCCAGATGAGGGTCATATGAGGAATTTAATACGGGGTAGAATTTGCTCTTCGTGCGACTATAATAAGTAGCAAAGACAGGGCCGGATTAAGGCATGTTCAACATGTTCGGCCGAACAGGGGCCCCCACACTTTAGGGGGCCCCCACAAATGTGTAAAAAAAAATTTTTTGCAAATTTCGGCCACACGGCTATTTTCCCAAACATTTTTGTGCGGATGACTAAAAAAAAAAAAAAAAAAAGGTCATCAACTTTTTTGGCGGATGAAATGGTATGATTTTCGGAAAAACTTCGGCGGATGACTAAAAAAAAAAAAAAAAGGTCATCAACTTTTTTGGCGGATGAAATGGTAGGATTTTTCTGAAATTTTCCGCAAAAAATTTTCGAACAGGGCCCCCACAAAAATTCTCGAACAGGGCCCCGACATTGCTTAATCCGGCCCTGAGCAAAGAATTGGTTCGTATGGCATTAAATAGCATTATGGATTCGCAATGCCTTGCGATGGCAGAAATGGTTTGTTGTGCATTAATGAGAGGCGATGCGATGTGAATCATGTGATGGTTGGGAATGTGATATGATGTGGCGTTTGGACGTGGACAAAGGTTTCTGGGTGAACGTAGCTTTTTGGGGTGGTGTGGGGTTGGGAGCGGGGGAGAATGAGATGTAGAGAATTGGAAAGATGATACTTGACATGGATTCTCCACGCAACGGAAAACGACAGAATAGGAGAATATTGACTTATGCATATGTGTGTTCGTTTGCGTGACTGCTTGTGTGTGCGCGTGCGTGTGTATTTGTGTGTGCGTGTGTGTGTATGTGTGTGTGTGTGTGTGTGTGTGTGTGCGCGTGTGTGTGTGTGTTTGTGTGTGTGTGCGTTTATATGAGTGCAGAGGCTTATATCGGGTGCAATATGATACAGGTGAACTAACATGGGGTCAGAATTGATCCAAGTTCCGCGTCGGAAGGGGAAGACCAACCAGGGAGGAGAGGGCTTGAGAGATGATAGGAACTTTAGTGTAAGTTTGCGCATTTATTAATAAATGCTAGTACGAGGGTATTATACGTATGAATGTATGCGTGTAAGTAAAATAATTATAATTCTAATAAATAAATAATTTGAAAAATAATGATTGAGCAAATAGGTTCTGCTTTCCTTGTTGATATTGACTGGTGAAGATAATTTTTTTTTTATTTAGCTTTTGCAGAATGCGACCACTCACTGAACAGCAGCCTCACTTATAAGGCGGTTATGAAGATAATAGAAAATCATAATATAATAAGTTAATAATTCATCAAGATGAAATCATTAAAAAAAACAGGTGATCGATCGGATGAGTATAATTAAAAAAATAAAAAAATAAGATAAAGTAGAACATCTTTTTAAACGATGAAAATTCAATCAGTGTGCGAGAAAAACACATTTCATTAGTTTTGAGTTCAACGCTTATAATACCGAAAACGGTTGCACACCTTTTAAATGTTTAATAAGCGCTTTATAAAAAGGTATGCAACAAGTGCTTGGTACCTTTGTTTAGTCTGCTATACTCAGCTATAGAAGAAGTAAATAAAAAAGATGGATGGAATCAGATTTGACGAGGGCCTATGACAACAGAGGCCGTTGCCCTGGAAAAAATTGTTGACATTATTACAGCACTTAGTTAGATCAATGCAAGGATTGGCGCAGAGTAATATAAATGTAAAATTCTCACGATAACGTAGAAAGGCATTGACCGAAAGTCATGTCTATTGTATGGGTGAGGGAAACCTCGTGGAGAGGAAGGAGGTCAAGAAGGATGTGACAAGGATTTTCCGAAGGATTGGTTATATGACTGGTACTTCTTTATCCAAATCACCGTTTTTAGTGCACTCTCCAAGTACATGTATGCAAGGATGGTGTTCATTGTGATTTTTAATTTGCTAATCTGTAAATGTTGCAGAAATGGAAATTTGCATTTTTCGAACATGCATTATCTATCAGATACATCTTTCATGGGGTAATAGCTCATCAAGGTAGATAACTTCATGAACTGAGGATGATGAAGAGACTGATGGGAGAGTAAGGAGGTCGTTAAGGTCTTCAGAGGATTGAACAGGGGTATGGAAGAGAGACAACTACAGAACTTTTCTGCCTCCAATATATGTAGATATAATACAACCCAATAAGAAGGTGTTTAAATGACCATAGGAGAAAGAAATATCAGTCCTACGACCAGAGAACAGAGTGCGTCAAAACTTGTTTGAGATTAAAATTTGAAATTTAAAATTTGTTTAAGATTAAAAATTAAAACTAACCGGTTAATGTCATGACGTGACATGACATGACATGAACAGGCCATTTTTTCTCAAAAGAACAATGCTCGCGCTCTGCTAGTGCCAGTATTAAGCGCAAATGAAAGAGAAGGTAGACGTTAAGGATGCACGCATTCACAGTATCGTTAAAATGAGTAAACCTGAGCTGCCCAATGTAATTCCACGCAAATACTAAGAACTGCTAAAACCAAAATTGCATACCTCTTTTAAGATAAACATTAGTATTATAAGTACACATGGATAGCAACAATATTATATTCAAGTCGGGGCTTTGCATAACAGTTTAGCCTATTTAGGCTATCATAATCGATGCAATGTCATCCTATTGAAAAACTGAACGGATTGAATTTTGGTTGACATTGTCCAGCGTATTCAGACCATAATAGCGAAGAATGAAACAACGATAGATAGGCAGCAAGATTAAAAATGTAAGAGCAGTTACTTAAACACCTTCTTTTTGTCTTTGTTCTTCCTATAAATAATAAAGGCAGAAAAGTACAGTTCGCTCACAATACAAAATTCGCCGGGTGCAAAGTAACGAACAAAACCACAATATTATACCACCTGGTCACCTGGTGCTGTCAGCTTCTGGTGCTCTGGCGAAAGCCCTGATGTATCCTCTCCAATGTCTCCTCTCCCTAGTCGCCTCTCGTAGCTCCTCCAGTCTCATGCCAGACTTTTCCTGTACCTCATCCAACCATTTCTTCCTTGGTCTTCCGCATCTTCTCCTTCCCTCACCGAAATGCCGTCATCAGCTTCTTTTCCAGACCGTTAGATCTCATCACATGGCCAAAGTATCTCAATTTCCTCCAAGTTGATGTTTGCTGCAGTGTCTCCTCCCTCTCTATTCCCTCTCTATTCAATATTAACCACAATATTATATAGCGCTTAGCAAGATCAGTAAGTAAGTGAGATGATGACACTACTAACCGCCGCCAGGTGGCACATGGTAACGGACAATCCAATGGTGAGTGGCGCCGATCCATTCAGATCAGTTCTCTTGCTATCACACGATCCAAACACAGTGAGAACCAACACAAAAGTCACCAACGCTTCCACTCCCATCGCTTGCCCCGGACTCAGGTGATCGTTGACGGTAGTCGCCCCTAGTGCTCCACGGGCATGCACCGGGGTGATCACCTTCAGCAGGGCGGCCCCCGTCACGGCCCCCAACGACTGGGAGACAATGAAGAGGAGGCCGCGTGCGAGGCTTATCTTGCGGGTGACTAGCATCCCCGCGGTGACTGCGGGGTTAATGTGTCCCCCGCTGACGTGGCCTATCGCCCAGACGATGGTAGCGACGCTGAGGCCGAATGCGAGGGAGATTTGGACGATGGTTGGGGAGTAGGATTCTTCCCATCCGATGCAGGACATGCATCCGATGAAGGTGAGGATGAGGGTGCCGATGAATTCAGCGAGGATGGCTCGCCAGAAGAGAGGACTGCGCAGGTCGTCGAGACTGGTGGACATGATGCGTTGGCAGCACCGACAACACATGAAAGGACACGGAGGAGGAGGATGGGATGGTGGATGAACTACAATGAGAAAAGAACAATAAAAGCCTTGTTATTGGTCGTAAGAAATAATTATTAGAAAAGATGATTCTCGCACATGAGTTGGAAATAGTGGAGTGGATCCGATTTGACCAGGGTCTATGACAACAGAGGCCGTTACTCTGGACAGAAATTTGCTCGGCATATTAGGCTTACATCATTTATGAGCAAGGTAGGCCTACTAGAGTCACTAGACCATTAACCCTCGTAGTATGTTGGGGTCCATATGGACCCCAAGCGTGTTTTCAATTGAATAAAATTCGGTGAAGACATGCACTTAAGAAGCTGAAATTTTATGACTTTTCATCATATATGGCGAGTAGTAATTCCTGCAAATAATTAATTTCCACACCACTTGTGGCGCCAGATATTAGACAATTATACACATAGGGGGGTTGGGGTCCATATGGACCCCAATGGTAATAATGCAATTGGATACTGCGCAAAGTTCTATTTTGCAACTTAATTTGTGATATTTTACATTGCAGTGTCGTTGGTTCACTTTATGTCATGTTTTATAAGACTATATTCAGGGCTTAAAGTGTGCCTGGACGGTCATGGACGGCGTCCATGCACTTATTTTGAATCTGAGCGCTGTCCTGCCACTTATTGGTCAGCACAGTCTGGAAATGTAAGAGGCGTCCAGGCACTTCTTTTGGAAAGGTAAGAGGCGTCCAAGCACTTATTTTCCCACACTTTGAGCTCTGAATATAGTTTTATTATTGTCAATTGTATGCATATGTACGTATAAGTATGCTATGGGAAGACAGGGCTTTCAAAATGTGCTAAAATAGCTTGCTGGTCCAATTGGATTATTGCTGCACGTAATGACAACACTCATTACGGCTTATGTAATCGTTTTCTCTCGCTATAATTATATACATTCTTGAAATCATTGGTTTGATGACAAGAATGCACGCACTCGTTTCGTCAGTATATGAAGTCTAGACCTGCCAGGTATGGGTTGAAAGTATGGGTGCCTTGTGACTCATCTACAAGTTACTACTCAATATTCAAGTATAGACTACACTTGTAAAGTTTGCAATCAACCAGGTGAAAGAATTATTCACGATCTAGTTGATGTCATATATCCCCCGTGGCGTATAATGTGCTTTTGACAACTTCACACAGTCCCTCTAGCTGATAGCACGACAATTAGGCCTACTGTGGAAGAAATTGATGTTTGTAGAAAAAGTAAGGACAATAAAATTTTGACCTCATTGTAACATTCAACAAAGCCACAGGAACTGTGAATTTTTGTTAGAAAGCAAAGCAACAATCTCTGTCCAGGTGGCCGGACAATTCGGAGCCGGATAATTCAACATAATAATACATGGGTGATGGAGATGGGTATGAAAATTTGGCTTAAAAGTGCAATCCCATCACCAATTTTGGCAGCTAAGAAATGTGCTATCCGAAATGTCCAGATCCGAATTATCCGGCACCGAATTGTCCAGCTCCGAATTTCCGCTCTGAATTGCACGCTCCAAATTGTCCAGGTAAGATCAGTGTCCACGCCATAATTGTACCCGAAATGACTGTCTTCAATTTGGCACTACAAGTTGTGCCATCCGAAATGTCCAGATCCGAATTTTCCGGCACCGAATTGTCCAGCTCCGAATTTCCGCTACAAATTGTCCACTCCAAATTGTCCACTCCGAATTGTCCTGGTTCAAATTGTCCGCGCCAGAATTTTGCTCGAATTGACCTATTCGAATTGGTCGCTACGGATTAATTGTGCCTTCCCAAATTTCCAGCTCCGAAATATCCAGCTCCGAATTGCCCAGCTCCGAATTGTCCGGTTCCGAATTGTTCGGCTCCGAATTGTCCGGGAACCCACGGCCGCTTGTGCAATTGTTTCTGTACCACTCTTTATCAAAAAGCAGTTGATATTAACATTGGGGTCCATATGGACCCCAACACCCTGAGTGTGACCAGTTTAGCGACATACTACGAGGGTTAATTTAATCGAGTTGAAAATATGTGTGCCTTACTTTTTTTATATAGTCATGAAACGCCTTAAAAGAGGTAGGTTATAAACAGTGTCTTAGTTTTATGACACCGTATCATAAGGAAGATCATTAGCTTCGCCCTCCTTCTAAAATCTAAATTACTCTAAGGACTTACACCATAAATTGCATAGTTAAAAAACAAAATTTACTGCTTCTTGGGCATTTATTGAATTTTTTGTTGGAATATGATAAATTTATAAGAATTTTCAGATATCCGCTATTACATTGAGGTGACATTGGTCGAGTTTATCATACGCATTAGGTGCCAAATCATTGATATTTACAACACTGGTTGAGTCCATTTAAAAGGTGTCGAAGATGAATTGAGTTTTCAATATTATTTCATAAAGAAAATCATATTTATAAAATGTGGCAACGTTTCTTACAGCCACAAGTTGTGAAAGTATGAATAATTTGTCCTAATCTATTTACTCATATACAGTAAGTAAGGTC
>OX243821.1:29754956-29814956 GCA_945859605.1 Lumbricus rubellus
GTCCCTAGGCCTTTGGTGATATTCCCAGCTTCTTTTCTAAACCCTTAAACCGTCAATGGACTCACAGGACTTGCCGTTTACTCCCCAGCTTGCGACGATACCAAATCATACTGCTTGGTGACAGAGGCACGTGTGCGTAAACAACCTGTCCGAGGTCGTTACCCTCAGTCGAACCCGCAACCGCTAGGTCCGTGAGAAAGCGTGCTACCGATCAGCCACCAGGTCGCCTTGCACAGCGATGCTTAAATATTCTAAATATTTTAACCAACCCGTTGAATTAAACACCTCTAAAATTTTAAATTCCGAAGATATATAAGTGTGGGACGAGAGACGTGGTCAATTTTCCATCTGATTTCGGGCTTCTTAAATGTAACACAGTTACTTAGCCTACTGACAGCCCTCCTTTGTCAACTCGGCTAACTGCCCAGGAATCACTCCATAACATATTTATTTCTATAATAGCATTAAAACTGTCATTTTAGCCTACGTTGGGTGGAAAGCGCATGTATTTGTAATTTTTAAAAATTGTAGTGGAACATTTATATAGCTCTACTTCAAGAGAACTCATCAGAGGCGCTCCCGACGAAGATGAACGGGTGGACGGACGGTTTTTAACGGAAGAGCTATAATGGAAAAATATAACAACATTGTTGGGATTTTTAGATGGATAGATGAATAGATGGATGTTTGGACAGTTGAACGGCTGGATGAGAAAACAACACTATTCTGAGAATTTGAACGGGTGGATGGAGGAGTTAGTGGATGGATATGTTGTGAATTAGTGGGTGTGGATGCAGATATGGTGCTCGAACGGCAAAACTATAAGATGGGGTAAAGTTTAATGGATTGGGGATGGAGGAGTGAGTGAATGTTAAAGGGTTTGGTTACTGGTTCCGTTATCAGGTTTTGTTCTGTAGGCAAAGGCTTGTTTTTGATAGTAAGAATAATTATTATAGTCGAAAACCGATTTCCACAAAAGAGCAGAGTCTGTTAGTAAATTAAGGTTTTCGTGTTTTGCTGAATTTATGTGAGGATCAAACTTTTTAAAAGAGGTAGGTTAGAAAGAGAGCATTAGTTTTTGTGTAACGACACTGTGATATAATGAAGATCATTAACGTCACCCTCCTTATTGATTCTTTCTAAGGACTGGCAGTGCCTGTTGTCAATCCCCAGATGAGCGAAGTTTAGGGTTTCTATCGGATAATAATAGCGATTATTTTTGGAATATTTTGGAATTTCAGATCTCCGCTATTACATTGAGTTGACAATCGACAATTGAGTTCCCATTTTGTTATTCACCTGAGATGGCCAACTATTCATAAAATCTGTTTTACCAATTTTAAAGGTGTCGAAGATTATTCTACATTTCAATATAATAAATTATTATATTATATCTATGGCATGATTATAGGAAACCGTGCTTAGGTGTGCTAACGTTTCTTACAGCCAAGAGTTGTGAAATTATGAATGATTTAACCTGATCTTTTGAATTGCATAGGACTGTTTAAACGTGCAAAAATATTTCAACCATCACCTTAAACACCTATAAAGCGTTTATCTGCGATGATATATAAATATGAAACTCGAGAGGCGGTCAATTATTTCTTCCTCACAATCCTTGCAAACTTCAGCAAGGCAACGCCGTGTTCTCTTTATTCATTCTTGCAGCTGCACATCGAGCACTATAATTATAATACAGTGGTTCCCAACCTTTTTTGACTTCAGGGCCACTTTTTCTTAGTTGGACGACACGAGGGCCACTTTTTCTTAGTTAAAGGACTTCAGGGCATTTAGGGGACTACAATGCTCAAATTTAATTAACTAATTAAAAAAGCATATAAAAAATTGTCATTATTGATTCAAAAATAGAATGTTTGATGTTATTTATAGACGTCAAAATAAAATAAGTTTGTAATAGAAAATAATTATATATTCTATCCTGTGTAAATTGTCATTTTTTCATATATTTATGTTAATTCTTTGAGAGATGAGGGCCATTTTTTAGGCCTGGCGGGCCACGGGTTGGGAACCGATGCTATTATCTTTTCTGGCCTTATGACAATCCTATATCGCCGCGACGTTGGGTCGGGAGCGCCTCTGAGTAGTTAAGCAGTAGGAACGCTATATAAGTTATCCTAATAAATCATAAGAATCCCAAAAGTTCGCAATTTCATTCAATGTTATAATGAGATTAAAATAATCGAAGGCAGATTAAGTTATGGAAACGAAAAATCAACACTACAATTCAAAACTCATCATAGGTGACACGACACATTGTGTTAGTTTTACTTGTCTAGTATAGACACCTTTAAAACGAGATCAAAGATGTAATAAATAGGTGGGACTGGTTATTATTGATGAGTGTTAGAACCAAGGTAACGCGATTAAATAAATGTTACAAATCAAAGCAAACTATTGTTGATTAAATTTCAACCAGGCAGCAATTGATAGTCCATTACTAATAAAAACTCTTTCCTTAGACACATTGCTAACAAGATAATCAAAAGCTATATACATGTAGGTGTGAGAGTCGACAAAATGTTAATCTAGAGGAACTGTCACATTTTTACAAACAGTCGGAAACTTCTGAATTAGGTGAATTCCTTTGGTCAAATTATTGCTTATAAGTGCTGTAATATGCCAAGCAAATTTCTGTCCAGGGTAACGGCCTCTGTTGTCATAGACCCTGGTTAAATCGGATCCATCAACCTATTTGAATGTCGTTATTTCAATTTGGAGACGACAATTACGACCGCGACTGACTCCGATACAGCTCTGATAGTGCCAGTCTGAAGTCTGGTTAAAGGAGGAGGGCGACGCTAATGATCATTGTTATTACACAGCATCGTTAAACTTAAATTGCTCTAAATACACTAATGCTTTGAACAGCACAAGGTACCACAGCTCCTATTGTCACAGCTACAATTATTGCTACTATTGTTACTGCCACTGTTACAACTAATCTAGTATTCTGATACAACTGCAACTACTACTGTTGCAAATACTACGACTACTACTACTACTACTACTACTACTACTACCACAACTACTACTACTAATGCTGCTGCTGCTGCTGCTGCTGCCCGTACACCATTTAAACGACTATCACGTGCACGTGCAGTAAAAATGTTATATAATACTAATTGTCGTCTGCTGTTTGTATTTCATCAGCTTTTGTCTTCAATTTTTTTCTGTCCCATTACATGTATGTAACAAACTAAAAATTTTCTTCGTCCACCTCTATTAACCAATAGGTCTAATTAGCTTTCCCATTTTCTCAACTCTTAAACTAAACCTTACAAAGGATCCATCATCTTTGTTATAAATAACCCATACCTTGCGGGATCTTCATTCAGGGACTCCTATTGTTTCGGTACTTATAATTATCCGCACATCTTATCACTCATTCATTCAAACTCTTAATTATTTTCTACATTGCATAGCCTGTAATTATTTCTATACATTGCATAACGTGTAATTGTCGCCGGGATTTTTAGCAATAAATTTTAAAATTTGAATTGGAAAATTTGAATTACTACCACAACCACAACAAACAATAATACTACAACTCACCTTCGTGTGTAAGCACAGATCAAACGTCGATTCTAAGCCAGCACCATTGACTGCAGCAACTGAGCATTGGATGCAGCAGCAGCAGCAGCAGCAGCAAGTCTTTTAGTCAATAAATCAACGAGCGCTGGACGTACATGAGCGGCGGAGCTCTCACGCACGTCCGCGCAGCCTACCTGGGCAATCAAAGGCGGTAACCTACACCTGCCTGGCAGTTAGACAATCGCGCTACTGTGGAATTATTGAGGCCCACTGCTTACCTGTACAGTAGTGGGCTTCTACTACTCACCTGTGCGTGCGTGCGTGCGTGCGTGCGTGTGCATTTGGAGGTCCGTGACTGAGAGAGATTACAGGAAGAGAGAGACAGAGAGACAGACAGACAGACAGCGAGAGAGACAGACAGACAGAGAGAGACAAAGAGACAGAGAGACAGAGACAGACATAGGGACAGAGACAGAGACAGATACAGAGACAGAGACATAGACAGAGGCAGATATAGAGACAGAGACGGAGACATAGACATATACAGAGACAGAGACAGAGACAAAGACAAAGACAAAGACAGCGACAGAGACAGAGACAGACATAGAGAAAGAGACAGAGACAGACATAGAGATAGAGACAGAGACAGAGACAGACATAGAGTAAGAGATAGATAATGAAGAGAGACACGCAGTAATATAGAAGATACAATGAGAGAAGGGCGAGACAAAGACATGTCGATAGATAACTTAAATAAGTAAATAAATAAATAAATAAATAAACAAATAAACAAATATATAAATAAATAAATAAATAAATAAATAAATAAACTCATAGTCTGCTTGAATGATTGATTGATTAATTGATTGATTGATTGATTGATGCGAGATACTAAATATTATCACTCTGCGAATAGCCTCACCAGGTATTTACAGCGTCGTGGTTTTTTGAAGCGCTTCGAAAACTTTACAGAGGACAGAAACCCTTGACAGATAAGAAGAAGCAAAAATTGCAAAATACTTTATATAGTTAGCTACTCACTCAATCAGCCACTGTCTGTGAGTCTGTGTGTCTGTGTTCCTGCACCAACCGAGCCCAACGGTAACTGTTATTATTAGCACTTTTGTAATTATTTTTTATAGAATCGTGCGTTAAGAGAGTAAATGTACACCTTTAAAATATAAAAGCCGATAATATATAAGTGCATGACTGCAAATATTGTAGAATAATTTGATACATGGCATACATCTCTGTCCTGTGAGACGCAGCTTTGTATTTGCCGTGAGCAGATCCTTCACCTTAGACACCTTTCAAACGATGTTAAACAATTTTATATAAGCATGGACGGCATAAAAGTAATGCATTTAGAAACGTACTGTGAAATTCCATATTTTATTTTCATACACCGAGACAGTTACGATTTGTAGCTGGTCATTATAACCGCTCTTATTTTGAAGGGTATCCTATCATTTGGTCGAAAGTCATTTGGTCGAAATCATTTGGTCGAAATCATTTGGTCGACGATCAAAAAGTCGAACGATCAAAAAGTCGAATGATCGTTTGGTCGACAATCAAAAAGTCGAACGATCAATAGATCGACAATCAAAAGGTCGACAATCAAAAAGTCGAAAATCAAAAGATCGACATTCAAAATGAAGCATGTTTAAGAGAATTCCGACAATTTTACTACAAGTGCGCACACTCAAACATACATAGGCCTACACACACTCCGACACACACTCCCATACACACTTGAACCACGATCAGTCTGTGGGAGAGGGAGGTTCTGAACTACATGTAGGCCTACATAAAGTGATATGAAAACAAAATTAATTAGCCAATAAAGCAAGGAGAGTGTATAGGCCTAACGGACTGTAAGACGAAAGGTGCGAAATTTTGTCAATGCATCGAAACGGTGAAAAGGTCGAAGTCAAGTATAGACCGAACTGAACAGGTCAAAAGGAAAGTGTGAGGAAGGTGCGAAATTTTACATAGCCTAGCGTGGAAAAACATTTCCAAAGTGAAATGAAAACCAAATGAATTAGCCAATGAATCAAGGACAGTGTAGGCTATAGGCCTAGGCCTAACGGACTGTAAGACGAAAGGTGCGAAAATTTTCAATGCATCAGAACGATTAAAAGGTCGAAGTCCATAAACCGAAACTGAACGGTCTAAAGGAATGTGTGAGGAAGGCAAATAGGCCAATAGTGACATTTTTTAATGGACAATCTTTATAGGCTATATATAACTAGCATTAGCATTGAATTAGCATTTAATTAGCATAGAAATGATAAAACTTGTAGTAAAATCGTCAGAATTCTTATAAACATGCTTCATTTTGAATGTCGATCTTTTGATTTTCGACCTTTTGATTGTCGCTCTCTTAGGCCTATACACTCTCCTTGCTTTATTGGCTAATTAATTTTGTTTTCATATCACTTTATGTAGTTCAGAACCTCCCTCTCTCACAGACTGATCGTGGTTCAAGTGTGTATGTGAGTGTGTGTATATATGTTCGACCAAATTTTCGACCAAATGATAGGATACCAAACTTTCGACCAAATGATAGGATACCAGTATAGCCTACCTGCTTCGAAATAGATAGCAGGTCTATAGCTAGCCTAAAAAGCTAGGATATAATATCGATAGTGAATAGGCTAAATCAAGTGTGTATGGGAGTGTGTGTATATATTTGTTTGAGTGTGCGCACTTGTAGTAAAATTGTCGGAATTCTCTTAAACATGCTTCATTTTGAATGTCGATCTTTTGATTGTCGACCTTTTGATTGTCGATCTATTGATCGTTCGACTTTTTGATTGTCGACCAAACGATCATTCGACTTTTTGATCGTTCGACTTTTTGATCGTCGACCAAATGATTTCGACCAAATGATTTCGACCAAATGACTTTCGACCAAATGATAGTAAACCATTTTGAAGATCTGACTGCGGCGCCTTGTAGGCCTACATTAATCGTAATCCTAAATTTATGTAGCACCACTTTAAGAGAAAGATGGATTGAACACAGGAGAGTAACACTAAGGAGGTTCAAGCCAAAGGAACAACGGTTGTAGCTGTAACGTATTCTTTGCATATCAACCTTGTCTTATCATTTTCGTTGAATACGCCCTGCAGGCTGATTAGTTATAGTGTTGTTACTTGTATCGTGATGACACGGGTTCGAACTTTCTCTCCCGATGCAGTTTATTCATTCATTCATTCATTCATTCATTCGGACATTATATAGCTCTCGTTCAAGTAAAAAACTACTCAGAGGCGCTCCCGACTCCAGCGCGCCCAAAAAGAACAGTTTTAAGTTCAGTAAGGAAGAATCCTGGTAAAGTCCCATGGTGTAGGCGCAGCTCAAAAGGAAGGCTATTCCAGACCGTCGGACCAACCGCAGAAAAGGCTCGATTCTTCATGGTAGCTGTACGAACAAAAATAAACCAAGAGGACTCCCTTATCCATTGTGGATACTTAGTCCAGTCAACACAGTGTCTTTAAACAGCAACATGCAAGACAACATTGTAACGGCTTCTGTGTATTGTAATAAATTGACATGCATGAAAATGTTACCTCTTAGACACCATTTAAACAAGGTGAAACAAAATTATAAGTATTGGACCCATAAAAATTTTTAATATGTATCTCTCTAACCTTTTTAGAGGTGTCCAATAATACTCGAGATAACTTCTTTGTTGAACATGTAAGAAACCCTATATCACTATATCACCTTTGCAATAATTACTAGGAGCTTATTCAACAGCTTGTGCAATTGTTATGGCTACCGTGTAAAATATCGTGTATTGACATTGATAGCTATCCTTCACGCCTTAGCTTAAGAAATTCACGCATTTATTAATAACTGTTATATCAAGCATATCTAACAAGAGTTCACTATTATCAACACGTTGACCGCCTACACGTCATGATAAATGACTGGCTGTACTACGAGTTTACTCATAGTAGGCTTAGGCGGGCAACGTGCTAATGATTATAACAAGTAGCATATAGATATATATCGAAATCATCATTTATCTAAGTACCTTGTCAGCACTCGATAATTATCTTTGACTTCGACTTGATATAGTGAAGTTAGATAAATTAATGGATACAAATCAGTGTTGATAGTGTTACTGTAGCCTACACATGCAGTGTCGTTAAAGCTGCAATATGCAAGACAACATTATCGTCTATAGGATAAGTAGCTTGCATTCAAGCGTTTTCCTAGAACACCTTTAGGTATGTGCAATCCTGCGTATATATAATACGCAGTCATCGACCGAAATCAACCTCAATATTGACTATACTTTGTGCTCGAAAAACCTAACTAGCAGTTCTATTATAGGAAGGCGGGGTATAAACAATAGCTCTCTCCGACATCATACGAATATACGATTAATGTATTGACCGTACGGTGTTGTGGAAATACAAGACGGCGAGATTGTGTCCTTACAAACCGCTTTCCTTATGGTGAGGCTTAGAAAATGAAGTGGGTAGTACACTACACGCATGGTTACCAACTTAAGTTCATGGCAATTTCATTCAAAAGACGAGTTGAACGCAAATATTTATAAAAAAACTTAAATACTTAAAAGAGGTGTTTAATGGATGCTCCTTCTAAAGAAATAATCACAACGATCACTCGCACATTCTAATCAAGCGATGCTTAACTTGGAAGAATAACAGCAAGAAAATTGTAATCCTACAAGCGGCAGTTTCATGTTTGGAGAAAATAGAAAGGTGGCGATAATCATTTCTGTCATCACACACTTAGTCTAGCGTTAATGACTATCCTAAATTACCACACCTCTTTTTAATTGAATTTCCTTCCTATAAATAATAATTTAAAAAATGTTAGTTTAACATGTTATACAAATTTTGATATAATTATTATATCAAAGTTCGCATAACATGTTGCTCATTTGTTATGCGATGTATTACTTTGGGTCGCCGCAGGGCCTCCCTGTTTCGCGTGGCTATAGACGTTAAAACGGCTCTGAAGACACCGCAAGAGACTGGCATGATTGGATGAAGTGATGCAACATCAGCAACGACATCGACAACCGGATTTCTCTTGAAGTGGCGCTATATAAATGTACGATTACAATTACAATTACAACCGGACAACCGCCACAGAATCAACAACACAGTTGCACAACTCTCTCTATCAATCAGTCAGCCACTCGGACGTTACTTCGTAAGTATGTCACCAGGTGGTGACAGATGATTGTCCAGCTGACGGTGAGTCCACGTAGAGTCCAGTTGACCATTGATGCTGCAGAGTTGGTTAGAGATGTTATCGTTGGTGTCGTCCATGGTCGCCATCTATCGGAGAGAAGAAGAAGTTGATGATCATCTGGTGAAGAATTTTGGAAGAAGATGGAAGAACGACTGGAGTTGAGAAGTTCATAGGACGGATCTGAAAGAAGGTCTGGTCATAGAGGTCAAGAACGAATAGGTAATGGGAAAGTATGTCTAGAGTGAGTGAGTTTACAAATTCTAAGTTATCATAGCTAGATAATTACTTGATTAGAATGTCGGAGCACTTTAATTAATCAATTAACTAACAGCTGACTAATTAGCTTGTGAGATAGTTACTTATTCTTAATTAAGTGTCTGAAACTTTTGCCACTATTATCATATTAATGAAATAGTGATCGCCGTGTTTTATATATATTAATATATATAAACTTTTAAAAGGTGTCTAATTTTTTATATACTGAGAATTTGATATAGCGCTCCTTCAAGGTTACTACTCAGGAGTGTGACAATGGTTATTGAAATGGAGGGGTTCGCTGGTTTCACGACAGCAGCTGCTATCACAGCATAAACATATAAAATGAAAAACAGCAGAAAAAAGAAACAAAGTGTATTGACGAAAAAAAATTAGATCAGCTTCACAAACCAGTGAAATATCTAGAACAGGTGAAAGAATTCTGCTACTTGGGTTAGGGTATGAACATGATAGATTCCAAGAAATACCATAGGAAAATTAAAAGGAGGATAGTACTAGGGACAGTGACACTCTCCCAATAGAGAATTCTATTGATAGAGAATAACCAAGGACTAATTTCAGATGGAAAGTTGATAAGTATTGCTTGCATCAGAGTCCAGAGAAAAAAAGTACATAGGAATTTTTACTAAGTAATTATAACCGAATTAGTGGTTCTGAATTTATATAGAGCAATGTGGATGCGGTTCAAAGGTGTGTAATTCGGAACCAATTTGAATGTGGATATCACGTAGCCATACATCAGCACAAGCTGTTTCAATATAACGACACTGTGTGTTAATACAGTGGTCCTTCAAGCTATTATTTCCACGCCTTTGTAACCATGGAGCAGAATTGATCATTGCTGCTCAGTTCTTGCTGGTCACCCATCTATAGCTTAATAGGACGTATTGACTTGGGTCATGCGCTTTGCTGCTCGGCTTATTGGTCATATTCCAAAGTATGCCGCAATTTATTCTTGATGTTTTGCATTGACTTCTTGCCTCGACACGCATCTCGCACAGAATAGCAGCACTCTTCCGGCGGTGCCTTACTGGTTGTGCTCCGTCCTACTTATCTGATCTCTGTCTCCGTCTACGCTCTTTGATAAATGGAGATCTGCTGGTCCACGAATCCCCTCTTCTACCAAACATAGTGGATCCTTCTCTGTTGCTGGCCCGTCCACTTGGGCTCCCGCTTGTACAGTGCTTACTACCTCGGAATATTTTGCCTGCTTTCTGCCAGTTGCTCAATTTTAAGGGGCGATATATAAATTTTGGAAATGAATGGATGAATAAATGACTGGCATTTGGCAGAGTGCATTATTATTATAGTGTTTGATCAGGACCTTTTTCAAACTTTTGCTAGCCAAACAATTAGCTGTACAATTCAGAGCACAATTATAATTATAAGCATAGTTGTAGTATTTTTAAGGTGTTTAATGTTTCGCATGATATGTCTGATGCATTTTATGCTTCTAAACATTATAGCCCTTGCAAAATCGTTTTATGTTTGCTAATTATTATTGACTACACGGTGCTCCAAAAGAGCCAATGCATACTGATTGTAATACTTATTGTGATGAATACACTTACTGATTACAACCGGTCGTTGTAGTCGTGGAGTAGTGATGAGTATCACTGTCCTCTTCCCCAGACCGACCTTAGACATCGCCTGTATGGTCACTTCGTAAATAGTTGCTTCCGAAAGGTTGTTTAGAACGACTGTTCGATTCTCCTTTGAATGAAAAAGATTCGACTGCACACCATTAAACGGATGGAATGACTTCGATATAACAATACATCGGGGAGGTGTTGGAGGAATAAGAAGCCAGAGTGTTCCATTTATATATAACGACCGTCAATAACGTTTAAACGGTGTCTTTGTTTGACTTCATGTATCTTTGAATAACTGAATTTCAACGCGTTGCCTCTTGTGGATAATAACTATGACTTGGACTACGACTCTATTATAATTAATCATTAAATATGACAAGACTTTTCTATTAAAACCTAGACTACTTATTTTATGATTATATGTTTTTGTTATACCTTTGAGAATATGCGTAGTAACCCTGTTGAATTGCTCTTCGTTGATTGGTTGGGTATTGGCGCCATCCTCTGCCACGTGACCTCGTATCCTGTGAGTGGGGCGTCGGACAGCGGTTGACCCCAGCTGACCCTTGCCACTATGATTGTTCCGTTGATGACGAAACTGTGTTCCACATCAGGAACCTCTTCAGGAACACGAAGCGCTGCGAAAGGAACCAACGAAGAAAGGGTTATTTGGTGCTAAAAGGGTTAATAAGTAATGTGCGGTGTTTTCGAAAATCTAGAAGCAGCATTAGTAGTCTTGGTAGAATAAGCACAATTAAAGTACTAGTAGTAGTTTTAGTAGAAATAGTAGTCCTGTTGATGCTGGTGGTCACGGACATGGTATTGGTAGTGGTGTTAGTGATGGAGGTGGTGGTTGTCTTGGTGGTATCGGAGGTGCCGTTGGTGGTGGGTGGAGTGGGGTGGTGGTGGTTGTGGTGGTGGTGGTAGTTACTGTAGTGGTGGTGGTGTTGGCTGTGGTGGTGGTGGTCGTGGTGGTGTTGGCTGTTGGGGTGGTGGTGGTGGTGGTGGTGGTGGTCGTGGTCGTGGTTTAGAAAATTTATTAACGCGGAAGAAAGAGTGTCCTAGTTTTCCAACTGAGTTTATTTATGCTGAAAAAGCTACTACAACTTCTTTCATTGCTCCTGCTACCGCTACCGCAGTCACCAGTCACCGCCATTGCCGATTCCACAACCAATTCAAACAACTTTATCACTCAATTTTCCGTAACTATACTGACAGAATATTATGCTATGAAAAACGTTGCATGTTGCACACCTTTATAACAACTAAGAATTGTGTTATATAGATATATCTGCATCTCATTATAATAATTATTTCCACAGTATGCCCAATTAGCATGCACTGTATAATACCCACTAACCACCATGATAATCATTATACTGAACATTGCTCAATTATGGTGAGGAATGGTACGAATGCACTGCACGCCCTAGACACCCTAATAAAATTTTACTGTGAAGGTTTATAAACCCTGGATGAGACAGTTAACTTCGAATAACTGTTAATAGTAATTCTGTACAATAATTTTCTAAATACTGCCGTGCTAAGCAAAAAGACAGTAACTCAAGTTTTTCCGTTTTTGAGTTAGCACTTGTTTTCACATCCTGACAACATGTTCTATCATATCTGGAAGCAAGGAAACGGTATCGGTCCGGGAACATGGAAAAAAAAGGAAACGAAATTAACAGTATCTCAAAATTGGGTGGTCGTGCTAAGCAAAAAAGCAGTAACTTGAGTTACTGTCTTCTTGCTTAGTATTCCATGTATATTCAAGTCCGACCGATTTACAGATATTTCAATATATCGGCTTTCAAATCACCTAGAATCGTCATCTTGGTGTCAAAACATACGCACTCAAGGTCAAGGAGTCCAATAGGGTCATCTAAAAGTTTCCCCATGGGTATGAATGGCGGCCATTTTCCAAAATGGCGTTCAAAATAGGGCTTTTTCAATTTCTCAGCTTACAATTCACTTAGAATCGTCATCTTGGTGTCAAAACATACACATTCAGGGTCAAGGATTCCAGTGGAGTCATTCAAATTTTTCCAATGGCCTCAATGGCGGCCATTTTCCAAAATGGCCGACCAAACAAGAGGGATTTGTCAATATCACGGCTTTCAATTAACTTAGAATCGTCATCTTGGTGTCAAAACATACACATCTCAGGTCAAGGATCCCGACAGGGCCATCAGAAAGTTCCCCATGGCCTCAATGGCGGCCATTTTGGAAAATGGCGGACCCAAAAAGAGGGATTTGTTAATATCTCGGCTTTCAGTTCACTTGGAATGGTCATCTTGGTGTCAAAACATGCACATTTCAGTCAGGGATCTCAATAAGGCCATAACATAGTTCCAAGGAACCTCAATGACCACCATTTTCCAAAATGGCCGACCCAAAAAGAGGGATTTGCAAAATTCACATTTTGGACGGCCATTTTGAAAATGACCGCCATTGAGGCCAGATGAAGTTTTGGGTGGAACCATTGGAATCCTTGTCTCTAAATATGTATATTTAGGCACCAAGATGACGATTCTAAGTGGATTTAATGCTGAGATATTAAAAAATCACGATTTTGGTCGGCCATTTTGAAAAATGGCCGCCGTTGAAGCCAGAGTTGGTTTTAGGTGGCACTATTGGAATCATCGTCCCTAAATATGTATGATTAGACACTAAGATGACATTTCTAAGTGAAATAGAAGCCGAGATATTTAAAAGTAAGTATATCTGTCGGCCGTTTTGGAAAATGGCTGCCATTGGGGCCAGAGGGCAAATCTGCAATGACCCTATAGCCAAATATTTTTCTTAGGACATGTTCGTGGTATATACCAAATTTCATGTTTGTATCACAAAGAGAACAATCATTTTTAACCAGCCCGCTCTACCATACGATGAGTTACTGCTTTCTTGCTTAGCATCAAACCGATGTTCAATTCTTCGATACTAAGCAAAAAAGCAGTATCTCATTTTTATACAATTGTTGCACAAATTTCACAAAAAACTAGTTTAGTTTCAAAATTCAGTAGTTTATATATAACTGCTTGCAAAAATTCAAAAAGATTCTAGCTTTATTTCTGGTTGAATTAAACCGATTTCTTCTTTATCGTTTTACGCAAAATCGTCTTTTTTGAGTTACTGTCTTTTTGCTTAGCACGGCAGAATAGGTCTACTTGCAACGTCGCTCACTGCTGTTGGGACAATCCGGATTGACGTCACCGATGACGTGTACGTGACGACATGACGGCGTAACCATTGTCTGCTGGGTGACGCTGCCCGTCACGCCTTGACTTGAGATCGGTTGGACTCGGATGAGATATTGACAATTGAATCGAAGATCGTAAATGACGAAGAACAGATCCTTAATGAACAGTCTTTGTCACAGTACTGTTGCAAGGCTCGAAAGAAATTACTTTAAAGAAATTACTTTATATTTTAATATCATTATAAAGGTGTCTTAGAATCTGTGCGTATTCTAAAAGAACACATTAAGTTCTTGGCTGGGCGTCATTGTTTTGCCGTGGTCGTCATCGTCATCGTCATCGTTATCGACATCAAGTAAGTAAGTAAGTAAGTAAGTAAGTAAGTAAGTAAGTAAGTAAGTAAGTAAGTAAGTAAGTAAGCACGTAAGTAAGAATATTCTTTAATAGACAGTAGTTTACAGAGGAAATAAATAATGGAAAACATGTAAGCAAAGTTATATAGCATTCGCATAATAAAACAACCTCTGGCAAAAGAATCAACTCTAGGAGGGGTGTTATAATGTTATAATACCTTATTGAGCGCAACCATGGTAGCCACTAGCCCGCAACATTGGTTATAAGGTCGTGCGACCCCCACTTCTATCTAGAGATCACAAAGTATTAACAATGTCACTTTCTTTGGAAAAAATTAAATGGTAAAACGAGGCATGATGCTCACCAGTAACTGTGGTTTTTTCACCATCTTTTGTTGCACCATATCTTGTGTTTATATCTCTAATTTCCCGTTACTCAGTTATAATTATGCATGTAACTGTCAATAATTATAAATATTATCTTGGACACCTTTTTTTCGATGAATTATTTTTTATAAGTTTTAGAAAATAGCAATACTGTACTGGTTGTTCCTGGCCTAGAAGGAATGCACAGAAATGCTGAATTCATTTAGACGATTGTAATAATAATAATTATTCGCGGATTATCTGGATTATCGGAATGCTGGCAGAAACCGCGCAGAGGTTCAAGTCTCACTTGATTGATAGAACTTTTGTGATTTATAATATAATTTTTTGCAATGGTTATTCATTCTGCAGAAGTCTAATAATATGGCCATGCATGATTCCGTCATCTGACCTGAGTAATGGCGGACATGACTGGTGCCATGCCAGTTGACAGCGCTTCATCGAAAGCACACGATTCGGGGGACCAGTACACGAGTATCTTGTCTATCGTTGCATTTCTCAGAGAACCAGTGCCACCTAGCGAAAGGAAATCGAAGTGAAAAACACATGGTATAATCTGAAGCATGATGACGATGATAACGATGGCGAGTATGATGATGATAATGATGATGATGAAGACGACAATTATGATGACGATGACTGAACTGCGTGCTTCATTCCAGACAGAAATATTGCGGCTTTTATGATGGCAAACGGTTTCCAATGTAACAGAATGACGTTTATCCGCCATGGCTATTTGAATTTTGCTAAAATTATGTAATTTAAGCGACAAGATTCCTTATAGAACTATTGACTTTCTTAAGAGAGGTGTGCAAAATGCTGCATTGCGATACTCATCATAAAAGGATAACCGCAATAATAATATTATTACAGATGGATGGACCCATAGATTAGGGAGTCAAACCACCTTCATCCATGTTAATTAAGGGCTTAATAAAAGCCACAGCGTTAAAGCGTTGTATAGTCGTTTTGTATAAAAAGCTTGATTCTCGGGGTTCTCTGGTATAACTTGTGTAAGACGGCGACCCATATCTGAGATTTGACCAGAGTCTATGACAACAGAGGCCGTTACCTTGGACAGAAATTTGCTCGGCATATTACAGCCGTTATGAGCAAGGAACTAGATCAGTTTTTTGTTCAATGTTCATCGCGTCTACGGTTTTTAAAGTCATCGGGTTTCAAGGAGAGCGCTGTGTTTCTGATTCTTTCTATCATACTTATTTTTAATTGTTAGACGCGATAGCACACCGATAACTGTTTAATTATGTAGCTTTAAGCGACAGGATACTATATAGAACTAGTAAACTTATTAAAAGAGGTGTTTAAAATTGCAGCATTGCGATACTTTTCATAAAACCATAATCGTAATATTTACATTATTACAGCTACATGGATTAAAGTAAGTAAGTAAGTATGTGCTTTACTGAACCGCCTGCAAACGCACTGCGGGTACATTATATGAGAACAGAATATAGCGTGTACCATGCATGTTCAACGCCGCTGCTCTCTCCGCTCAGCTGCACAAGCGGTACTTATCGTTCCACGCTCACGGACTGCAATCAGGCAGCGCCGTGCTTTCTCCGTGGCTGACCCTGCGACCTGGAATGAGCTCCCTGTTATCCTTCGTCAAATACCTATTAGCCTTTCTACTTCTACTTCAATTCTTTCTCTTCTCAAAACTGTCTTATTCGACCGGGGTTGGACTGGGAGCGCTCCTGAGTAGTAACCTTGAAGGAGCGCTATATCAAATTCTCTGTAAAATAAAATAAAAAATAAATTAAAAAAATCGAAATTAATATGCAATTTTTTTATAATCATTCATAGATTTAACGACAGCTTCTAGCAATATGCCATTGATTTGTTTGGAATATTGCAGTTTTTTATTAGGAATAACAGGAATATAATTGCAAAAAATGTAATTCCTTTTTGAATTGTTTCTTTCGAATAAAAGGGTGACGAATCCAGATTTGACGACGGCTTAATATGACAGCAGAGGCCGTTGCTCTCGACAAAAATTTGTTTGGCATATTGCAGCACTTTTATAAATAACAGGAATATTAATTACATGCCGCTGTTTCCGGTGATCAAAGGGAAGTAGTCTACCTATTGCAGAGGATTTCAATTTGCACACGTTTGAATTCTTTGCGTTTAGAGGTACTTTTGCAAGACACAAGAACAACGTACTTGATGCTTGAACACATTTCTGTTTTCACTATGGTTTTAAGCTTAGTTGGTTTTTAAATGAATAATGATTGTGTATTAATTACAAATATAAAACATTTATTTCTTCAAAAACTGACACAATCATGTACAGACGAGTAAAATAGTCGTTTCAAACATTAGGTCCTTGGCCTCTCAGTGTCTTGGCCGATAAGTTCTGTCGTGCCCAACACGGACAACGAATTTCCTACTTGGAGCGCGACTGAAATGCGCTGGAGAAAAAAATATAAAACTGATTTGGATTCTTAAAAGCGGTGTTTTAATATGCAGTACTCTAATAAAAATATCAAATCTTTTATTATACCTATTTCGATCGTCCACGATGCGTTAGCTTTGAGCAGACCGTTCTGGAAGAATGAGTCGCCAATGGCAACGGATGAGATGGGAGGAGGGGTGACAAGCAGTTGGAGAGCTCCAGATAATGGGGAAGAAGGAGATGGAGGAGAAAGAGAAAGAATAGCATGGCGGGGCAACACGTCTACAACAAAACAAACATGGTATCAATGCAACAGTGCAACATAATTTAATCAATCATTCATTCTATCGTTCACTCATTTATTCACCTATTCAGATATTCATCCGTCCGTCCGTTTATTCATCTATATATCCATCCATCCATCTATTCATCCATCCAGCCAGCCATCCAATGACCCACCCACCCTGAGTGCGATTTGAGGAAAATATCTAGCATTGGACTATGGCTATGACTGGGAATTGTTTGGTGGTGAAAACAGACTTGACTCTGCATGGGCTGAATAAAAGATTGGTCAGATTGAAACTCCCAAATCCCCAGCATTTCTCACCATGCACGCACCAATCCATCCTTCCATCCACACATCCACACATCCACACATCCACCCACTCATATATTCATGCGTCATTATGTCTCTTATTCTATACACCATCTGTCATTCATTCACGCATTCAACCATCTATCAGTTCGTAATCTATTTATCAATCTGTTTATCTAATGTTTAGTCCACTGATCCATCCACACATTTACCCATACATCCTGCACAGGATTATATTCTTCGATTTGTGAAACTCGTACCGCCTTGTTTCCTTGATCTCGGCAGTCGATGTGTGGATATGGATCCCGTTACTTTCTCCCTCTTTCGTCGATTTCGTTTGCTTTGCCAGATCGCTTGCACCTGCGACGAAGAGCAGTGAAAGAAAAGAAAGGTCACGTGACGAAATGCTTTTTCGCACAGCAATGAATCACGTGACAAAATGCAGATGACCAAAAAATTAATATGCTTCTTTACATCCAAGGGTTTCGAAGTGATGTGTTTGTCGCATATACAATTGTACTCTAGTGCAGTTGAAAATTTATTAATATAATAATAGTAATTTTGGTAAAAGAGGTGTGTAAATGATCATCGGTTTTTCTTAACAAACATGCATGATACATCGAGTTAATGAATACGCCATGCAAAAAACGAAGCACAAATAAGTAATTAATTACTGTTTAACGAAACTGTCATTATAATATCATATCGTGTAAGTCGCCTTCCTCTTTTTTCAAGGCTTGAGCCTGGCGCTTTCATAGTGTCAACTTCTACAGATGAATGTATGGAGTCATAGTACAAGTTAAGGAATCAAAAGCAGTTTCTTCAAACGATAATTTGTTTAGCAAAGTCGTTTTAATGTTACGAATTTGCAATCTTGGTAGCTATCGTTATTTATTAACCTCTGTTTGAGCGCAGACCCAACTATACACTACCGAAAAATATTAGACGGTCATGTTTATAAATAGCATGAAACAGCTTTGTAAAGGTGTGCAATGGTCATGAATTATCAATTAATCGTGAGCTATATTTGGCGCAGTTAGAACCACATACACCGACGATAATTTATATCATTATTTTGATTTTTTTTATAAATATTTGTGCCTGTCTGGTCTCTTATAAAAGTCTACGATGAGCATTTTATCGAGTGGCGCTATATAAATATCTAAATTACCGTCTGAGACTGCAATAACCTGAACTCTGTAGATCGTGTTCATTCATCAGCACGTTTATTCATGCACAAAAGCATCAAACCACACACCCACTCATCTATTCATCCATTCATCCATTCATCCATTCATCCATTCACCCATTCATTCATCCATCTTCCCACCATCCCTCCATGCATCCATCCATAAATTCATTCATCCACTCACTCACCCGCCCATATCCACCAACAAATCCACATACTCCAAGAACCACTTCCACATCCATTCTCCCAGTCCAAAGCAATTCCCAATCACCCCTTCCTCCCTCACACACACCGAGAACAATCTACCACAACCCGATGATACGGCGTCAACCAATCTCAACAATCAGCCACAACAACAATAACCAACAGCCAACCAATTGAGCAACCACCCTCCAGTTACACACTATTCAACGGAATTGCATCCTTTCAATGCAAAGATTAACGACCTCTAGTGTGTAATCCAACCCAATAAGACACATCTGGACGTCGTGACTTCTCCCTGCTACAAGGAATTAACATTCGCGACTTAATATTACAAGATTGGTCGCAGCCAGCGCTGCCACTCCTTGGGTTTTTTCCAAAGATCTTGGGCTTTTTGATCCGACTTTTGGAAATGGTGATTTTTCGGGAAGAACTTGGGTTTTTTGCTTGTTTTTTACACAATATCTAGGGGTTTTTTCAATTCAAACTTGGGGAAAATGGGACTTTTCCGGGAAACACTTGGGTTTTTGCTTGGGTTTTCTGTTTCGACTTAGAAAATCTGGAAATTGTGGACATTGTGGAAAGATTTGGACCGGATGACTAAAAAAAGGTTCATCAGAATTTCCGGACTGGAAAGATTTATTGATTTATTTTGGTCCGGATAACTAAAAAAAGAGTCGTCAAATTTATTTGACGGGAAATTGTCTAAATTTTCGAAGATTTGGGCAACTTGGGTTTTCTTGGATTTTTTTCGACCCTCCAACTTTTTTTTTCTCTCCATTTTTTAGAGTGGCAACGCTGGTTTGAGCCAAAATTCACTTTATCATCAACAAATGACAATGCCAAAGCCCAGTGCATCACCATCAACTCAAAACACGTCATATCACCACATCACCCTCAATCATTACCACCAACACCAAAACAGTGTATCACCACCAATATCGAGACTCACGGTAGTACCATCATTGCCAAAAAACACTACTACTCATACTGTCTTCAAAACGACTGCACACTGCATTTCCACCAATGTAGCCTATCACCACAGGCAACACCATTACGAGCACCACTCACTGAGCCATCACTATTACCACCAATGCCACCAACATCACCATTCAAGCAAATTGATCGTCATTCTAACATCATCATCATCGTCGTCGTCGTAGTCGTCGTCGTCATCATCATCATCATCATCATCATCATCATCATCATCATCATCATCATCATCATCATCACAATCACCACCTGATCTTTAGTAACCATGGCAACATACAGCAACGTCTTACCTTCATTAGCGACAGGCACCTGACAACGCATCGAGCGGAAACGACGCCATTTTCTGCGTCACCATGGTAACTCGCCCCATGCGTGATAGCAGGCGTCACCATGGTGATCCATGGCAACAGTTCGATAATGGCTAACGTCATCGTCGTGTAGTCAACGTTTTGTTAATCCATGGAAACATGAAACATCTGTAAAATAAGATTTGCTTGAGCGGTTGCATTAGACACCTTTGAAATGTCTTAACCTACGATTATATGAAATTTAGATGCGCTAGGCAATTAATTCACAACTCCAAATACACTGAAAGTAGTAAAGTGCTGAATGTTCGCATAGAATAAACAAATAATTGGAGACCTTTAAAATTGTATCATCTGATGCTATATCAAGATTAGACTATAATTAGGGTAACATAATAATACGCAAATAGACAAATTCTCATATTATGTCATATGCATTATTGTACACTTATTATCGCACCCCTTGGAGAAACTACTCAGAAGCGCTCCCAACCACAGCGCGGACACTGAAACGAAGGATCCCGCCAAGGCGCTGCAGGGCAATTGCGAGGGAGGGACTTGCCCGCGAACCCTATGTGGTGTTTTGAGGTGCATTCGAACCTGCAACCATCCGGCTGCAAAGCAATGAACATACCAACTGCACCACCGCGCATCACATATCATCCCTAGACAGAAAAACAAGACACGATGGAATATATGGTTAAAACGTAATGTTAAGCATGGTTTCCTCCGCTCTAAGACGTTTACATTGTACTATGTATTCCAATTTATTCACTCACAAGCACTTATACTGACGCTTTCTTATTAAATAGTGGTGTTCAATAAATGAGCAGCGTTGCTTCGTAGCCAACTGCTCCTGACAATTATCCGTTTCAACAAGAAACAATTTCACTCACCGTTGAGACTATAAATTATACAGAAGAAAAAACATCCCGACGACAGTTCAGTGCAAGCGAGACTCAACCAGGTGGCCAACAACTAATCGTCTCCAATGCGTCAGTGACATACACAGTGATGCCTTACGATCGATGAGAGCGACCAGGGATGCCACTCTGGATTTAATTTTTAAAAGTCAGATGCGGCGTAACAAAGGCTAGAAAAGCTATAATTATACTTCGTCTGCTTTAAATTGACATCAGCGGACTTTGATGTGCGTACATGTACGTCAACAGTGAACCTTGAAAGGGAATACAAAAGCCAAAAAGATATTGATCTCCAAAATGAATGTTTAAAAACCAATCCTGTAAAATAATTCTAAGGAAAAGTAGCAACTTCGTTTGGTTGCATGTTATAAGATCTATTTTGCGCCATAACTTTTAAAATAGCCTCTGAAATTAGACACCTTTAAAATATCGTTAACGAATAAATATATTTTTTGAGCGCCTGTAAAAATCAACCATAGTACTTCTTCGATACAAATATCATGAGACATGAACACTTTAAAAATCCTAGACTATCGCATACTTATGTAGACTTATTTCCAATTGCAACGATGTGACAGTTAGAAACAGGGAACCAGCAATTGAGACTAACAGAGTGCTTCGTATAATTTTCTCGAATGAAACATCAACACCCAGAAATACTCGGCGGATGACGTGGAATAAAGAACAGGACTGGCCAGATCATTGCATACAAGTAACTGGTATACGGCAGACCTTGATCCACGTGGAGCCTGGATGTGCAAGTGCAGTTAAAACTTTACTACAGGAACCTATAACAGACGAGGAGAGTTGAAACCTCGAATGATCTAATCTTCGGGTGCCACCCTCATTCCTTCACTGATTGTGGACTTTCTTATTTTTTCGTGCTCTCACACTGGTATCTCCTTGATAACCTTCATATTGACGGTTTAGACACCTGCTTTATTTGCAACTCTAATGTTATATAAAGGTGAGTCCCACTTTTTTTAATCTCTCATCAAATCATGCCTTTATCTTACTCTTTCCCAATGCTCTGAAACAATGGTATGCCGATAAAAAAAACGGTTTAAAATATTGAATTGCAGGCACTGGAAAATGCGCATTATAACTTTTCAGATACGAAAATGAATTGTATTATAGCCGTTCTAGTGACACACTGTGGCTGTCAAGGCCGTTGACATCAGCTGAGTACATAACATTTGATCATCATGTTCTTATGCTAGACAAGTCATGACTCAGACTCGGCCATTCACCTCAGTGGTATATCTCTGTGGATTACGCTTTCTCCACATACTCAATAGACCAACTAAATTCATCTCATTTCTTCTAACACGACCTTGCGCAATAATTGGGTCGCCTCTGGCCAATAAGTATCAATGCAATTATAGAGTTCCAATCTGTTTGGATGAAGGTACGAAGTGACGTTCGAGCGTTAGATTCAAGCTTATAAGTTGGAATTTATACATTATAAAGGTGTCTTAAATTATATTTTATTTCACTGGCAAAACTGATACCTGGCGACGTCTTAAGGACGCAAGCGACGTTAACATTGACTTTAGACCGAATAACATAAAGAAATTTTACGTAATTACAAGAAAAATGTATAATTACCTACAACAATAATAATTTTCATTGGTCATTTAATTAATATTAGTCAACAGACAGACACAGAGCCATACATAGACAGAAACAAGAAGAGGGGTGTTGTGGCGCAGTGGGTTTGTTCGTTGCTTTGCAGACGGATGGTTGCAGGTTCGAATCCACCTCAAGCCGCCGCGTAGGGACCTTGGACATGTCCTTCACTCGCAATTGCTCGGCGCTTTGGAGTGAAAGTCCGATTCAGTGTAAGCGCTGTAATCGGGAGCACTTCTGAGTAGCAATCTTGATTGGGCGCTATAGCAAATTCATATGCAAACTATTGTCAACTCAGCGAGCGAAAACGACGCCATTATCGGTGTCGCCATGGTAAGTCGACTCTTGCAAGATGGCAGGCGTTTCCATGGTTACCCGGGACAGCATTGCAATAATAGCATCTTAGATTCAAAGTCACAGTTGGATTAATATCTTTAAAAATCGTTTGCAGGACCATCAGATGAGTGGTCGTTATAGACACCTTTAAAACACAATCTAAATCTCTATATAAATTAAACGGGAATATAAAATATAGATTAAATAGGCATTGAATAAAATGATTTTTGCTATTATTGTTAAGCTTATAGATGATGGCTGAATGATTTGATTTTCATATAAATGTTTAATATCTAATCTATTTGCTTATATATGTATTAATTAAAAATAAATAAAATAAAAATCAGGAAATGAATGTATAGTTAAATATATGCATGCATGTTAAATAGTGACACTAAATAATGACCAATGCATCAAAGAGGATCTACAGCAACCACCTTATGAACACTGTCGCCATGGACATAGATCATCATACAAATTCCAGAAAAGAACAATGAAAAGAAAACAGATAGACAATAAAGACAGAAACTGCGGAACATTTAAACAACAGTGAACTGAAATATATTGATACCGTAACTTTAAAGACGTCAACAGCCTTTGTAGCTATAAGATGTCGTTAAACTGTTGAATAATAATAATAAAATATATAATATCTCCGTACGTCGCTGCGAAACCATTATGTAGGCCAATGACATGACCATTAAAGCCCTGCATACGATTTGCAAACCTTACAGGCAAAGTAAGATAGTAACATTAATCTAATCGCCACTGTTAGTTCTGGCATTACCAGTCTCAGGCCTGTATGAAAGATGATGGTAACGGTAATGTTTGACTTTCAATGGATTGCCAAACTCAATAAAACAATCTCTAACTGTGGTAGTTATAACTCAAGCACAACGGAATTGTTAGAAGTTGTCACCCTCCTTCCTTTTCAGGCTTTGGGTTGGCACGGAAGTAAGAGAAGCGGCGGTACTTGTCGGTTAATTCACCACCACACACAGAAACCCTATATACGAAATTTTACATGCAGAAATTAATTCACCGCCACACGCAGATAGTTATTCCAGTCTATTACCGCTTCTTTCGCAAATGCCAGTTCACACTCGCAAAAACGAATGCTCGTCATTTCTTTGGACCAGCAATGGGCCTACACGAACAGGATGATTTGTCGGTAAGTTAGGCGTGATCCTTGTAGCCACGTGCCTTAATTGTGCCCTTGTCGCAGTGGGATGTTTTGTCTACAGTTACGCTTAGGCTATATTAAGACATCTCCATCTGTCTTGCCGATCCTTTAACGGTTTAAACATAGCACCATTGGGGCTGTGTTCTAGTAAGCGGGTCCCTATAATGTTGGTTAGGTTCAGGTTAGGCATCGTGAGGGTCGGTTAGGGTCAGGTTAGGCATCGTGAGGGTCGGTTAGGGTTAGAAATAGGGTTAGTTCAGTCATTCATTAACATAGGGACCCGTTTTAGCCGAAATTCTTAAGAAATTCATGGCATTCATGACGGCGACCAAGAAATAAACGCGTGCTATAAGTTAATCGGATGTGACCATTAGGCTACATTACGTCACTAAAAACTAGTGCCTAAATATATGCAGTGCGCAAATACACGGCAAACTGTGGGGGTGAACTAACCGACAAGGTAGACAGACGAAACCTGTGGCGGTGAATTAACCGACAAGTACCGAAGCGGCGAATGGATGGAGTGTTTAAACCCAACGCATGAAAAACAAGTTAATATGATTTATTTTGGTCTTCCCATAGCATAGCCCAACATCACCGAAAATGAGATTTCAAGTATTATACATTAATTAGACATCAGAGGCAGATTAAAATATATCCGCATAAAATTCACTTAAATGGGTGTATAGCAGCAACCTTTACTCATTAACGTCAATGAAAATGCACTGGTATGATATAGTAAAACATCAGTTGCAGTAAAATATATATCATCACAAAATTAGCTTTAAAAGGTGTTTAAAAGCAACCATTGATCATGAACGAATTTCATGACGATATTATTGTAATTAAACTGCCGTTCTAACTATTCTGCACAAAATGCGTCACCATGTTGTTCTCTGCCAGTTGGCAGGTTCGCACGTCCGATGGTATCACACCTCTCGTTGTAGAGTCTCCTCTTTTAGCTGCTGGTATCCATTCCACATAAAGCTTCTAGCTATTAATAGGTCTTAATCTTCCTTTCCGTCCCTTCATTCTTCTCTCTATTATTTCACTCGTAAGGGTGTCTCCTCTCAGTATTCATTCATTCAATCATTCATTCATTCATTCATTCATTCATTCTGAGAATTTATATAGCGCCTCTTCAAGATATCTACTCAGAGGCGCTCTCTATATGTAATACTATTACTCAGAGGCGCGCTCTATATGTAATACTATATGCACACTTTACGCACTTTTTTATATCATGTAGTATATCTATAGTATGTGACCAATCCAGCGGCTTTGTCTTTTCCGAATTGTGAAGATTATCACTCTTCCCCCCCCCCCCATCCGTAGCACCTCCTCGTTCGTTATGTGTTCTGTCCAGCTAACCCTTTCCATCCTCCGCCATATATCCACATTCATAAAATGCGTAGAAACTGTTTAATATTTCATAAAGAACGAGCGCATAGAAAAAAAGCTAGGCCTCTTTGGTAAATTAATCGCGTCTCGCTTATGACGTCACAGGACTCGACCTCATTGATGTTTCGTCTGCTGTGTTTGGAGACGGCGTTTATGAAATCTGGTAGCCGTGTGGGACGTGTTTAATTTGCAAATGGCGGGCGAACGGATTGGCAAAGTTCACTTTTTGTGGAAACGGTTGCGTTTTTTCGGGGGAAAAAATCTTAAGACACGGTGCTATTTGAATGGAAGGTTTTGGTAAATTTTCACAACAATCGGTGCGTAGCTTCCGGCGTGGTAATGCGACGAACTATTGGAAAGTTTCATTTTTATTTATATAGATTATTATTATTATCATTGTTGTCATCATCATCGTCGTCGCCACCACCAGTCCACCACCACCATCATCATCATCGTCTTCTATTTGGATTATTTAATATCAAATATTACATTAAAATTAGCATATTTGATTACATTAATGCTGTAATTTAATTGAATTAATTACCTTGTAATTTCTTGTGTTCTTCGCTTGTAGCCTGGACCTCAGGTATTTGAAGATGAGTCTAAAGAGATACGTTGTTTAAATGCACAGATGTTACGTTGCTGTGCGTACAACCAACGCACTGTTCTCATCGTCTGCTCGAAATACTGGCAGGTATACATATGACCTTTGATCTTTAGCGTAAATTTCTGCAATTGTCAGAGTGAAGGCCATTGTTTCTTTAACCTTTGTAATTGTAATTGTGATCAGTTAATTATTGACTGGTTGAGGAATGAGAGTTATTATTATTTTTTTAAATTTGAAAATTATGGGTTATATTATTATGGTTTATAGTTTTGTTTACCATTCATGAATTCATTTGTTATTGTTATGCAGTGTTCATAGAGCATGTAAAATTTTCTTTTTTTTCTTCTTAGAAATATTCGTTTTGTTCGTTTGTTTATTTTTCGTCTTGTGTTTTTCCCCCAATCTTTTATTTTTTGTATGTTATCCATTAAAAATATTGAAATGCGTATAATTATCATTCTGGTTTAAAACGATTTATCAGAAATATGATTTTCAGTAATTTTTTTATTATTCTGTGTTAATTTACTTTCTACCTTAGTTCATTTTTAACTTTTTTGTTCTGTGATTTGTTTACGTTTCATTATGATTACAGATTAATTTTTTTACGTTTCATTATGAATACAGATTAATTTGTTTACGTTTCACTACGATTACAGATTAATTTGTTTACGTTTCATTACGATTACAGATTTACGACGCTGGCGACTTTTCGCTGCTTTGCTCGGAGTCGAGTCGTCGAGGTGAGCGTTGGACGGGTGGAGAGTTCATTGGAATTGATCGAGTCATTGTTTGGAGCAGCGAAGGAAGAGGATATCTGTATAGACTACCAGCCAAGTGAGTTTCACCTTTCTTTGTTGTTATTATTATTCCTATTGTTGTTATTGTTATTATTATTTTTGTTGTTATTATTAATTGTTTTTATTATTATTTATTATTATTATTATTATTATTACTATTATTAATAAAATCATCATTATTCGCCATAGGATATCTGTACAGACTACCAGCCAAGTGAGTTTCTGTTATTATTACTCTTATTGTTTTTATTATTGTTGTTGTTGTCGTTATCATCATCATCATCGTCGTCGTCGCCGCCGCCGTCGCCACCACCACCATCACCACCATCATCATCATCATCATCATCATAATCATCATCATCATCATCATCATCATCATCATCATCATCATCATCATCATCATCATCATCATCATCATCATCATCATTACAATCAGTTTTAACCCTCAGGCTACCAAGCTTTTTTTGTAACACTGACTACCAAGGGGGGGGTGGTTACCACCCCCCCCCTGGATTTTGGGTTTGGTTTGAGATATCATAACTTGTAATACACCTATGGATTCAGCATTCATTTCTGCACAAAATGGTATATTTAGGTTTAAAATATATGAAAGCACCCCAAAGTTATGAATTTTTTACCGTAGGCACCCGTCGATTCCACAAAATGTATACTTTCGCATAAGCAAAATATTAGATTCTGTGTGTTTTTAACATAATTTATTTAATTTAAAATAGGTTACATATAATAAAGTCCAATATTCAACTATAAAAACTAGTAATAAGTTAGTTTTAGGTACAATAAAAAGAGAAAAAACATGTAAAACATGCTGAAAAACGTTTACGCAGACTTATCGGTTTGCGTTGTAAAAAAACCCAACATTTTCACACATTTAAATTTATTTTAGGCACTTCCGGTCATCAAATGTCAAATTATTTGGTATCAATAAATAGCCCTAATTGCCCTCTACAGAATGACATAATTTATTTCTTTTAAAAAATAAATTATGAATAATATTTAATAGAAACAACATGAAAATTTTATGAAAATAAAACACCTTTTATATATTTTAATTTATTTTGAGCACTTCCGGTTGTCAAATGACAACTCCGTGACCACCACAATGTAGCCCCACATTCCCTCTACAGAATGGTGTAATTGGTGTCTCTTCATGTCAAAGGACGGATAAGATACAGCCGATAATCTAAGAGGGGGGTGGTATCCACCCCCCCCCCCTGGTGCCTCGGGTATATCGGGTTTAACTTTTGAATGGTATGGTATATCATCACACATTTTAGCTCAAAATGTGTGCAAATGAATCCTCTACAGCCACCTAAAACGTCAAAATTTTATTCCTAACGAAAAAAGTTTTATTTGGGAAAAACCTAGGGGGGGGTGGATACCACCCCCCCCTTGGTAGCCCGAGGGTTAAAATGCACAGGGTCATGCAGAAATGCAAGTAATGGCCGATGCAAATTCTAGTGCCTATCAGTCCCAAAAATCTGGTTAAAGGAGGTGTGTGACAGCAAAAGTTACAGTTATGCACTTCTGTGAATTATCTTGCAGGTTTTATTAGATTTCGTGTTTTTAATGTTACTATTAAAATATATATATCTGAAAACTATGATTATAACATTAGTTGTACACACACGTGCAATTGTATGATGAATTATGTCTTGATATAAAATTCGTTAAATGGTAAATATAATGATGTTTTTTCACTCCATTATTATTTAATTGAGTAAATTCGTTTTCAAACTTGATTGTGCAATTTCCTTCGTGTCTTCATCCTAGTGCCCCTTTGGTTACTCTTTAAAACTCTAAACTGGAGACCCAGGTGCAGGGGAAGCCCATTATAGGGATACCCCAATGCAGCGTACCCATTTAAAAAACCCAAGTACATGGGAAACCCATTGGAAAACCCCGGTTAAAATGCTGATAGGCCAGAGATTGTTGATGATCATGCCTTTAGCAGTTGCCTGCTTACTTTTCTCTCTTTGCTCCTCCCATGGAAGTCTGCTGAGAGGCAAGGCGATGTACAGGTAAGAGGGGCCAGTCCAACCGAACGTCTGTGGGGGATTCTAGGGTCTTGCAGCTCGGGCAAGCGGTAAAGCGTGGCTGTCAAGTTGGTCTCCACATTCAGCCATTTGCTTTTGAAGTTTAGTCTTTCCAAGTGTTTTGTTAGTTTCAACAAATCTGGTAGTGTCATGAACAAGGGCATAGCCAGGATTTTATTTGGGGGAGGGCCGATGTTTACGTGGACCGTGATCAAACCCACAAGCAGATTTTTTGTCGCAACAAGCAACCGAATCAACTGACTAGTGGGTTCTGAATGGCCAATACAATACACACTGTAGTTCCTTCATCAGTAACTGCATTGTTTCATTTTTCATTATTTAAATTTGGGGAGGTGTGGGTCACCAACCTTGCATCAGTACATTGCTGTTGGAGCCCAACATGACTGCACAGCATAGCGGGGAACCAGCACAGTTCTTGGTGTGTGTGCGTGTGTGTGTTTTTTTTTCTCCAAATGCCAATGATGTTTTATGTAATTAATGATTCTCTTTCTTTCTTTCTTCATTCAGCCTCTTAAGGTTTGTTTACAACATGCTACAATGCATGCCATGAAAAATCGTCTGCATCTCTTTCTATGACTGGTGACCACACAACATCAGATTTATCTTGTTTTATTAATTATGGGATATTAATTATCATTACAAAAATTTGGATGCCCAGGCTAAAAAATCAGACATTAGATTTATATTTTGTTTTATAAATGAAATTTTAATTATAATAACCAAAATTTGGATGCCCAGGCTAAAAAAAATATTTCTAAATTATTCTCCGAGTAAATGTGTACAGAGTACCATTGATAAGGCGGGCCAGAAAGGTTTTTGGGTTTCAATTTTTGGGGGTTTTAGTCGCAATATGACCCCTGAAACCCTCTGTATACACAAATGAGGTGTGCTGGTGTTATGTTCTAATGAGACTTTTAATGAATGGTTTTTAAGCAGTTAAAATCAGAATTTTAGGATTCCTATCAAAATCAACCTTTACCAGAATCCATATCGTCTCAATTTGGATGCATCTCATGTTTAATATTGATTTTCTTGTCATTTTTAGTCCTTCAGATTTCCTAGAATTTGATCTTAGCTGAAATTTCTAATTTAACTAAATTGAGCCAAGAATTAGAAGTGATAATGTTGTGGTCATTTAGTCAATTTTGCGACAATCAATTTTGTGATCTTTAAAGTCAGTTTGTGATAATGGACTGTTGTAGTTGTTAAGTTTAAAAATTCTCTTTTGTTCTTATTTGATGTGGCTTTCTTTGTATTCTGTTTTTGTAGGTGAAAGTAGTCAGTGGTAGCAGTAGTAGTAGTGGTAGTTTGAATGTAAGTTTGTGATCATGAGAAATTGTTATTGTATGTGACAGTAGTTTTTGATCGCGTGTATTTTTTATTGTATAAAAAAGTGGTTTATATGTTCTTTTAATCTCGTAGCTACAAGAAAATTATTTTTTGGTGTGTTAAAGTAGTTTTAGTGTTCTTTGGTCTCGTGAAATTTTGAGATGTGAAAGTAGTTAGTTGTAGTTTTAGTAGTTGTAATATCATTATGTGTGGGTGCTTGCATGTGTGAAAATGTAGCTTGTTGTAGTACGGTATTTGCCAAAGTTTCGCTACACCATGTTAATCTTCAAGATTGGGTCGGTGTAGTAAATGTAGGTCTATATGGTTAAATCGAATCACAGAGTAGCTTCTGCTTCTATCCAGAGTACTTTTGCGCTTTTCTGGGTAAATATACATGTAATTTTTGTATAAGCATTTGGACTTTGTATACTTGTGACGTTACATTAGAAACCTTTAAAGTTTATTCATCCGATGATAAATATGGCACAGGACAACTAGCAAATAATTATGTTGCTATAATCGGGTATGGTCTTTGTTATAAATAGTGAGTCTTGTCTAGAACCTTGCTCATAAGTGCTGTAATATGCTGAGCAAATTTCTGGCAGCGTTGCCACTCCTTGGGTGTTTTCACAAGATCTTGGGTTTTTCGATCCGATCTTGGGAAATGGTTTTTTTTGGGACGAACTTGGGTTTTTTCTTTGGCCAAAAAATCTTGTTTTTTGGAGATTTTGTGCTGGGTGATTAAAAAAAGGTGACAATGTTTGGGAATGGTAAAAAACGGTTTCTGTATATTAAATTTCAGCAAGTCCTTCATTCACAATTATTGCCTAGCAAATTCATTCATTCATTAGATGCATTTATATAGCACCTCTTCAACGGGGGAACTCAGAGGCGCTCCCAACCTCAGCGCAGTAAAAAAAAACTGTTTTAAGGTGACAGAGAAAAGCCTGAGTGAGTAGTTTTAGTGTTTTTTTAATCTTGTGAAATTGCTGATATGCGAAAGTAGTTATTTGTAGTTTTAGTAAAATTTTGCAATCATGTGAAATTGCGTTTGCGTGTGCGTGTGAAATTGTGGCTAGTTATAGCATAAATTTGCCATTTGATCTTCAAGATTAAGTTGTAGTAAATCTAATCATACAGAGTAGTTGATAGCTAGCAGACAGAGTATTTTTACATTTCTGAGCAAATATAATTTGTGTACTAGCATTTGGACATTGCATTGGACGGGTAGAAGAGGTTACATTAGACACCTTCGTTGTATCGTTTTCATAAAAGGCATTGGTATAATTTTTACCGGTAATCGCTGTATTAAAATAGTTTAACAAAATAAAACAAAAATCTACCTACCTACCCTGTTTTTAGCACTTTCTTACCGGAAACACTACTGTTTTTGGACTTAGTTTGCATGAAATGTTTGCTGTGTTTTATTTCTGTATGTTCTATTTTCATACCATGGATATAATTTTGCTATCGTTGTTTATTATTTATTTATTTACTGAGAATTTGATATAGCGCTCCGTCAAGGTTACTACTCAGGAGCGCTCCCAGTCCAACCCCGGTCGAATAAGACAGTCTTGAGAAGAGAAAGAAATTAAGTAGAAGTAGCAATGCTAATAGGTATTTGACGAAGGATAACAGGGAGCTCATTCCAGGTCGCAGGGCCAGCCACGGAGAAAGCACGGCGCTGCCTGATTGCAGTTGTGGCTTTACACAAGAACCTACTTGTAGTCGTTATTTTCGCTCTTAGGGGCGGGGCGTGTCAAATGTCAATCACTCTCATAATAATTATATCATGCCTTCATGTCAATTAAAACTTTAAATTGTGTATGTTGTGTAACTGTTCTTAACACGATAAGCATAAATATGTTATGAGCGGTTGCTTTAGACACCTGTAAAACTATTCACACTGATGCTATGTAAAAGAACTTCGAGGCACGACGTGAATCGCATAAATGTATAATTGTACATTGATTGTCTCATACAACAAATTACGTTACTGGAGTCACTAACGTAATTAGTTGTATGAGACAATCAATGTACAATTATAATATCTAATGTTTGGATTTAAGATCATTTTTTTCTTCATAATGTGTAAATCTGAACGAGTGTCCGATGAACTACTTTATGTTGTCTAAAAATTGAATGTAATTGAGATTGTACAGCTCCGTTTAGACACCTCTTTGGTGTAGTTTGGAGGCTACATAAGTTTTTTGGTTTACTGATCTGTACACTTATATTGTATTGTCGTCAACGGCCTTTGCTGCCATAGGATGACGTTAAACTTTGGAATAATGATAATAACGACGTGAATCTGTTGTTTAAATGGTCCTGCAGTGTATGCAACAATATTGGTAAAGGTTGGTTAGACACCTTTAAAACATTTTCAAATTATATTATTTAAGGATGGGGCGCGCGAGCAATGAAGTAACTTTGCTGCACGACGTGTCTGTTCCACCGATAATTTCAAATACATTGTCTGCGCTATCATGGTCGGGAGCGCTTCTGAGTAGTAATTTTTGACTATAAAATACACACAAGTCTGTTAATTGAATAGAATAGAAGTCTTAGCAACTTCGCTGACAATCTTCAACTGCAGTGTAAAGTTGACTGTTGATTATTTTTGGCCTGCAGAACCCTGCCTAATTTTTCTCATAACAAAGACCATATTTAAGAGTTTTAAAGTTTAATTCGTCTATGCTGTAAATAATGGGTGTATTTAGGTGGCGTACATGTTCAAAATAAATAAAAATATATACGTAGTTTCCGAATTTTTGAAATTATTTCTGTGTATGTTGTGTTATGAAAACCTGAGTTGTGAAAAACCCTTAACCGAAGCGTTTCCTGGGTATTATACTACTGCTATTAATTCACCATTCAAGATCTGATTGTTTATGTAGTTTATATGGACGATGTGGCCTCTCGCCCTCCAAAGGTGCCGCTTGCTGAATAAGATTGCTAATGGCACACAATGAAATTAGTTTGCACACCTGTGGTTTTTATTATCGTATAATTGGTTTGCTGCTGGCCATGCTATAGAAATTTACGTAATTGTTTCATTGCGGACAACTTACATCATGTCCTCCAATGTAGGATAACAGATTCTGTACTGTCCACTGAATTATAGTTTGGAGATCATTGGACACCTCTTTTAAGTTGTGCCTTTGTCCAATAAATTCTGCGTCGATCTTTATTTTTCAATTTAATTGTGGAGATTGACTGCCTCGGTACATGAAACGTATTCGCCGGTTGTAGACTTGTCTATAAATAGAAGTATGCGCGACATATTCCAGTCCCAAGCCTCGGTAAAAGAGGAGGGCGTCGCAGACGATATTGTTATCACACAGTGACGTTAAACTGTTACAACTGAAGCTACCATTGATGCCTTACTTTATACTTTTTGCTTTTCCTCAGCATTTCTTTACGTTAAAAACTTTGCATTTGTTTGCACTTATTCAGTGCTAGTCCCAAGCTTGGGTAAGAGAGGAGGGCGACGCTAATAAAGATTTGTTTTCTTCGTAGCGTCAATGCTGATAGCGAGCACTATCGTCGCATCGCTGATCCAAGCAGTCCAAGACTGATGGGACCACAGGCATACACTGTCCTGGATATCTACAACGAGAAGGTAGGCAGTTAGCGGCTCTACCCAATAGGACTGTGAAACTAAAATGTTTATCAATCCATAAATGATGATTTATATAGCGCCCCTTCGTGAAGGTACCTACTCAGAGGCGCTTTTTATGTGGATGATGACGGGGGCATGACAATGGACGGTCCATCCACCACAAACATTGGGGTGGGGCGTCCTCTTATCCCCCTCCAAGTGTCCGCTCATGATTAGTCATCATGTTCTCTGCCAGTTGGCAGGGTCGTATGTCCGATTGTTTCGACACCCGTTTTAGAACATTCATTGTGCCTATATAAGGCAGGCAGCTGACCAAATGCACAGTTGTTTCTCTCAGGTGTTAGTAGGTCTTCCTCCTCTTCTACGTCCCTCCATTATGTTGATAGTGATATTAATGATTCTCACGCATGCGTGAAGGCATGCCGACCTCTCTGCTCTTCGAGCCGGAATGATCTCTTTGTCTCTCGTTCAATTGTCTCTAGTTATTTAGTGAATTGTTTTGTCCAATTGCAATTCCGTGACCATGGGCCACTTTGACCCCAAAATAATTTGCCATCATTGTCGTCCTTACCTTGAAATGTGTATGACTTGTATCTCACGCTTTAACTATCCAGAGGATAGCTGAATCTGAATTTCGAAAATTTACCGACCTTGCATTGCATGCCTTGCAAATTTAGTAATGAATATTTTTTCTAGATCAGGCCCTACAACTCTTTCCTTGTAAAATATTTCTTGCTTCAGTTGGCTCTAAATAAATTGACTCGTTGCTCACGAATATCGTAACCATCTTTTCACTTTGGTTTTGGTTAGTTGATTTATATAGGCGTCAACAGTTCTCTAAAAGGGTGTCAAAACAAATTAATGCAATTATGTTTATAATTATGCTAGAACCGTTAAAAGAGGTGTCGATGACATAAACGCAACTGCGTTCTAAGTATGCATGTGTGTTTGTATGAGTACTTGTTATGACGTCCCTTCAATTTTGCTACTCAGAGGCGCTCCCGACTGCAGCGCGGATACTGTATCAAAGTTTCACTGAGCAATGGCGAGTGTAGGACTTGCTCAGGGTCACTGTGCGGCGGCTTGAGGTGGATTCAAACCCACAACCTTCCGGCTTTAATCCACCGAACATACCTATTACACCGCTTCTGCATGCATGGTCACTACCGTGAGCTGTGGTTCTTAAATTTCAGATTACATTATGTATGTAATTATAACATTCATGTCATTTATTTGAATTGTGGGGCACGGTGGTGTAGTGGTGGCATCGTTGCCTTGTACCCGGACGGTTCGAGGTTCGAATCCACCCTCAAGCCACTGGAAGCGCCTCTGAGTAGGTTTCTTGAAGAGGCGCTATATAAATTCTCCAAATGAATGAATAAAAGAATGAGCAGGGAGCTTGGGCAAGTCCTTCATTCACAATTGCTCAGCGCTTTGGCATGAAACTCCGATGCAGTGTCCGCTCTGCATACGGGAGCGCCTCTGAGTAGTTACAGAGCTTGAAATGGGCGCTATAACAAGTGCACATACAAATTCGTATACAGTCTTGCAATGTGTTGTGTTTTGTCAGCCGTTGGAGTGTAGTCCTGTCATGCTGTACGTGTTGGGCCGTAGAGGTCGAGAGAGTAAATTGGTGTTGAGAGGAGATTGTCAAGGTCGTCTGTCCATCTGGCAAATACCGGATGTTAGTGATAACAAGATGAAGCTGGCCAGGCAAGACAGCTTCGAAAACCTTCCAGGTATTAATTATTTGCATACCTTTTTTATGGTTGCGTAAACAAATATAAATAATTGAATATTAAGATACATCTTGGATTTACAAAAGAGAATGGATTAATGGACAGCTTCGAAAACCTATTTGCTGTTTAACGTCACTGTGTGGTAACAAAGACTGTTAGTGACGCCCTCCTCATTTATCCATGCTTGGGATTGGCAGAGTGCAACCAGTGTCAGAGTTCTCCCGGGTATTATAGTTGTCCACACCTTTTATGTAATTATGGTTACGTCATTGTGCTTGAATATTGAGATGGATTGGTGGGTGGACGGATAGATGTGAATGTGATGGATCGAGATGAAATGGATTCAGATGGATAGAGATTATTATTATTACGGAAATGTAAGTGTAAGCATGGGCGTCCGCAGCGGGGCGCAAGGGGGCGCAAGTGCGCCCCCTGGATTTTTCGCATAGTTGCACATATAGATGTAGATTATTTTAGTTGTGATTGTTACAACGCAATTTTCAATGTGATTATCGATTCGCTCTACAAGTTGAACCTATATATCTTTCTTTGGGCGAATAACGTACAGGTAGGCTATAGGATTCTCTCGTGGTAATATGGAAATTCAAACTGTCACCCATTAAATTTAGACCATGTGAAAATTATTTAAAAGTTTGCACCCCCCTAGAAAAATTTCTGCGGACGCCCATGAGTGTAAGTGGATTGTCAGACACCTAAGGAAGATGCAGTTTTTTATGCCAGATACTTAAAAACCAAGAAGAACAGAAAGAAATCCGCCGCGTTAAGACTGCCATGACTCAATCCAGAATGCTTTGCATGCATGAATCAATGGGAATGTGGAATAGACTTTCACAATCTCGCCCCAAATATGTCGGTCGATGGTCAATCGATAATGAACTTTTTGTAATAGAGACTTATTTAAAACTAGCTGAACCCGGCCACGCGTTGCTGTGGCAGAAAAGACCGTCCTCTGCCTCCAATCTCCCTCTCTCTCCCCTCCCCCTCTCTCCCCCGCCCCTCCCCCCTCTGTCCCCCTCCCCCTCTCTCCCCCGCCTTCTCCCCCGCCCCCTCTCCCCTTCCCTCCCCTCCCCCTCTTCCCCTCCCCTCTCTCCCCCGCCCCTCCCCCTCTCCCCTCCCCTTCCCCTCCTCCATCCCACCCCTCCCCTCCCCCTCCTCCCCTCCTCCTCCCCTACATCCTCTATCTCTCCCCTCCCTCTTCGTCCCGCTCCTTCCTTTCCTCCCTCACACCGTCCCTTTCCGACACGGGCCGACAGCGACGCGGAACAGAGCGACGCGGGAGATCAAAAAGGCCGTTGTTTGCGTTTATAATAATTATATGAATGGTCCATAAGCTCTGACATAAATTTTGTGGCTGCTTTTTCAGTGGGCAAACCGAAATGTGTGACGTCCCTTTCGGAAGAGTGGAGCAGGATAGAAGATCCACCGGAGGGAATCATTGATCAACTGGTAAGTGTCCATTACATAATATATAAGACAAATGATGAAGGGAAAGCTGCACTGTGTTGTGTATTCAACGCTTATATAGTTCGATTAGCATCGTTTTAAAGGTGTCTAAAGCGATGCATAATGTCATTTGTAAATTATAATTGATTGATTGGCTGGTTGGTTGGTTGATTGATTGATTGGTTGGTTGGTTGAGTTATTGATTGATTGATTGATCGAGACAGGGAAAGCTGTTGAAGTGAAAATTCACCTTGTTAAATTTCTTATGTCATTGTCATGTTTCAGGTTTCATCTGATAACATGGTTTTAAAGATGTCTAAGCATTTGCTATTTTTAACCTGCATACCAACATGTACATCTTTAGCCTGTCTTAAATTTCTATAGCTTCTGTTGAAACCCACCGGTTTTTAAATTTGTAGCTTGTTGGGTTATCGGACTAGTCACTGTTGTAATTGTTTTGTTGCAGTGCCAGTCCCAAGCATGGATGAGCGAGGAGGGTGTCGTTAATGATCACATGAATTGAAATTATTGAGATTGTTTACATTTTCTAGAACAATGTTGATGGCCATGTGTTGGAAGTGACTGCGACCATCTACATGCCAGCGCGTGGTCAGTTGGCTTGTGGTCGTGATGATGGTTCTATTGTTATTGTTCTTGGCGCCCTTGCCATCATCCTACAACTGCTTGATAGTGGCCAAGACAAAGGTATCGTCCAAGACTTTACCTGTATCACAATTGCTATTTATAAGGTCTGTTATAATATTCTCCAATGCAAAGAAAATTAATAACTGCTCACAGAAAAAATAATATTCTTTACTGATATTGACTATAAGCTAACAGTTGTCTTACTTTAAATTATGTTAACTTTTGCATAATTTTTAATTTAATTGTCGCAAGGTGAAAAAAATAATATTCTTTACTGATCTTAGCTATATTTTTTATAAGCTAACGTTAGGTTCAGTTAAACCTGCATTGTCTTACTTTAAATTATGTTAACTTTTTGCCGTATTTTTACTTCAGTTGTCATAATTTAAATTCGGGTTTTTTACTTCCTCTCATAATTTTTCTTGTTTGACCTTCTTGCTGAGAGCCTTGTATTAACTTTTGCCTTCATCACTTTCTTATATAGCCCGAAGTCAAATCGTTTTAAAGGTGCATCTATTTCTATGGTATTATTGTTATTATTTGTTTGTTTGTATGGGCACTTGTTATAGCGCCCCTATAAGCGATTATTATTATTGCCTTTTTGTATAGCGCACCTTCAAGGTAAACTACTCAGATGCGCTCCAAGTTCAATAATGACTAAATAAGGAAGTTTTTAAGTGAGAAAGAAATTTACAGTGGTATGATCTCTAGACAAAAGGGAGAGTGCCACCAGGATATGTACTTTCCTAAGCATTGTTTTTCTTTGACGTGTAATCGTTTAAGGCGCTATATAAATCCGTCCATTACCATGACAACCGTAACCATGACGACGACGGCTGCTTTTCAGACACGCTGCCCCACCAGATCCTCCGGGGTCATACGGGTCGCGTGAACTGCCTGCTCTATTCGTTCAATGAGAGCGCCAGATACGACCCTGGCCATCTGGTGTCTGGTGGAGTAGACTTCTCTGTCTGTCTGTGGGATATTGTCAATGGAACGAAACTACATTCGTTCTGTGTACATGGCGGAGAGATCACGCAGCTGCTCGTACCACCGGATAACTGCAATGTACGTGCATAATATCATCATCATCGTCGTTGTTGTTGTAGTCGTCTTCTTCATCGTCGTTGTCGTCGTCTTCATCATTGTCGTCGTTGTCATCTTTATCGTCGTCGTTGTTATCGTCTTCATCATTGTCGTCGTTGTCGTCGTTGTCATCATCGTCATCATTGTCATCGTCTTCATCATCGTCGTTGTTGTCATCGTCCTCATCATCATCGTCGTTGTCATCGTCTTCATCATCATCGTCGTCATCATCATCATCATCGTCGTTGTCATCATCATCATCATCATCATCATCCTCATCATCATCATCATCATCATCATCGTCATCGTGTTACCAGTCCTTTTGGTGGCTTTGGATGCAAATAGATTGGTGATTTGTTTGTCCATTGCTACACCCTTAGTGTTAGCCCAATTGTTGTTATTTTGCCTATCCAACATAGTCTCTAGTCTCTGATAATTATGTCCTTATTTATTTTCCCCATTGAATGCCTTCTTATTGTTCTTAGATCTCGTCCTGCATCTCTGTCTCTCCTCAAAAATGTTTCTTCTCTCAGTAATAAAATAGTCTTAGCATAAAATTTGTCTCATTGCTAATAGACATTACAGTCATTATTGCAATATAATTGTATATTATGTCAATTTTTAAAAAAATATAGACTTGATTTGCTCTTTAAAAGAGGTGTCGAAGATGTATTTTATATACATGCAGAGTATTTTAAAAGAGGTGTGTTGCTGTTTCCTGCCTGACTGTGTGTCTGTTGTTGATAGCCTCGTGTGCTGTCTAGCGTGTGTGCTGTGGCCAGCGACCATTCGCTGTCTCTGCTGTCGCTTAAGGAACGCAAGTGTATCATGTTGGCATCAAGACAACTCTTTCCTATTCAGACGGTTAAGTGGAGGCCACATGATGACTTCGTGGTTGTAGGATGCACTGATGGAACCGTATACGTCTGGCAAATGGAAACAGGTGTGTATGTCTCGATATGTCTATATGTGTGTGTATGTATCTGTCTCTCTGTCTCTGTCTATCTATGCCTCTCTCTATGTGTTTGTCTGTATCTGTCTCGGTTTCGCTCACTGAAGTCTATGTCTGACAGATGTAAACAGGTCTATGTCTATCTGTCTTTATCTGTATGTGCCTCTATGTGTCTTTCTCTCTTTACTTCTCAGTCAGGACCATCTTGATATGCAGTGTTTTGAATTTCTGTATAAATTCAATTATTTTTTTCTCTAATTTGACTTTATTATCGTATACGGTTACGTACATTGAGATCTACATTTGTCTGGTCTAAATTATTTGTCTGTGACCCAAGAAGGTTATATAATAGAGGTTGAGAATCTCAAAAAGGTATTTTAATTTTAAACTTAAATTCGTATGGAAAATGGAAACAGGTCTGTGTCTCTTTATGTCTCTGTAACTGTCTCTGTCTGTCTGTGTGCCTATCTATGTGTATATACGCGGCCACGGCATGGTGGGGGTTTGCTGGGCAGCATAAACGCGGAAGGCCATATTGGACCTGTGTACAACCCTACCTTCGAGGAGCTATGTTTAAAATGGCAGACGGGATGGTCATTCCTGCCCTCTTGATTAACCACTCCTCCCACCATTGAGACCATACCTCTGTTCCATGAGGCCAAGACTACATGACCGAATTATCCCTATGGGCGGACAACCTAATGAGGAAATCGGTTTTAACGAGAATGCTTTATCTTATCTAAATGTCGTACCTATAATGGTACCATAGTGCAGCAAAATTAATTATTGGTGGTCATTAAAAATATGGTACCATAGTGCAGCAAAACTAATTATTGATGGTCATTAAAAATGATATTTATATTTCATTTAGGATTTTGTGCTATTTCAAAACATTTGTCATTGATTGGATAATTATAGAAATGATGTAAGTTTTTTTATTATACCATGTATGTACAACAAAATGAGGCTAGATTAAAGAATATTCTTATCTTATCTGTTTTTCTCAATTTGTTACACTATTATAGTCTAGGGATGAATCGTACTAATAGTCTAACTAAATCTTTTGGAGTAAATATACGGAGAGTAACGATCGTTAAAAAGGTGTTCATATCATAAAATTAAATTTGGTGATTATTCGTTTTAAAAATAAAAATAAAAATAATAATAGTTCTTCCGTTAATGAAACGCCTGCAAACGCACTGCGCTTCACATGTACAAGTTATGCAGTACTCTTAATTAACATCAAACTTTACTACTAACGAAACAGACAGCCTGCAAATAAAAGGGCGCTAATAGCAGCCTACAGCGCATATAATTATGTCCAATGGGGCTTTAACTCCGTTACCTCTGGCTCTCCATGCCAGCGTGTTAATCAATGCACTACATGACCAAACCAACTATTTTTGAGTGTTTCGAGTGACCGTTAAAGGGGTCACAGGGCTTCTCGGAGCCGCAGCTGGGTATTCATGGTTTCATTGAAGCCCTTTGCGATGTATTTGAACATTTGTACAGCGGTTGCTGTGGTGTTAATTTACGACACCTTTAAAACGTATTCTTCTATCGATATATAATTGGGCGATATGGTTATTGGGATTATTCTGTCTTCGACTTCTTTAGGTTCTCTGTCAAACGTCCAATGTCTCCATCTTTCTCGCTGTTGTGCCATGTCCTTCAGTTCTCTGTATCCCTCTTCCATCATCCCGTCCAGCAGTTTTTGTCTAGCTCTTCCTCTGCACCTCTTTTCCTCCAATATTCCTTCAATTATTTCTTTCTGCATTGAATTACCTGGCAACAAATGACCCACCCAATTATTTTGTCTCATCTTTATTGTGTCCAGCAGAGATATTTTCTCTTCTACCATCGCTAGTACTTCTTCATTTGAAACGTGCTCGCTCAATCGCTCGGTCACTGACTGACTGACTCACCCACTCACACTCATGCCTGTAACCAACTCACTCCCCTAACTTTCTATAGCTCGCTCGCTTGTGCACTCACTCACATGAACTGACTGAATTGCTTACTCACGCACACACGTTATCTAACTTCATGATTTACCGATTTGCTTACTGTCTGACTGACTTGCCGATTAAATAAGTCATTTACGTATTTACCGTCTGTTATAGGCCTACTTACTAGTTACTAGTTGGTCTACTTACTGACCTGCTTACTGGCTAACCTACTTAGCTACTAATTGACCTATTTAATGACCATCTGATTGCTTGACCTACTTACTAGCTGACCTACTTTCTTTTACTAATTGACCTACTTACTGACCTACTGATTGGTCGACCTACTTAGGATGTGGGTGAGAAGCTGACGAATCCAACGATAAGCATAGCGCAGGCGTTCAAGCGTCACAATCTCGCAACATTCCGCAACCTCGCACAGCAGCAAATAAAGAAAGCACAAGATGCAATGGAACAAAAGACAACACGAACAACGCATCCAAGTCTCATTCAGAGAACACAAGCGTCTGCGATGGTTATACAAGGATTGAAGACAAATGTCAAAGACTCTGATTCGCATGTTGTTTACTTTGACACGGAAGCTCTCATAGGTTGGTAATAATACTGATATTATTAAATTACTATTACTATTGCTACTATTATTATGATAGTATTAATAATAATAGTTGTAGTAATAATAGTAATAATTATAAATATGATTATTGTAATAATTTTAATAATAACAATAATTATATTTAATTATATTTATAATTATTCTAATAATTATATCAAATATTACTAACAATAACAACAATAATAATAATTGATGTAAATGATGATACTTTTTTAGAAGTAAATTCTTTTTCAATTGTATTATTAGTAATTCAGTGCATAGTTACTATTTATTTATTTAATTTTATTATTATTTTCGTCTTTCACTCGAGTTTCCGAATTATTTATTTAAAAACAATACTTTGTTATTGATATTCATCTCATATCTATTTTCTCCCATTCTATTGTTACTCATCTTTTATCATCTTCTGTTGTCATTTAGTCCAACTTCTGAGCGAAGAGTACATGGCTCTTTCGCCAAACACTTTGGAGACGTTGGGCTTCTACACATCCATAGCACAGGACCCAGGTCTATCAGATACACAAAAGAAAGTCGTTGGTTTGTTTTTACTCTTATCCTATGTTTACTCTAGCGTGTGTCATTGGTTAGAACGGTCGCCTTAGACACCTTTATAATTCCGACAAACAACATCAGACACATAAAGAACAATAAACAACAGAAGCGGTAGTCATTGTTCTAAATGATGATAAAAGTTATTAGCTCTCCTCTGGGTCTGACTCGGCTAAAGTGCCTCTAAAGGCCACCGAGTTGAAGCGCTGGACAGTAATAGAGAGGCGTTGCAGCAAAAAACAGGTCTCTCTCATATCACCGGACGACAATGTTAGGATGCGGCCTAAATCAGACAAAAAGTCGAGGCCAATACTGCAAATGGGACCTAAAGTCTCAAAGGCTAAAGGAATGAAAAAGTGAGTGTTTACAAGAGAGACGTATTTAGTGTTTTTCCTTTCCGTAGCAATATCGGCTGCCGCGCCCGCCGTCGAAGCCGTGGCCTGGATATATGATGGTGCAAGTGTGTCAACCACTGTCGCATCCCACACAAGATGACGACCCGCACGCCATGGAATCATGGCAAGGCCGTCTGGTCGTCTACCATCCGTGCGAAGAAGACCTGGTGGTTCTTTAATGGACGGTATTCCTGCCTTTGAAAGGGAGCGGTATACAATGTCATTGATCGTATTATGACGAGCTATTCGACCGAAGCCGAGAGAGCAAGACAGGCCGTGGCTGCCTCTGGCGTCAATTTGAGCTCCGCAGGCGCAAGTGTGGGGTTCACATATTGCGGCCCCAAGTCGCAAACTGACGGCAACTCGAACATCCTCGTTATCCAAACGTAGTCCACATGCGGTTATCGGTAACGCATGGAGCCAGTCACTAGCATGGGGCGATGAGACTGCTTTTAGTCGTGCGATGTTATATACATCCACTGTGTTTTCGAGCAGTGTCTTCGCAGTTTTCTCCAACAAAGGTTTGTCCCATGATGCTTGCTGATTTGTTGGCATGATTCCTGCTTCATCAAATTCTGTCTTGGAACGCCACTCGGTCGTCATTGATTGAAAGTGTGAGTCATGTTCGAGATTAATTGAACTGAGAATGAGAGTCTGGAGAGGGAGTGTGCTTGCAGCTGAAGCCAGAAAGGCTGGAAGTGCTAGCGAAGACGCTCTCCGAATCCCCAGACCACCCATCTTTATGGGCAATGAGGCTTGTGCCCATTGGTTATCGTCTAAAGAAATGTTTAAAATCTTTTCTAAGCCTTGGCGTAGTTTGGTGTCGTAAGTCTCCAATTCGGGATGTTTGTCGCTTGGATGGCATTGGAGAGTGTAAATAATTTTAGGCGCACCCAGCGAACTTCTCAAAATTAGGAGTGCGTCCTGCCTTGCTATGAAAGTTAATTTGTACAGACTCTCCTCCAGTTCTTTGGTTCTACTCTCAAGACATTGCTGCAGTGCTTTTCCCGATGAGAGTGGGGCGCCGAGTAGCTGGGCTTCATCCACATCAATTAGTTTGAACTCTCTCAATGAGTCGTATCCTGTGTTGTTATTGTTACGTGCTATCACCTCGCATTTGGAACGGTTAAGTGTCAAGCCCATAGTGGAGCACGTTCTCTCGATGAAGTCAACATCAGCTGCGACCATTTCCGCCTTCCCGCCGAGGGTGAGATCGTCGAGGTATCCGAATGATAGGGGTGAGACCAACTGAAGAAGAATAGGCTGCAGAGGCAGGCAGAAAAGCAAGGGTCCCAGCGGATCGCCTTGCTGAGGCCCCACTCGAGATTGAACCATGTAGCCGCCGAATTTTAATGCTGATTCTTCGGCGTAGGATTGGAAACAGTATGGAGCCAGATCGGGTAAGATTTCGATCACTGAAGCCAGCATGCGGTCTCGGTAGAGACTATTGAAGGCGTTTGATAAATCGAGTTTGACCACGATGTTTTCGTCATCCATGTTTGTGATAAACCTACGGGTTGCATGAACCGCCGCCTCGCATCCGCCTGGAATTCCAACACCCAGTTGTTTCGGAGATAGATAAGCTGCTGCTTGGTCGCTCGCATATTTGTTGGCACATTTAGAGGTTAGTCTGCGCCAATAGTAGCCGATGGCTATTGGTCGTAGGCCGCCAGTTTTTTTCTTCAGAGCAAAGAGGGTGCCACCAAAGAGAATTGGACGCATCTCTGCCGGACATTTTCCAGCTAAAAGAACGTTGACCAGACCCGTGATGGCGGACAACAGCTATAATAATGGTTTGAAGCATGATTACATGATTAATTGTAATGGTTTGAAGCGGATATTTAAAATGACTTGATTGAACACCTTTTAAACATTTTACACCGTTATTATATAAGAAGGAACGGTTAACTTTTTGCAATACAAGGTAGCATACAATGTAATACAATACAACTGAAATTTGATAATGCTATCCTTACAAAGCTCAGAAGTGCACATTGAAGTTCGGCGGCCATTAAAACTATCTATAGGTAAAACTATCTATAGGTAAAACTATCTATAGGCAGACTCCAAGAAGAAAGTTTTCAGTTTAGAGCGAAAGACAGACTCGCTAGGAGAGTTGCGAACATAAGGAGGTAGAAAGTTCCAGATAAAGGGACCAAGAGATGTGAAAAATCGCCGGCCAAAAAGAAGATGTGTACCAGGAGTCTGAGCATTTTTCAGAAAGATTTACGGCTTCATTTTGAGTGAAGGACTTACTCACAATTCCTGGAGCTACTAGCAGAAAGCAGTCAAGTTGTTTCTAACAGATACATTATTTTTCTATGATTTAAAAACATTAGTAGAATTTGATGGCCACATTTTTAAGGTGTCTAAATATTATATGTAAATAAAAATGAAACTTTCCAATAGTTCGTAACACAATCACGCCGAAAGTTACGCACCGATTGTTTTGAAAATTTACCAAGACCTTCCATTCCAATGGCACCGTGTCTTAAGATTTTTTCCCGAAAAAACCCAATCTTTTTCACAAAAAGTGAACTTTGCAATCCGTTCGACCGCCATTTGCAAATTCAACAAAACAGCACTGCTGCCAGATTTCAGAAACGCATTGTCCCAAAACACAGCAGTCGAAACATGAATGAGGTCGCGTGCTGTGACGTCATAAGCGAGTCGCATATTAATTTCAGAAAGCGGCCTTTCATCATTATTGGGCTCTATCCACTGTTAGGAATGGACGGTGTGACGAAGGAAAGGAGCGAAGGGAGGGGAGGGGGAGGGGGAGGGAAGGGCTTTTCTGCCACAGCAACGCGTGGCTGGGTACAGCTAGTAGTTAAAACATTTCTGTCCATTCTAAAATAATTTGATGTGGATAACCTCCAGCTACACATTAGTTCAAAACTATATCATATGAATGTGTCTGTTAGTAATGTTCTTATTGGAGAATGTTCATCGAGTATTGGGGGAAGGAGGTGAAATAATATTGTCAGTCCTTTGCTGAAGGTTATACAATGAATCTCACCTTTGTGAAGACCTTGTCGCCTTGAACACCTTTTAAACGTAGATTTCCGGTGCTATATAAGCGATGGACGTAGAGCAAATTATGCAATACGAGTAACATGTCATTTTTTATGTGTTATGGATGGATCCAGATCTGACAACAGAGATCGAAAAAAACTTGTTTGCCAAACAAAAAAGCTGTTTGGCATAATGCAGCTCTTTTTAAAAATTACGACGTGCTGCTCTTGTGCAAGTCATGTAATATACTTCAAATGCCAAATATCATCATTGATTGATGCCTGGCAATCATTCAGTGTCAATTAGTTTTTGTCCAGTTGATGTTTGACCTTCTATCCATCTTTCTGAGTTGCTCAAATACAATACACTAATCATGTAATTTATCATGTTAATTATTGCAGTAAGACTAGTTTCCTAATTATTTTCTTTGCTGCATCTTGCTCTGCTAGCGAATGGAGACTAGCATCCAATTGTAATAAGATTAAAATTGCTGTCCTCTCTTACAGCGATCGCCTTAGACACCTCTAGAAATGGATTCAAACGTCTTTATTAAAGCGATGGGAGAATTGCATTTTTAGGTCGTAAATCTGAACTGGGCAGAGTGTTTCCGCCATTCATTTTCTTAGACACCCATTAAATGTTTTCAACCGTTGGTAAATGCTTAATTACTGTAAAGTGCTGCAATAAATTAGAACTAAGCTTAGTGGTTCATTCTTCTAGAGTCCCTTATTACTGGTCATAACTGCTGTAATATGCTGAGTAAAAAATTTCTGTCCACGGTAACGGCCTCTGTTGTCATAGACCCTGGTCAAATCGGATCCATCCATCTAGAGTCCTTCTATAATAGTTGCTCAAATATGACATTCATGTACTGGTAATTTATTATATTAATTGCAATAGCAATAGCAGTAAAACTAATAATATTAACATTTCCTATTAATGTTTCTTCGTCTGTAGACTTCATCTCGAAAGTCTAAGACAAAGCGGACGACGTCAGCAAGAAACTTCAATCGAAAGTCGACTCATCCTCCTCCCTCCTCAAATCCTCCCCTCTCCTCTCCCGCCGCGACAACCTCAACCTCAACGAAACCCCAGACGCCTCTCCCCAACGCCCTCCCCGTCCCATACCCCCTCCCAACCGCCTCCGAATCCAAGACCCCACCACCAACACCCCCACCAGCGCTACCCTCATCATTGCACAAATCCTCATGTCTGTCCTACACGCCTGGGGGTTGGACCGTGACGTTGACCGCCTCTGCCTGTCAAAGCTGGGACTCCTCCACCCGAAGAGGTTAATGGCCTTTGGGTTTCTGTCCCCCGGGGGACAGATGTCCCTGTTGCTGCCCGGGTGGTATAAGAACCTGGGGGCGCCGTCCAACCAGCAGGCCATGATGACTGCAACGGTGGGACATTGGCAGATATCGAGTGCGGTGACTACACAGCATCTGTTGGCTGTTATATCTGTGGTTAATACGTTGATGAGTATGTCGAATGCGACGTTCATCAAGGCGAGGCAGACACCACGGTTAGTCTATGTCTGTATGTATGTGTATCTGTATATATCTTTATATATCTTTATATATCTTTATATCTGTGGTTAATACGTTGATGAGTATGTCCAATGCGACGTTCATTATGGCGAGACAGACGAAGAATGCGCCAGGATCACCACGGTTAGTTTGTCTGTCTGTCTGTTTGTCTGTCTCTGTGTGTGTGTGTGTGTGTGTGTGTGTATCTCTATGTGTATTTATGTATAATTATCTTTAAGATGTACATTTGTGTATTATTTTAAGTCTATGTCTCCGTCTCTTTTACCTTTAAAACAACCCAGTCATAATCACCCACTGATAGTCCTATCAAAATAGCCCACTAACTGAATAGCCCGTCAAAATATCCCACTAGCTAAGGGTATCAATTGTCTATAATTATAGTCGTCTATCTGTCTTTCTGTCTATTGATGATATGAAATTGCATTTAAGTAACACTTCTACAGAAGATCTAATAATAATCTTGCACAGTTTATCGAAACCTGTGCTTTAAGTATTGAGGGAAGGTGAAATAATATTGTGAGTCATTTGCTGAAGGTTATTATACCATGGATCTCTTACCATTGAAAAAACTTTGTCCCTTTTGAACACCTTTTAAACGTTTTCAACAGTTACTATATAAGCTTGGGACCTGCTACAAATGCAATAACACATTGGTTTTAAGTGTTACATGCTTTTGTGCAGATAAATGCCACTCATAGCTTTTTCCACCTAGATCTAGGTGTTTTCGGTCTTGTCTAAATTTCTAGGTTTTTCTGTCAGGATCTAGCCTTTTTTCTCATGATGGTTTTTCAGACTTTTGCACATAAAAATTGACATTTTAAGGTGAAATTGCACAAACGATGTGAAAAAAGTCTTAAATTTTGTATATTTAGACCACGTATTGTAAATTTTGGAGCGGAAAACTTTAAAAAAGGTCATCAGAAATTTGATCGGGAAGGAAAAAAGAGCAAATTTAAGTCATCGGACATTACTAAAAAAATGTCTCCAGAAATTTCAAGCCGGTAAAATGAAAAATCCACGCATTTTTTAGATAAAAAAATTGTCAATCTAGCCTTTTCTACCCTTTTTTCGACCGGATCTGACCTTTTTTTAAACTTCATTCATTTCGAGAATTTATATCGTCTGTTTAGAGTGCAATGGTGCTAACTCCATGGGCAAATGCATTGGAGATAGAACCGTTGCACTCTAAACAGACGATATAGCGCCTCTTCAAGAAACCTACTCAGAGGCCCAGCCCAGCCACAGCTAAAAAATAGGTTTTGAGTGACTTTTAAAAAGCAGGTGAATTTAGCCTAGGCATAAGTCACAAGTTTAGTGGGAGTCCATTCCAGATTGCTGGACTTATAATCGACATTGTTGTCATGGTGACCGTTTCTAGGGGCGACGACCAATCGGCTGCGGACGCAGAGTCTACGCTGCAGTCTCAAAACAAACAAGGTTGGAGTCACCTCGCAGCGTTGCATTGTGTTCTGCTTCCAGATCTCATTGGAAAGATGCAATTCAAACCACCACAGCTTGAGATGCTCGCACGAAGGTGGCAGGATAGATGTCTTGAGGTAGGTGGATGGGGTCTTTGTATGTCTTTGTCAATGTATGTGTGTGTGTGTGTCTGCCCCTGTCTGTGTCTGTTCCTGTCTGTGTGTGTCTTTGTCTGTGTCTGTCCTTGTGTGTGTCTGTCTCATTTATGTCTGTCTCTGTCTGTGTGGGGGGTCTCTGTATGTCTTCGTGGCTTATTTTTAAGGCTGTTTCTGTCTCTGTGTCTGTCCTTATTTATTTATTTATTTATTTACTTTATCCATTTCTACAGCGACCCTTCAAGCTCTCTGTGCTCAGAGACACTCCTGACTACAGCGCGGACACTTCATCGGAGTTTCACGCCGAAGCGCTGAGCAATTGTGAGTGAAGAACTTGCCCAAGGTCCTTACGCGGTGAGGTGGATTCGAACCTTGAATCCAAGTCAACTACGCCACCACTACACCATTATGTCTATCCATGTCTGTGTCTGTTTAGATGCCTAGAGGTGTCTCTTTCTCTGTATGTCTCTGTATTATTATTGGTATGTCTGTCTTTGGCCCTATCTGGACTATCTGTCTCTGTCAGACTTTGTCCATGTCTAAGTCCTTAGTTTATGCTGTTGTCCGAAAAGTAACATTCATTGCCTTACTATATATATACTATTAGCAATGGCATTGATGATGATGACAAAAATATCAATTATTATGATGATGATGATGATAGTTGTAATGACAATGATGATATTATTGATGATTATAATCATAATGTCACTGATAATGATGATAGTTATCAGCGATGTTGGTGACTGTGACGACGACTCTGATGACAATAATTACAATATTAACACAAACAATAGTGGTTGTAGTAATAATTATAGAAGTAACTATAATAACAAAAAATTTATAATAACAAAGGATTTCATAACAAAAGCAAAACACTTAGTAGCATATATGTCTTGTTCACGAAATCTTCCAATCAGCAGGTAAAGTATTTTTGTCCATTTATTGCCCTCCTCCATTCTCCAGATTCAGGACTTACACTACTAGAGTATATGTTTAGTGACCCAGTTATTCTATAATTTAAAAAAAGGTTGTTCACTTCTATAAGCTGTCAGGTTTTAGCCTTCCAAACAGGATGCATTGAAGTATTTTACCGTCTGACATTTATATATTTATTTTAAATAACGTTTTAAAGGTGACGAAGCTATTTTATCAAATTATTTTTTAATGGTTGTTGACTTCTGTAAGCTGTCACGTTTTTTTACATTTCAGAGTTGATCTATCTGAAATATTTTACGTTCTGACGTTTATATAAATATTTTTAGTCACGTTTTAAAAGTGTCTTATTTAATAATGATTGTCGACTGAGTGTTTTGCAATAATAATAATAATAATAGTTATTATTAATATTTATAATAATGATAATCATTTAATTTCAAACTGTTAAATGTCGAAGTAAAATTCATGCGTCATACTTGGGGGAGGGGGCGGTGGGGTCGTTGTCGCCGCGTAGGACCTTGAGCAAGTTCTTCAATTGCTCCTTCCGATGCAGTTTCCGCACTGTATTTGCGAGTACCTCTGAGTATTGAGCTAGAGCAAGAGATAAAAAAGGTTTAAAGAATTTGCTATGAATTGTAATTATACTGCGTTCTCTGAGTCTGAAATTAAATGAAAACTATTATTATTACTTACAAATAGCCTATGTGGGGCGCAGTGGTGTAGTGGTGGCGTCGTTGCCTTGAAACCGGAAGGTTCGAGGTTAGAATCCACCTTGAGCAAGTCCTTCACTCACAATTGCTCAGCGCTTCGGCGTGGAACTTATATGAAAGTGTCCGCTCTACATTCGGGAGCGCCTCTGAGTAGAGAGCTTGAAGGGGCGCTATAACAAGTGCTATAGCAAGTGCACAAACATACAAACATAACCACCATTTTAAAACACCTTTTTAAAGTTGTGTACCTGCTTTATAAAATGATCATCTTAATCACATTTTCTAACGTGCATGCTCGCAAATAAGTTGAATTTTTAAAGCACTTCTGTCTTCGTCATCCACATCATAGACCAGGCTTGGAATCTGAAAATTACACGGTTAGAAGCAAATCATGTAACAATTTGCTAACTGGTGTTTCTAGACTAATTCGACCCCCCTGAAAACGAAAATCTGGATTTTTAGCGGTTCCATGGGAAAACAAGATGGCGGACAAAATGGCTGCAAATTGCTTAAAATAAATAAAAGTAAAGTATTTTATGTGATAGGAACACGGTTTTAGATTCTAAATTAAGACTATAGGGTCCAAGGAATGCAATGAAATCAAAGACAGATATGTAACACTGCAAGAAAATCAAAATGGCGGACAAAATGGCGGCTGGAATCTTAAATGTCTATAAATGAAGTTATGTATGCAATAGAAACATGATTTCAGAGTCTAAAATATTAATGAACATTTTCGATGTCAAGGAATGCGATGGAACCATGGTCAGATATGTAGCGCTGCTCAAAGACCAAAATGGCGGACAAAATGGCGGCCATAATTTTGAAATGGCTTTAAATGAAGTTATGTATGCACTAGAAACATGATTTCAGAGAATTCCAAGCCTTGTCTATCATAGAAAAGCATAACATAATGAAACTGCGTTTTGTCATTTTGAAATTAAAATGTAAAAACTTAATGCTCGTTGAATAAATATCCGAAAGGTCTTGACCGATTGCTTTGAAAATTTTCACAAACAGCGCCATTACTAGTTACTAATGAATTTAATTGTAGCCAAAACAATTACATTGTGTTCTTTCCTGTCCAGATCCGTGAGGCAGCGCAGGCCCTTCTGCTTGCCGAGCTGCGCCGCATCGGTCCAGACGGGCGCCGTGATGTGGTCGAGCAGTGGGGTCCCTACCTACCGAGCTACGTCGACGCCTCAATGAGTCTACTGGCCGAGCACCCTGCCGTCCAACCGGGTGCCGCTACTGAGGGCGGGGCCGAGGACGATGACGAGGATGAGGACATCTTCGGAGGAAGTAAGCGACGATCTTTTCCTCCTCCTCTGAACAGAAGAGGGACACAACATCATCGCTCCAAAACTCATAAGCAGTGATGATCAAGAGAGACAAATTGGCATATCATATAAGAAAAATGCGCTGGCGGTGTATATATAACTTCCGATACAACCTTAATAAAGGTGTCGAAATTGTTTTTAAAGCGAAAGGAGATACCTTTTCAGAGGTGTCTTAGTAAACCCGCGAATTAATTAACTAGATGGACACAACATCTGTTTTGATAATATGGAACGGGTTGAATTCTGGATCTGCGGCTTTCGCCTGAAATTTGTTTTTGGTTTTTGACTGAGTTGTTTTGTTAATGAGTTGATGAAATTTTTTATTGTTGTTGAACTTTTTGGGGCGGAAATTCATATTTGGTGGGCTTGAGCGTGTTGAGCCTCTTTCTGTTGTTCGTTTTACTGAGTTAAGTTTGAATTAACATAAAAGGCTTTTCGTCAATTATTTTTTTGACGTAAAATATGCATCCCAAGTTTGTCATCTTGAAGTTTTGAAGAGAACATTGATAACGTTTTGATACAGCAAGATTTTCGAAATACTTAAGTTCAAAATACTGAATATTTGAGAGAAGCAGTTACATATCTTGTTTGATGTCGGATGATGTGTCCCTCTGGTGTCCATTCTTGTTAATCTGTGTGTCAATTTTTGATTCAGTTCGTTTTTGCACCATTTAATCTTAATTTTGTATTGGACCTTCTCTCTTTGCACTTTTTAGCTTTTGTGCTTTCGTTAGGCAAATACGATTTCTTGAGTGTTGAATAGGTATTTTTGAACAAGCAAGTAATTCCCAATAATTGTTCAGCACCATGGTCGTAAGATGGTAACAACTTGAAACTAGGCAAAAGCTCTTGTGAATAAGCTAGTGCCCTGCCTACACATGTAGCTTTCGAATTTTGAGATTACGCTTGTGATTGCTACCCTAGTTCCTCAGGCTCACTTAGCTGCGCCTTTCTCTAAAGGGCGCTATATAAATTCATAGAACGCATCGATAGATGTTTATAATATTAGTATAGAGTCGACCTTCCAATGCGAATTGCAGATAATGCGATTGATCAATGGTTTTTATATAACAAGTAATGTTCAATTGTAAAAGGTGTCCAACGATCAGCCCAAAAAAGAATCGCTTCATGGCATTTGCACATTGTAAAATATAAAAGGTGTGACGACAAATCCCAAACTCAGGAATTTTTAACTTAATGCAGCGGTTTGAATTAGTCGCCTTCTAATCTGGTGAGTAGGGGTTCGATCCTCTGAGTCGGGACAGTGAACAGGTTCTTCACCTTCAACACCTTTTTTAACAGTTACAAGCGAAACTATATAAATTAGGGAACCAGCAGCTATATGATTCATCTCTCTACTCGATACATCGCTATCCAAATTACGTCGCAATAGTGTTTGTTTGTTCATTAGGTAGTGGCGTGTTTTAAATGCACAACATAAATTCCACATTATTATGATAAATTAGACAAAAGTTCCCGTATTTCGACTATATTTTAATAGGTAGAAATTGGAAGCAGTTGACTTTTTTAGTTTAGTTCAAAACGACAGTAGAATAAGTGTTTAACCCAAATTAAATTGCCATCAATAGGGTTAAACTATATTGATTGAGCGCCGTTGATGGCTGCCAGGTGTGTCTTGTATTTGTTTCTCATATTTTTATATGCTTGTAAACCAGAGTGCGTTTTGCAGCTATTTCATTAAAAAATATACTTACTTAAATATCAAGCCTAAATGGTGATAATTTGGACACCTCTTTTAAGTTGTATATCTCGTTATAAGTTAAACTGACTTTAGATCAACAATGGTTGGGTTTATTGTTAAGTCTTGAGATTATGTCTGTGAACAGTTAGGTTCCATAGTTTACTTTGCATCTAGACAGTGTACGGGAAAATTCCAACCCGTTTTCTTAAATATGAAAATAAATAGTAAATATTCTTCAATTTATGAAAGTCAGAGGCATAGGCCTGGCATAATTAGCTAATACTTGTAAAATTATAAAAGTTCAGGTCTTACAGTCAGCAACAACATAATAGATTATTTGTATCACTAATACTGTTTCAAGTGCTGATACGAGTACTACTATGTTTTAGTTGGTTCAGAATCAGATAAGTTTATAGCTATAATTATCACGCTACAGCTATCCAATATCGATTCAAATGTCTAAGACTTGGGAGCCTCTGGCTTGGCCTTTCACCCGTAACTAGAACTACATGTATGCTAGAAATATCCATAGCATAAAACAATTATTCATCACCTCGTTTGCTTTTATAACTAACACCAACACTGGATTTGTATTCTTCAAAGCGTTTATGTCGAAAATATGAGAGGCTTTTAGTTTGGGCTTTCCGTAAAGTCACATTGGGATTTTGAATTGAACAATATGCAGACTAAGTTAACTTGCAAGCTGATTATTTGAGATTTCTGTTCTAAGCTTCGTTGACGTTTTGTAAAAATTATAATTTACTGTCTCTTGTCTCTGAGGTTTCTCACTTTCCACATTGTCGTTTATTTACGCTGCTCATTTTTTTGCAATTCTCTTTTTGTGATTAATTTCGCTGGTAGTTGGTTATTTTTTTATATTACGTTTAATTACTTATATAAGGGTGTTTTACTTTATCTTTTTAGTATTGACTTTGAAGTTTGTTGACATGTATGGTCGATATATATGATGATGATGATGATATCCCGTCTAGCTATAGCCCGGAGGGCTAGCCAATGGGGATGAAGTGTTAGCGCCTTCATTTTCAAGGCCTCGGCATATGAGGGCGGTGGCCAATCCTCTCCCTCGCCGTCTCATCATCCACTGACCGTGAGGTCAGTGTAGGCCTACTCATCATAGCTGAGTCGGCTAGGGGGTGCTTGTAGAACAGAAATCTCGTTGCAAATTTCTGCTCCGGCGGGGATTTGAACCCCCGACCTTTCGGTCGACAGTCCAGAGCGCTAACCGCTGTACTATCGAGCACCCCCATGGTCGATATATATATATATATATGGATATAATTCGTTTGTACGTTATAAGTTATTAAAGGTTGTATGGCTTCCTATGTATTATATACTCGCGACATATGAACAATTTGAAAGAACATTTCTGTGTTAAGATTTTCAAAACTCAACGGCATTTCGAATGACGTCGATATTTTTTTAACCTATGGACGTTTTTAGACAAGATTATATTTTTGAGGACATAATAATTATTAGTATTTTATGTACTGTTTGTGACCGTTATTGTAAGCTCCGAATTTGTAAAGCCTTGACCAGTGACTTTGTGAACAGTTCGCATGCCCTCTGGATGTTAATACTGTACGATTACAGGATGCTTTAATCCTATGGTTATTTTTTTTTGGGGGGGGAGGGGGTTAGTATAGTTTTATTCAACAACTTAAAATTGGAGTTCTTATGTTGTAGTGGTTTAAGAGTTGTTTCATTCTAACTCTAGATTACGTGTTCTAATAGTAGAATGCAGCCATTTAATTTAAGCAGTAGAATGTGTGTATTTGTTCTAACAGTGAAACTCTAAGTAGAATAGTTGCATTCTAACAACAGAGTATATAACTTTCATTTTTACTGTGGAGCCGAAAACACAGCTAGGCCTAGATTCTTTTGAAATTTTTTAATTTGTTTTGAACGTGAAACACTGTTTTTTGAACAGTGGAATTTGAGTTCATGCAATTGGAATAGTTACATTCTAATGACAAAATACCCTAATGTAGGACAACATTCGTTTGTCCTGACAGTGGAATTGGCTTATATATAATGGGATAAAGTCTAATTTGGGTGTTTAACCATCCATTATTTTTGTATTACTACAAATCTTTGTTTTCTGAATATTACGACACCGTCCAAATAAAGTGCAGCATTTGGGGCGTTGCACTAAGTGTTCGGTTACTGTTTATGCTGTACGCATTATCATATGACCAGGGTCATGATTTATAATGACATGCGCTTGACTATGAATATGTATATCAGATCTGATGTATGCATATTCATCATGTTTTGCATAATCTGCATTAGGCGTCTACTCTGATTATTTTGTGTATGTTTATCTTGATCATACATATTCATCAGTTTATTTGTATTCTTTATGCGGATTACTATGTTCGTTCTTATGAATATGCAGTACTAGCTGTTACTCATTTTATTTATATAATCATTTTGAGTTTATTTTCTGTCTTCACTAACTACTAACGCTTATGACTAACTGAGTTTATTCATTCCATGACTCGTTTGATTTAGTTTTATTCATGCATATTAATTAACCGATCTCTGTTTGTTAATATTTGTTCAACAGTGTTCATACATGCTGGTTCAATGGGTTGAGTTTTGTTCATGCATATTCATTAACCGAGTTTTATTCATGCATATTCGTTAAATGGGTTTATTCATGCATATCCATTGTCTGAGTTTTATTCATGCATATTCATTAATTTTGTTTATTCGTGCACAATCTTTAACTGAGTTGTTTTCATGCATATTCAATTATTCATGTTCTGAATTTTATTCATGCATATTCATTAACTGAGTTTTATAAAAGTATATTCATGAGCCGAAGATTATTTATGAATGTAATCCCAGACGGTCGATGTTTCTGCCCGGTTTGAATAATTCATTTATATGCAATTATTGTTGGCATTTTATTCTATGAATATGGTTAATTAGTAGGCGTTCATTCATTCATATGCATCGGCTCATTAACATCCGCAAGTGTTTGATTTGGACTATCATTATCATATTCATTTGGTATTTGTTCATCATGCATATGCATAGGCTCATTTACATTTATAACAGCCGATTGGAGAGTTGTTAAACGTTGGAAACATCTGTTAAAGTTGAATTGCTATATTTTCGATGACATAATTATTAAGATTGTGCTCTGCGAACTTTGCGCATTCGTAATGTTTAGCATAATAGGACGATTTATATTTTCGTTTCATGTTGAATTGGAAAGTAAATATGTTGATTTAAACACTTGGAGTTCGTATCTTATAAATAGGCTGACATACGTGTAGGTGGTTGTTTCATATTGGAAAACATAACTGAGAAAGGAATCTCTTGTTCACCTTTTTTTCCTCTTCCTATATTTAACCATAATCCTTCATTTATCCATCCTCCGACATTACATTGTCTTGAATGTCTTATTGCCTCCTCTTCCTCTTCTTCCTCTTCTCTTCAGTTCTTACCTCTCATCGTCCTCATCCTCTTCCTCCTTTTTGTGTTCAGGTCATTGGCATCGTCCACCATTTCCAGAGGGACATGAGTAATTAGTCGAAGTGATAAGAAACTATGATCGTCTAGACAGAAGTAGCCGGCCAAGCCAAGAAAAAGGTGCCATCAAGGCCCTCCCATCTCTCATATAATTAACAAAAATATGTATTCCAAAGAAGAGGGGGGGCCAATTGATGTGAAGGATCGTGACTGAGCCATAGCCGTTCTAGTTGGAGGAACTAAAAGATCAAATCTATTTGAAGAGCGCAGTGGGCGATGGGAGGAGGCTGAAAGAGGGCGGTGTGTACAGGCACCCACGATGACCTAGAAGAACCATGGTCCACATAGAGAACGTTCAGCAAGAAAAGAATCTATCCATTTGTAATAATTATCAATTTATATTGCCCCATCGTATTAATAAAGGCGTCAAACCTAAATAATTATAAGGTCAACATCAAGAAGATAAGACAGTTGGCAGATAATCGATTTTGGTATAAGGTGTTAGCTGTCCAATGTTTTGGGCGGTCGCCTTAGACACCTTAAAAACGCTTTAACCTGTTGCTATAATATGGTTTGGTTAATCAAACGGTACTAGTTTGTCGACGCTGTTAATGTTATTGATGATTATTAATAATTATAATTAGTCATGGATGGTTTTAAAAAGTTTATGACAACGCAGGTTAAAATTAATTTCGTTGGTATAGCACAGCTATTATAATATTCCTGTAATTTATTTAAAATTATTTTGGGGTTATTATAATGGTTAAAATCGACCTTGCTATCAAAGTGTCTGACATTCAGACAAAGGGTGATCTTTTTACGTTTAGAATGTGTATAAACACAGTGTTTGACAGCAACTTGTTAAATTACGATTTATTATTTTATTTCAAAATGGTGTTGATACTTCTGGTATTTAATTGTTTGCAACTCACAGTCTCACAGTTGCCATCCTCGGACACCTTTAAAATATCTGCAACAAGTGTTATATAATCATAGGACGCCGTAGATTTGACTAGTTGAGGCTTGGACATTGTAAGTTCTTCGCTGAAAAATTGATCAATTCCATCGGTTTGAAACACAACAATTATATAATAATAAATAATTAACAATAATTAGGAGCTAATGGCTTTGGCAGCAAAAGTGGTAAAAGAAAATGAATAAATAAAAATAAATTTCTTCGCCACCGACTCGCTCGCCCAGATGACTGGGGACATCAGATAAACCGCATTTCTATACCAGCGCTTATCAATTTTCATCCAATGAAATCGCTTTGCACAGCAAGTTTGTCACTCATGGCTTCAGTGAACACTACATAATATTTATAGCAATCCCGGGAACAATGATATTCCTGTTTTTTGTTCTTACTGTGAGGGCTTGCATGATTATTGGTATTGTTATTTATTATTTTTTTATTATTGTTTTTATTATTATTACTGCCATTAGCGTTATTGGTGTGTTTGTATGTGCACTTGTTATAGCGCCCCTTCAAGCTCTCTACTCAGAGACGCTCCCGAATGCAGTGCGGACAGTGCATCAGAGTTTCTCGCCGAAGCGCAGAGCGATTGTGAGTGAAGGACTTTCCAAGGTCCCTACCCGGCGATTTGAGGTGGATTCGAACCCGCAGCTTTCTGGTAACCCTCTGGCTGCAAGGCAACGAACATACCCAAACACTACCCAACCGCGCCCCTCAAATTGTATTGTATCTACACAGTTACTACAGCACCGCGCCCCATTATTATAGTCATCTGCAGACTTCCTCACTTGGTGAACAGCATTATTGTGTCCTTATTTTCAGATGACGAGATTTCTGGAAAGGTTTCTCAGAGCTACGAGAGTCGTAGTCGCCAGGCGACAGCCATCGTGATGATGGGGGTGATTGGGGCGGAGTTTGGGGCGGCCATCGAGGGTAAACTGGACCAGAAGAGGGGCAGCAACGTTGCCGAAGGCTTTGGCATCTCCAACTACTCGCACGCCAGACATACAAGTGAGAATGTTTTGCTAACATTGTTTTACTTGTACTCTCTGTTATAATGTGCCTTTCATAACGTGTGAACTGTTCT
>OX243821.1:29819956-29848331 GCA_945859605.1 Lumbricus rubellus
TCTTGTCAGTTGCAATAATAATATGATAATATTAATAATGATTTTAATTGTAAATAAATGCAAACGCTACTTAATTGAGAAATTGATCCAATGCAGACATGACAATTATATTCATATTATAGAATCGATTAGATCCGTTTTAGAGGTGTGTAATATAACTGTATTATGATTCAGTACATTTACCACAGTTATGTGGTTTATGCGAGACTTCCTTGCATCGATTTTAACGGGATCATTGAATTTAAGAGCTTTACTATAATAGCTGTGGTACCCGGCGTTGCCCGTAAATTTTGGTTTTCAGGGTTTTACCCTCCTATGTTCTATGATGGAAATTTTTCGGGTGTTTTTCGTTCGTAGCAAATTCCCGATGATCAGCTTCTGTCCGAACACGCGTCGCATCTGCGTGGGAGCCAAGTCAGGCAGTCTGGCTTTCTACAAACTGAAACAGGGCAAATGCCAGGTAGAAATAATTTTGTTTCATTTTCATTTTTGCCGTGGTACTTGCTGTATAGTGTGTACTTGGATAATGCCAAAGATTTAAACGGAAAGATGGCAAATTTCACTTTTGTTGTTGTTGTTGTTGTTGTTGTTGTTGTTGTTGTTGTTGTTGTGTGCTCTGATGAAGGCAAGGCCGTAGCCAGGATGGTACTTGTGGGTTTGGCGCCCCCCAGAAGAAATCATTAATTATTGTATAAAAATGCGTGTTTTAATGAAGAAATCATTAATTATTGTATCGAAATGCGTGTTTTAATAAAGAAATCAATAATTATTGTATCAAAATGCGTGTTTTAATAAAGAATGCGTGTTTTAATATCCGTTGCGTGTGTTACGCTATTAAAGTGGTGGCCAAAACGCCACGATGTCATTCAATATGGAATCAAAAATGTTTCCGTTGCGTGTTTTAACACGTTGCCGCCACATGTATTCACACATGTATGAGTCCAACATAATATTATGTCTGTGTGTTCCATTGTGTCGTTTATTACGTTCTTTAGCTTTTTTCCATGATCTTTCTATGCGCTGAATATTGGCACCTGTGTTTGGATCCACGAAATTACGCGAATGATTAACTGTTTCGTGAGTGTAATTCATTCCTGGGGTGGTTGAAATGTTGCTGTATGCACGCCACAAATCTGAAGCAATATTCGTTCCGGGCCTGATGTGTTGAGTAATAACAGGAATCAGTGTAGCAGCAGAACGGTCTGGTACGGGAAACATGAACGTTTCTCCAGTTTCTCTGCATATGCCTCCGAATACCCACTGTTGTGGGAAAACGCGACCTTGATGATTTTTCGGACGTGTGAACAAGCTTTCGTCAATTTCTACTGTTTGATTTGGACCACCGATAACCATTGGAGTGTTTATCAAAGTATTTGCACAAACTTCCCGCAAGTAATTATTCCAGTCAATCACTGCATTGTTGCCGATATCTAAAGTCTCCTCTTCACAAAACTTAATACTGGTCAGCTCCTTTGACCAACAATATAAAAATAAAATGATTTGTCTAAATGGGAGGCTTGAAGATTGAAGCCAAGTGTCTTTCCTGACACCTATTTCCTCCCGACAACCTCGAATTCTGCAACGCCAACGATCACGCCTACCGGTGGAGAGATGCATCACATGGTTGTTAGTACACGTTCGTACATTATGAAGGATACCTCGTTGCTGTAAAAAGTCAACGCTACTTGCCTTGTCGTGACACAACGTTAGGAAATTCATTGCTAATCGTTAATAGAGCTATTTGTGATTTGCAAAGTTTCAAATTCGAAAATTTCAATATTCGGAACTGCGTGCGTCCGTTAACATTAACATCACTCACTATATTCATTACGTCACTTCCTGAAAGTAATGAACGACGTATAGTAAGAGTCATAGGCCGTAAAATCCCGCAGGACGTAAAATAAGAGTAATTCTTCTGGGGGGCGTCAAACCCACAAGTACCGCCAGGATTTTATTTCAGGGGGTGTTTTCGGTGGCGGCCAGGATTAAAGTTTTGGGGAGGCTGAATTTCCTGAAAAAATTACCTTTTTTATCGGCCAAATTTTCTGATGACCTTTTTTTAATGGCTTTTTTTAAGTCGTTCGGTTGAAATCTTTGAAATATTTTCCATTTTCGCCGTCAAAATTTCTGATGACTTTTTTTAGTCGTCAACTTTAATTTTTCTCATCGAAATTTAATCTTTTATTTCATTTCGGGGGTGTTTTCATGACTTTTTCCATCACGAACTAGAAAATGCAATAGATTTTTTTCTGCATTTTCCATTTCGGGGGGTGTTCAAACACCCAAAACACCCCCCTGTCTACGGCCTTGGACACAGAGTGACATATCGTGCTTAGGTGCAGCTAAAGAGGGAAACCATTCCATAATGCTGGGCCAACCATTATGAAGGAACGATCATACGAAGCAGAGAGCACGCGCACTATCCTTCCAGCCTAGAGTAGGGATCGACACACGCTGAGAACGAAGGAGTTGGATTTCGACTTCGGCACCGTTTCTTTAAATTCACGTGTTCATTATTAGATTTTTACCATCGGATAATAACGCAATTGGGGCGCGGTGGTGTAGTGGTGGCGTCGTTGCCTTGAAGCCGGAAGGTTCGAGGTTCGAATTCAACTCGCTGCGTAAGGACCTTGGGCAAGTCCTTCACTCACAATTGCTCAGCGCTTCGGCGTGAAACTCCGATGCAGTGTCCGCTCTGAGAGAGTTTGAAGGGGCGCTATAACAAGTGCACATACAAACGCAATATAGAACAGCGCATCTTAGCAAGGCGACAATCAAAACACCTTTTTTACCAGAAATAAAAAAATTATATAAATGATCGAAAACTGGAAAATTACATTTTTTTTCCTTTCATTATGGTCACAACAAGACAGTGTTGGTCACACAAAATAATTAATGGCAATGTTATTATAAAAGTTAAAAGTTAAAAACCCTAAAACATCATGGTCAATTCTAATAAGTAAAAAACTATTACGCGTAATAAAGGTGTGATTGCATTTAAACCATTAACCCTATAACGCACACCTGGGGTCCATCGGACCCCAGAGGTGCGATATCTTGAATATCTTTTTTGATATAAATAGTAAAAATCTGAAATAATTCGAATTCCTCAACAATTCATCTCACTACATGTACAAAAAATTTGGGAGACTCTAGCACCCCTGGTTGATTTGAAGAAAAAAAAGAAAGACACCTAGGGCATATTTAGCACACCTGGGGTCCAACGGACCACAGGCTTCAGCATTGATAGATCCATGCTGCATCGACTATAGCATAATGGGATCAGGACATACCCCCGGCCCATAACCCTTGCCATTACTCCCCCCATTGCCCCTCGACATTACCCACAGTGGGACATTACCCCGCCCCGCCATTACCCCGTCCCTGGGTTTATACTTAGATACAGTGTAGTATTATGTATGTATATATGTGTGTATGTGTACGTATGAATGTATATATTAATTAATGTATGTATTGTATATATGTGTGCATGCATTCATGCATGCATGTATGCATGCATGCATGTATGCATGTATGTTGTATATCTATATGCATATATGTATGTATGTATGTATGTATGTATGTATGTATGTATGTATGTATGTATGTATGTATGTATGTATGTATGTATGTATGTATGTATGTATGTATGCTTGTATGAGTGTGTATGTATGTATGTATGTATGTATGTATGTATGTATGTATGTATGTATGCATGTACGTATGTATGTGTGCATGTATGTATGTTTACGAACATACACACATACATACATAGATACATGCATACTTACATACATACACACATACATGCATGCACATACACTGCACATTTGTACATACAGTACAAGCATACATAGGCTTACCTACATAGTCATATGCATACAATAGTGCCTGAATAGATTACGTACGTACACACATACACACAAATATACACGCATAAAAAAATACAAACAAAAACACGTACATACATACTTACAAACATGCAGTATGTATACATACATACATGCATACATACACACATGTACATACACACATTCCTGCATACGTACGTACGCACGTACGTACATGCATACATACATGCATACATACACAGATACATATGCATGCGTAATGCATACATACATACCTACATACACGCATACATACATGCACATACATACATACATACATACATACATACATACATACATACATACATACATACATACATACATACATACATACATACATACATACATACATGTACATACATACATACATACATACATACATACATACATACATACATACATACATACATACATACATACATACATACATACATACATACATACATACATACAGACATACATACATACATACATACATACATACATACATACATGCAGACATACATACATACATACATACATACATACATACATACATACATACATACATACATACATACATACATACATACATACATACATACATACATACATACATACATACATACATACATACATACATACAAATGGCAACTCCTAATGTTTTTTGGCTGCGCCACTGGTCAAAATTATTGAGCAAGCTAGAAATTCTCGCTAGGAAATTTTTATGAAAATCACCATTTTCCACATATTTTAATTTATTTTGAGCACTTCCGGTTATGAAAAGACAAATTATTTAGCATGACAATGTAGCCCTACATTCCCTCTATGAAGGGGCAGAATGTTTCTTCTTCATAATAAATGACGGATAAAATATTACAGTCGTTAACCTAAGTTGGTGGTTTCCACCACCCTCTTGGTACCTAGGGTATATCGGGTATAACGTTTGAACGGTATGGGGTATCATCACAAATCTTACCTCAAATGTGTATAAATGAACCCCCTGCAAGTTCTTAAAATGTCAAAAATTTTATTCCATACGAGAAATGTTTGATGGTGAGAAAACTTAACGTTGGGATACCACCGGCCCCCTTGGCAGCCCTAGAGGGTTAATTTTCGGCCTACATATTGACCCAAACATGTTCCATGAGTGCATGTGCTATGTACAACATACATTTAAGTCGTTCATTCCCAAGTTCTATCTAATTGATATAATTTCAACCCATGTTATCGGTGGGGTCCATTGGACCCCAGGTGTGCTAAATGCGTTGGCGCGGAAGGTGTGCGTCATAGGGTTAAATAATTTTGTTCACTAGCTTGTAGCGATTGTCGTTAAAAAGCATCGTGCTATTTCAAACGCTAATATCGTCACCATCCCTTTTCTGAAAGCCTTTGTCTGGCACTCAAATAATCGTTCAGTGAATGTATGGATCTAGGGGTTTAATTAACGACAGTTCGTGTCAGCAAAGGTGTTTTTTCATATTGCCTCTCAGCTTCTTTCGTATTCGATTGTTAGACTTTGAGTTGACGCCGTTGTTGATTCAATTTATGAACACGATTCTAGAGCCACTTTAAGTATTTCATATTATCTCATTTAAAAGTAGTTTATTTGTCCACTCAATTATTTGTTTTACACGCTCAGAGGTGTTTCCCACTCCATACCGGCCAGAAAGAACATATTTTTTTGAGTAAGTGTTAGAGTTGAACAAAACAGTGCGTGTCATCAGAATAAATTAATAAAAATGTTGTTGCTCAAATAGAAGCTGGACTGATTGATTAACCTTCGGGCTACCAAGCTTTTTTTGTAACACTGACTACCAAGAGGGGGGTGGGGTGGTTACCCCCCCTGGATTTTGGGTTTGGTTTGAGATATCATAACTTGTAATACACCAATGGATTCAGCATTTAATTCTGCACAAATTGGTATATTTAGGTTTAAAATATATGAAAGCACCCCGAAGTTATGAATTTTTTACCGTAGGCACCCGTCGATTCCACAAAATGTATACTTTCGCATATGCAAAATATTAGATTCTGTGTTTTTAACATAATTTATTTATTTAAAAATAGTTTATATATAATAAAGTCCAATATCCAACTATAAAAACTAGTAATAAGATAGTTTTAATTGCAATAAAAAGAAGAAAAAAAAACATGTATTAGCTGCTGAAAAACGTTTACGCAGACTTATCGGTTTGCGTTGTAAAAAAAACCCAACATTTTCACACATTTTAATTTATTTTGAGCACTTCCGGTCATCAAATGTCATATTAATTAGTACCAAAACATAGCCCTAAATGCCCTCTATAGAATGGCATAATTTATTTCTCTTGAAAAATAAATTATGAATAATTTTTAATAGGAAAAACTTGAAAATTTTATGAAAATAAAACACCTTTTTATATATTTTAATTTATTTTGAGCACTTCCGGTTGTCAAAAGACAACTCCGTGACCACCAAAATGTAGCCCCACATTCCCTCTACAGAATGGTGTAATTGGTGTCTCTGCATGTCAAAGGACGGATAAGATATAGCCGATAATCTAAAGGAGGGGGTAATCCACCCCCCTCTGGTGCTTCGGGTATATCGGGTATAACTTTTGAATGGTATGGTATATCATCACACATTTTAGCTCAAAATGTGCGCAAATGAATCCTCTACAGCTACCCAAAACGTCAAAATTTTATTCCAAACGCAAAAGTTTTATTTGGGAAAAACCTAGGGAAGGGGGTGGTTACAACCCCTCCCTGGTAGCCCGAGGGTTAAACAATATTTTCCAACTGGAAACTGGATTGATAAAAAAGATTAATGCCAAGGTAGTAGTCGGACCCCGACGAAACAGAACTATGCTGTACGATTGATATAGAACGCGAGATGAACATGGAAGAACGGAGTTACATGTATGCCGCATATAATATGGACAAAAATTGATTAGGCGCTGCTAATAGACAGCGTATTATTTTTCTCGCCGACCAAAGAATGTGATTGTGTAGCAAATTTCATCAATCACGTATATATAGCCGTTGAAACATTTTGTTAAAGGTGTTTAAGTTTTTTTTATTAATCCATTTTGTCTCCATTGCATCGTGCGCAATCCATATTTTATATTCTAACAAAATGCCTACGACTACTGCTGCTACTCCTTCCACCGGCCAGCTTATTTCCAAAATGTACATGCCAGCTGCAACCAGCCAATCACATAGGGGAATACAATGTGGAAGAGGCGAAGAGGAGGTTGTCGAGTACAATGTCTGACCATCCCTTTGTATAAACTGTAAACAACACGTGTGTGTCGGCAGGCTCTGACGATTTAGACGAATTGCAATTTAAAACGTTTAAAATTTCTTACAAATGACCCTACGTATGGAGGAACATTTTGCACAGGTAATTATGTCTCACCTTAGCGCTCTTTATCGTTAAATTTAAGCATGGCATAGCATAGCATAGAAGACCTATCTTTCGCGTATACGGTATAGGGTAAGGTTTCGCGCGTGAGGGTCGGTTACGGTTAGTGTTAGGGTTAATGTCGTCATTAGATTCTTCGACATCATGCAAATAAAACTGTGAGAACTATTAAAATAATTACACACCTCATTTATGCGTCTATCTGCCTTATAAGTAAAATCGTTCGTCCAGTATCGTTAAGATCGTCGATGTGAACAACCATGCAATGAGATTTGTGAGAACTATTCAAAAGTACTCATCTTGGAATCAAACTGCTGCCTTTGGAAAAGTAAAATATATATATATACATGTATGAGCAGTTTTGATATAGCGACCATTTAAAGTCTACACAGAGGTGATCCCGACTACCACGTCGACACTGAATCGGAGTTTCACGCCGATACGCATGACCAATTGCAAGTGAATGATTAAAATTATGCTCAGTGTCGCTTCGCTTCAAGGCTTGCAATGGATTCAAATCAAATCAAATCAAATCAAAACTCGTTTATTCAAAGACATCAATGCAAAAAAAACACTCAAATAGATCAGACGAAATAATATAATAAAGCACATAAGAATTGAGTAGCTAAAATGTTAGTCTAAAGTGATAGAAAGGATCCCTAAGAATAGGTAGCCCAGAAAAAGTGTGAGCCCGCTAAGCCTGGGCAACCACATCAGGCAGGAAGAAATCAGATGGTGGAGAGCAAAGTAAAATGAGTGTGTGGCAAGGCAATAGGAAAACGAGTTGGGCAGGGAAGAATAGTAAAGGGAAGATGAGAATGGTCGTAGTAGAAAGTCAAGGCAAAACAAAAGTTAGAGGGTAAGTGTATACATTCACAAAAGTAAATTAAGCTATAAACGAAGCGGATGAATGAGGTAATTCGATAGTAAATAATAGGTGCAAACAGCATGAAGGCATAATATGACAGCAAAATTAAGCAGTTTGAACAACAGTGCAATTGCTAAATTAACAACAGCAAAAAACATTACAGATAGTCAGTAATATACAACTTTATATAGCCTAAGTCCAGCTACAAGCCATGTGGATTTGAACCCGTAAGCTTCCGATTCCAAAGCACCGCACATTCCTTTATACCACCGCATCCCACTAACAAACTGATGATGATGAGGATTCAAGGATATATGAAGTCAACGTAATGATGGACTAAATTAAATAACAGTCTTCGTAATGTTTGTATGTGCACTTGTTATAGCGCCCCTTCAAGTTCACTACTCAGAGGCGCTTCCGAATGCAGAGCGGACACTGCATTGGAGTTTCACGCTGAAGCTCTGAGCAATTGCGAGTGAAGGACTTACCCAAGGTCCTTACCCGGCGAGGTGGATTCGAACCTCGAACCTTCCGGCTTCAAGGCAACGACGCCACCACTACACCACCGCGCCCCACAATGAACATATTGGTCTATCTGGCGAATTTATCTGAAGTGGCGCTATATAAATTTACGATTACAATTACGAATGCTTGCGTCAATTATAGTCGCCGATAACCATATCCAGTTGCAGAGCCAAATTCCAAGGTGGATCAAGTCGGTTGTGATTATAGACACCTTTAAAAATAAAATTGCATTTCTTATAACAACAGTTATAACAGTTATTACTGTCAGGCAGTCATTTTCAGTAGTCTGACCGATCTGACAACTTAGACCTGCTAATAAAATTTAATATTGTATCAACCTTTAACAGGGGCGGATCCAGGATTTCTGGTTAGGGGGGGCGTAAATACTAACAATCCAATCCCGTAAATATATATATGAGTGGCGGCGCCAGGACTTCAGGTTGGGGGCTGAAGCCCTAAGCCCAAGTATAGAAAAATTTTATGAAGCGCCGAAGGCGCGAAGCTGCGAGTGCCGAAGGCACGAAGCCCATACCGACTAGGGGGTCTGAGGGAGCGTCGTAAGCTCCCCCAGCGGGGTCTGGGGCGGAGCCCCAGCCACCAACGCATTTTTAGCTCTGTTGACCTCAACTAGAGCCATTTTTAGGCTCTTTTTGCCAGCTATTTCTGAACGATAGAATCATGAAAACTTAAATAAGAAGTCGTTTTGGTTGGGGGCTATATATATATGTGTGAAATTAGATCACGCAAAACTATAATGATCCTTTTTTAAAGAAAATGCTTAAAAAATAATATAGTTTCTCATATAAAACCACTGGTCTCCACTGAAGGTTAACAGTGAAACGATTAGCTATAAATCAGTTATCGGTTTTGATCATGCAACCCTTGATCCAAAAAGGAAATATTTAAGTGTCACATGCCAGTGGGTTAAGCAGTGTCATTCTCCTTGGATGCTTTCTGGCGTAGGCATTGATAATGTCATCAATGTCTAACTTGATGTCCTTGTGGACAAACAATAAAATGAGTCCTCGTTCATTGTACTTCGGAAACACAACTTCACAAATCGCAGACTAGAATTTGCTCGCTCAACACTGCAAGCCTTGACAGAAGTGAGCAGCAAAATGTGATTTATTGTGGTAATATTTGGATACATAATACGATAGGAGCGGCTGTCAGCGAGGGTGTCCGAAAGGGTGCTTGGTGTGCTGTTAGCGTTTCTCCACATCTGCTGCCAAAGCTTTAACTCTTGATGAAAAGAATCCGGCGAAGGCAGGTCATCATGGTAGTACTGAAGTAGGCTATAGGCTACCATCAGCAGTGAGTGTGTCGATGTTTTAAACATTAGATGGAATGAGACTTAGACCACGAATTGCTTGCTTTGCAAGATCTCCAAATCGTAGGCTAAATTGCAATTAGGCTATATTAGTTTTAGGTCAGTTTAGTTTTAGAACATTTCTGCAGATTTAGGGGGGGCGTACGCCGGCTCCGCCCCCCTCTGAATCCGCGCCTGTTTAAGATAAGCAGTGATGCTACTAATAGCTTTTATCTAGGTTTTTCGGACATGGTTTATTATAGGGTAGGCTATTAATTTTTTTTTCAGGATTTAGCCTTTCTCTCATGGCGGTTTTTGCGACTTTTTTCCTAAAGATTAGGGGAGGGTGCCCCTAATCTTTAGGAAAGATGAGAAAGATGCACAAGATGAGACGATTCAGTTTTCTCGCAGTCGTTTTGCGCGTTTATTTCTTTTTAGCACTCAATGCATCGACGATTACCTTGTCCATGTATGTACGAGTTTCAGTCTCTGTGCTAACCATATCCGACTTGCAGATAAGCATTTTTCGTTTTGTGCTACTAAGCTTACGATTTTTCGATTTTAAAAAATCACACAAAGTCATCACTTTACGTAGACATTTCGAAACGTGTTTGGTGGCTAAACACAGAAAAATATATCATCTAACGCATGTATTTTGAGATGGGCGATAATATGTCGTCGTTACATGAAAAATTGATGCGTACACACATCACGCATAGAGTGCACAAGATGAGACATGCTTTGTGTGCCCAAGACGGGACGCGTCCCGTCTTGGGCACACGTCATATTCCAATGGTAAACTGTGTAACAACTACACGTCCCGTCTTGGGCACACGTCGCATACCAGTTGTATGCTGTAAAGCAACTTCTTAATAGGGACATACATGCATGCATACATACATATATACATGCATACATACATACATGCATACATACATACACACATATAAGCACATACATGTATGTATGTATGTATGTATGTATGTATGTATGTATGTATGTATGTATGTATGTATGTATGTATGTATGCAAGGCCGTAGCCAGGATTTTATTTCGGGGGGTGTTTTCAGTGGCGGCCAAATCTTTAAAAAAAAATTCCATAATCGCCGCCAAAATTTGTGATGACCTTTTTTTTAGTCATCCGGTCGAATTTTTTTTATATTTTCGCCGGCAAATTTCTTTTACTTTATTTCGGGGGGTGTTTTCACCGCTTTTTCATGTTTTTTTGCATGACGAACTAGAAAATGCAATAGATTTTTTCTGCATTTTCCATTTCGGTGGGTGTTCAAACACCCAAAACACCCCCCTGTCTACGGCCTTGTATGTATGTATGTATGTATGTATGTATGTATGTATGTATGTATGTATGTATGTATGTATGTATGTATGTATGTATGTATGTATGTATGTATGTATGTATGTATGTATGTATGTATGTATCTATGTATGTATGTATGTATGTATGTATGTATGTATGTATGTATGTATGTATGTATGTATGTATGTATGTATGTATGTATGTATGTATGTATGTATGTATGTATGTATGTATGTATGTATGTATGTATGTATGTATGTATGTATGTATGCATTGTATGTATGCATGTATACATACATACAAACATACAATTCATACATACATACAATACATACATACGTACATAGCCTACATACATGCATACATAGGACTACACATATACACACATACATGTATGTATGCATTGCATGTATGCATGTATGTAAATGTAAGTATGTGACATTGTATGTATGTACGTACGTACGTATGTAAACTATGTATGTATATATGTATTTGTGTATGTATGCATGCATCATCATTCTTGTTGAGTTTATTAGTTAAATAAATATGTTGAACATGGGAGAAGTTGATATAATTAATGTCCCATCATGGGCACTCCTGTGTCCCATCTTGGGCACCCCTGTGCCCAAGATGGGACGATTTGTAGGTCAACAAAAGTTCGCTGTCTCGTCTGAACCATACATTGTTTTCTTGCATATGATATGCCAGATAGTGCTTAAAGGATTAGTTTATAGGATGGAAGAGGTTGCAAATATGTATTGTCGTCAGCAAAGGTGATTTGGAGCAAATACTGTGAATCGTCCCGTCTTGGGGCACCCTCCCCTATACTTTCTTAGGTGAAAAAGCACAACATACGAAGGTTATGTGATTTTGGACCAAGAAATTGTAGATTTTGGAGCGAAAAAAGTGTCTGGACATTCATGAAGTTAACAAAGTTTCCTTTTTCAGATTTCTAAGCTTCACCGGCTGCTATCGAATTTTGTGTATGAGCGATCTATAAATTTTTGTGTGGTACATGATATATATAAGTTCAAGAAATAATCTTTCAGAGGTGTAAAAAAATAAGCAGCGCTAACGCACTGACTACTGATTAGGCGACATCTAGTCGATTTCGGAGTTCTTTACTACACAAGTTACTACATCCTCGACTTCGATTATTTTGTTATTTTTTGTTATATTATTTATCATTTATTTATTTTTTGTGTATTTATTTATTGATTGATTTATTTATTTATTTATTTGTGTATTTATTTATTTATTTATTAATCATTTATTTATTCATTTTCTGATTTACTTACTTATTGCTCAGGTTCAAACCTAAAAAAGCACACCAGTCTAAAATGCTGTAATCCCGCCAATACTCGTATAGTTTAGTGCCAGTCACAAAACACGGATAAATGAGGGGGTCGATGCTAATCTGCCTCTTTATCATTAATTGATATTCAAAAATCAAGAGTACCCTTTTAAGAGACCTACCCAGAGGTGCTCCCAGTCCAAACAACGTGACAGAATAAGTCTTTAGGATTCTGTAAAACACTGATGAGTAATCTTGGGTAACAGGTCTATCTCCTTGGGAATGCATGAGGCTGACAAGTTGAAGCTCCAATGCGATTTACCAACAGCTAGAAGAGCAGGAATATTGGCAGGCAAGCAATAGTTGTCATCACCATCACCATCACCATCACCAACACCATCACCATCACCATCACCATCACCATCATCATCATCATCATCGCTATCGCTATCGTCGTTGTCACCGCCATCGACGTCAGGGCTGATCCAAGGGGGCGGGGGGGATCCGTCCATTCTATGCTATTCTATGCTATTATATTTTTGGTTTTATAAAGCGCCTCTAACTGGGGCACTGTCCTGTTGAAAAACAAAGCAGCCTTCCGTGGCTAGATTTCTGATTACAGGTAGAAGATGTTGTGATAGCAGAACGTCGCGATAATAGGCTCCATTAATTTTTCACTACAGGGTCCATGAAGACTAAATGGGAACGACCAAGCGTCGAAACCGCAACGGACACCATAAAAGACTTGCTGAAAACTGATATTTCGGGAGATGAAATTGAAATATCCATAATCTTTCTATTCCTTCAACTTTATGACATGATATTTTTTAATCCTATTCTTGGTTCAACTGGCTAAATAGTGGGGAAAATGTTTTATGATTAATCATCAGACATTAGAGATGTAAGAAAAACAGTTTGGCTTATTTTTTATTGAATTTAACAGAAAATTGCTTGTAAACTCAAATTTCGGCATAATAATATTATGAAGTTTAAACTTTCATATTTTTTTATCCGTTCAACTTTATCTCATGAATTTTTTTTAAATCATAATCTTGTACCAATTTTCTGAATATTTGGAAAATATCAGCATGATATGTTATCAGGCATCGGAGATATTTGAAAAACAATTTGGCTTAGTTTTTTTACCACGGTGTGGATGTGACAGAGAGATACGACGAAGGATAGCTTTGGGAAAGACGGCAGCGAAGGGGCTGGAGAAAATATGGAAGGATAAACACGTGAGCCTAATGACGAAGACAAGAATTGTAAAGGCAATGATATTCCCAGTGGTGCTGTATGGATGTGAAACGTGGACAAAAACAAAGGCCTTAGAAAGGAAAATCGATGCTTGCGAAATGTGGATATGGAGGAAGGTATTAAGAACTTCGTGGATTGAAAAAAGAACAAATGAATCCGTATTACAAGAGATCGGACAATCAAGAGGGAATATGTCATTGGAACAGAGAGCGGCAAGGCAGAAAATGGCGTTCTTTGGACATGTGATGCGAGCAAACGGCTTGGAAAAGGAGATGATGTTGGCCTGCGGAGAGGGAAAAAGGAAGAGAGGACGCCCAAGAAGAAGGTGGATGGAAGAAATACACGAGAGAACAAAGATGAAACTGGAGGAATTGAGAGACGCGACGGAAGATCGTAACACATGGAGAAGGTTTATCACAGCGGTCGCTAAGGTTCCAAGAATCGATGGCACAAGGTGACAAGGTGATATGAAAATATGATGCGTTGGCCAAATCATTCGACACATTAAACACCTTTAAAACATTAAAACCATGGCTATAATATGAATTGTGCACTGAACAGGTAAGCTGAGAAATTGGCTAGGATAGGCTTGACAAAATGCTCTGATAAAGTAAACACTATGACAAATATGCGTTCTGGAAAATGCCAGTCATTCAATCATTCATACATTCAATCAATCATTCAATCAATCAATCAATCATTCGTTCGTTCATTTTGAAAATTTATTTAGCGTCCCTTCAGAACGCCTACTCAGAGGCACTCCCTACCCAGCCACTGCTAAAGGTGTTGAGCAACTACATTGTAGTAGAAAGCTGGTAAATTATTTCGAGGTAGTAAGAGCAGCGCAAGCGGGGCACCCATTCCATGTGGACAGGCCAGCAACCGAGGAGGCTCGACGCTGTCCGGGTTGGAGGGAACAGCGTTAAGCTCGACGGGAGGCTAAGTTGGAGGTCAGACAATTAGGACGGAGTACTGCCAGTGAGACACCGCCAGACAAGTGCTGTTACTCTGTATAAGATGCGTTTTGAGGCTGGAAGCCAGTGCAAAACTTCATTGGTGTAAGTAGGAATGTGGCAATAAGGACTCCCAAAGGTAAAAAGAATGGCACTTGTGGGGCAACAAGAGAACAAAAGACCTAGTAATAATGAAGTTTAGTAATAATAATAATAATTGAAGACTGTTTTTTTGCAATTGATCTCGCCCGAGACTCGGGAGCGCCTCTGAGTAGGTACGTTGAAGGGGCGCTACATAAATTATGATTGATCAATTGATCGATTGATCGATTGATTGACTGATTGATTGATTGATTGATTGATTGATTGATTGATTGATTGATTGATTGATTGATTGATTGATTGATTGATTGATTGATACATGATATCATGTCGGCGCTTATGAGTAGGTGTTTTTCCTTTTAAGTATACAGTGTTAAATAAATTACCAAATGAATGAATTAATACACCCGGAAAACCTTTTAATAAGTGCTATAAAAGCGTAAAATGTGTCAGCCGAATAATTTCCGCTCTGGTGTACTCATTAAACACCTTTAAACCGTAGGAGGCATGGTTATAACTGTGTTATACACTAAAATAAGTAAGTTGGTCTTGCTAAGAATTAAACGAGAAAAAATCGCGATAATAAAAAAAATTATGCAATACGCAACCTTGCAATGCCAGAATCAACTCGAAAAATGAACGATTGCACGACAGTGTCGTTAAACGAAAACTGATAGAGCAAAGTACTTGGAAGCCGCACATACAGCTTTACCCCAACCTGCCCGTACCATGATACTGTTGGAATCATGTTGCCAGTTCAATTCTCTACATAGGCCTATCTGGAGAAGTTTAGAAAGACTTAAAGATAATGAAAGACCGTTTGACCAACATTTTATTGAATCTAACAGAAATTTGCTTGTAAACTGAAATTTCGGCATATTGAAATATTCGTATTTTTCCGTTCAACTTTGTCTCACAAAATGTTGCAATCATATACTTGGTCCAATTCTCTAAAGATTTTCAAACTTTCATTCTATTTCCCTGCATCACAAATCACCCTACGTTCGATGCCAGCGAAGTCTCAAAACCCTATCGTTCGACAGTTTCAGGCAGTTACTACGGGTGGCAAATAGATTGATTTACCGCTCGATGTGTAAGCAAGTAATACGTACCGATTCTAAGACACCTTTAAAATAATATTACCAATGGCTATATAAATTAATAAGTTTCAAGTGTATTGTATTGTATTGTATTGTATTTAAACATTTATAAAGCGCCTCTAGTAGGGTGAACCGTTCAGAGGCGCTCCCAGTGCGCAAGGCCCCGCGAGAAGAAACAAGTTTTGAGAAGAGACAAAGCAGAAGAGAGACTACCAGAGAGAAGTGTAGAGCGAACAGAAGGAAGAAGGGCATTCCAAAGAGAAGGACCAATTGAGACAAATGATCGAGACTGAGCCATAGCAGTTCTAGAACGAGGAACCAAGAGGTCAAATCTGTTGGATGAACGAAGTGGACGGTGGGAGGAAGCCGAGTGAGGACGAAGTAAAACATTAGTCAGATATTTTGGAACAAGACCCCGTTGAGCCTTAATGATCAGAGTGAGGATCTTAAATTGTGTGCGAGCACGGAGAGGAAGCCAGTGTAGTTCATGAAACATAAAGGCAGATATGTGAGAGTACTTGGGAAGGCGGGCAATCAATCTAGCAGCTGAGTTGAGAACCGACTGAATCGGAGAAAGACGAACTTTAGGAAGACCAATGAGGAGAGCATTGCAATAGTCAATTCGTGAACATATAAAAGCATGAATTAAGGTAGTGAAGATGGAGGAGGAGACAGAGCGACGAATGACTCTGAGACGTCTTAAATGAAAGTAAGACGAGCGTGTAACATTGGAAATATGCTCGGTAAAGGTAAGTGAGCTATCAAGTACAACACCCAGATCCCGCACACTTGAAGAGAAGGAAAACAGCGGGAATTTTTCAGAGAGCAGAAAGAAATCAAGCTTCTGGAGCTGCTGGGGAGTACCTAGCCAGATGAATTGAGTCTTTGAAGTATTAAGTGAAAGGCGATTAGAAGACATCCATGAGTGGAGATGATTAGTAAGGGATTCAATAAGCGCGACTAACAGCAGCTGGGAAGATGAGGGTCCATGGACAAAAGCCTGAACATCATCAGCAAATAGATGGCCAGCAGCACTACAAATCCGAAACAGAGAAGAGATGTCAGCCGTGTAAAGAATAAATAAGAGAGGTCCAAGAACTGAACCTTGAGGAACACCCAGATTAATATGAACCCATTGGGTTCGAGAGTCACCAGATATAATCATTTGAGTTCTTTCAGAAAGGTACGACTGGAACCAAGACAGGGGAACACCCTTAACACCATAGGAGATTTCAAGACGCTTGAGTAGGATATCATGATCGACCATGTCAAAGGCTGAAGAGACATCATAGAGGGCCAAAAGAGTGACCTCAGACTTATCAATAGCAGAATAGATTTCGGATAATAGAGAAAGGAGAGCTGTCTCGGTGGAATGATGGGCCCTAAAACCTGATTGATTTGCAGGAAGGAGGCCAGATTGCTCAAGATAAGGTAGAAACTGTAGAGAGACAAGACGTTCCAGTGTCTTAGAAAGAAAGGATAGATTTGAGATAGGCCGATAATTTTGGCAAAGGTTGGTGTCAAGGTTAGGCTTTTTGAGGGAAGGAAAGACAAGGGCCCGTTTCTGTGAGGGAGGGATGCAACCTTCAGAGAGGGACCTATTAAACAGGTAGACTAAAAATGGGCTAAAGTCATCCAAAATGTCATTGATTACAAATGGGGGTAGGGGGTCAAGTTCACATGAGTTTAAATTTGCAGTTGTAAAAGCTAGCCGAAGGTCTAATTCAGTGATAGGTTTAAAATCATCAAAAACAGTTGAAGTTGAGGTAAACTTTGGAGGGGGTGCGTCAGCAGTTGAAGCACGAAGGCGGTCAATCTTTGCTGACAGTGCGTCCAGAAATTCACCTGCAGTGAATGCAGGTATTTCAGAGGAGCGAGATGTCTTGCCAAGAAGCCCCGAGATCGACGACCACAGACGTCTGGGATTCTTGGCGTTGCGCGAGACCAGCTTTTCCCAGTGAGCTGCCTCTTTGTGGTGGTAGAGACGATGTAGGGCGCGTAGCTGAGCAATCCAAGCCAGTCGATCACTGGACGCCTTGGTCCGACGATACCGTCGCTCTAGACATCGTGTTTGACGACGAAGTCTGTGGCAGTCGGCGTCAATCCACACTGCAAAAGGACGAACACGTGTCCATACCTTGCGGCGAGGTAGCATACTGTCAAGAAGATTTGTCACTGTGGAGGTGTTTAGGTCAAACAGTTGAGCGACAGTGAGCATATCAAGATCAGGAGACGGTGTAGAAAGAAGAGTATCACGAAGAGCGTTGCTGAAGGCTTGAGAGTCGAATGACTTCCATCCTCTCTGCATGCGAATGGAATGAATCGGTTGAAGATGGATGGAAGGAAGGATGAACTGGATGAAGGAATGATCCGAGAGTGTTGGAGGCATCACCGTGAGATCGTCAACTTGTTCATCATCACTGGTTATGACAAGATCAAGGTAACCACCAGAAATGTGGGTGGGTTGATTGATGTGTTGGCGAAGACCGAACTGAAGTGTGGCTCAGAATCTGTTGCCTTCCTTATGCTCGATTTGTAATGCGATGAACATGTGCACGCTATAATAATAGGCCTACTAATGCCATCTATTATAATTAGGCCAACACAGCATGATTTGCCGTTTAAAAGATGCAGTGATGCACTCATGGACGCCCACAGGATTTGTTGAAAGGGGGTCAGCAATGTACAGGAGAGTTAATATATAAAATATTTTATTAGAAACATATTCAATTAATCGAAAAAACTTGTCTATGGATTCTAAATAGGTAACCGAATCGCTAAAACATACACACGAGACCTTACGTGTTTCTTCACACGTGAAAGGTCCTATTTGATTTATCAACACATGTATGATGTATAATAATATAATCAGTTTCAGATACATGCACACAAACAAAAGTGCACCACCGATAATATTCATCATATTGTATTCATACTTCCCAACCATTCATTCACCCATCCATACACTAAATAACCCAACATCTATTCGTTCATCCATCCATTCAACATACCATCAAATGTCCCTTCTCTTTGGAATACTCTGTCTCCGTCTTCTCGGTCTCAACTTCTAACTGGTAATCCCTCCTCCTCATTTCTTTCCTCAAAACTTATTTCTTCTTTCTTGGCCTTGCACACTGGGTGCGCCTTTGAATGGTTCACACTGGTAGAGGCGCTTTATTAATGTTTTAACACAATGCAATACCCTGGTACAATACCACCCGTCCATCAATTCTTTCCTGCATCTTTCCCATCATCCATCCATCCATCTATCCATCCATCTATTCATACCACCATGCATCCATCAACCATTCTATGGGTTGAGATGAACACATTCGCCGAACCATCCTTTCATCCACGTATATTGACCTATAATAATACACACTTGTACATAATAAGCAAAAAAATACAAACACCTTAAATAATTATATTAATAACTTCAACAACACCAGTCCTTTCTACCTCCTCTGCATCATGAATCATTCTACGTTCGATGCCAGCGAAGTCTCAGCACCCTAACAAACGTCTTCTTAAACTGTTGGTTAACGAACGCATAACAGAACGGATTGATGGGACTATTGAGGTAGCACAACCAGTAAGATATATCATAAAGAACAGGTGAAACACAAACCACAGAAGTGCTACAGAAACCAATTATCAGAGACAACACATGCCATGGCGTCCAGCACACAACGAACGCACCGAGTATTATCGTTATGGTGCGGAGTGCCTTGCGAGCCCGATTCTCGTTCTTCAGGTGCTTTTCGCTGGGTCGCCGATGGGGGTCGCCCTCCTGGCCGCGTCTGCTGCCCTGGAGGAGGCGCTTGAGTCCGGGAGGGAAGCGGTCCTCGAAGCCCTGGTCGTATCCAGGGATCTCCGTCCCTGATCTGAATGGTATCGGTTTTGTGGGGGATGGTAACGGAGTGACGAGATCGGGAACTCTGAGGTAGTCGAGTTGCTTCTTCTGCTTCTCATATCGCGAACTGCTGATGACGTCGTTGTTGATGACGTCTACTTTGACGTCATCGTCCTTTGAAAATGACGTTGGAAGTCGTAGGTAATCGAGTTGCTTCTTCTTATCAAATCGCGAGCTGTTGATGACGTCATTGCTGACGACGTCATCGTTGGCGTCCTCCTTGACGTCATCGTCCTTTGAGAAAGACGTTGGGATTGAGGTCGCGATTTCGGGCGTTACCCTGGTGAGGAAAATTGTGTGGATAGTATTAGCTGGGGTATCGTTCACAATTGGATGATCCGGGGTTGGGTTGGTTATGTATGAGATCGGGTGTTCAGAGGAAGTCTGGGTGTAAAAGATTTCGTCGACTGGAAGACTTGGATCCTCACGTGTTGGACGTGCCGCAGACCTTGCAGGATTTATCTCGGGGTCGAGTCTGGGTATTATTGAAACGCTTTCACGTTGGACTTGACTCTCACATTTAGGAAGAGATGAAAAACCTTCGTTTCTTTCCCATATGTTATCCGCTTCAATCTGTTCGTTTGGAAGAGGTACACTGCAGATCTCAAAACCTAAGTTTCTTTCCCAGATGTCATCTGCTCCAGTCTCGCCACAGAAAGTCAGGCTGTCGTTTGTCGGAATATCATTTATATCCAGGAAGTCTCCGTGATCCAGGAGTGTATCCTGATACCCAACGAAGATCTGTGCTGCTCTGGACCTCGGTGTTTGGTCGAAACACAACTCGAGATGACCTTCAGTTTTGTATTTGCGTAACATCGATGGTTTCCGATCGAGAGTGAAAGAACGAGGACCACATTGAAATTCCGATTCGAAACGTGTCCATCTATTGAATTCATCGCTGAAATCACCCTCCGGTATTTTACCCGCAGTTTGTGCCATGTCGTGAGAATAATCATCCACGGTCTTTACGAGTTCAACATCGTTTATGGCAAGTTTTACAGAATTCGGAGACATTTCAATATCAAGAAACAATTCGTGATTGACACCTGTTACAGGCCTATCTAATAGTATCAGATTTGAAAGTTGTTTCCGCTCTGCCGTTCCATTTTCGTCGTGTCCTGGAAAATACGGAGTCGCGACAATCTCAGGGTCTGAGTATCCACCAGTCAGTTCATTATTCACTATTTCCGAATAAGAGGGAATCAGAGCAGCTAGACGTTTACCTTGACGTTGTGAGACTCGTCGCCCGAGTTTCCTGACAGAAAGCCTTATCGGCGAATTACAACAGAGACTGTACGATCGAGTTTTCGATGAATTACGCTTCCTTCCTTCTGAATTATAACTTTTCATGGTTTCAACATCTGAGTCCTCTTTAGTAACGGATAAGCTTTCTTGCATGTCATCGCTCACGGCTGTTGTCGTTTTCATACCCGATCTCTGGGCATCCTCACCCAACGTGAAGCCATCAGGATGCCCAGTGGCATCTTCTGAACAAGTAGCGCTAATTTCTCCTTCAATGTCCCTTCCTCGTGGTAAGTCCAGATTTCGTTGCGTTGGTGGCTGACCTGTGGAGAGTAACAAACATTCCTGTATGTGTTCGACAGCCTTGTAGAACGCTTCAGCAGAAAGACCGAGCTCGGAATTTCTTCGGTGCTTTCCCAGAAGGTTTCGCTTTCGATTCGTAAACGTCTTTAGCGGAGTTATCGACTCCACTGTAACAGTTGGTCTCGGTTGGAGTCGTTGGAAGCTACTCTCGGACAACTTCTCTTTTGCGATACATACGGCACTCGCCGACTCTCTGGATTGACACCCTTGGGACTCCCTCGCATCCAGCACCCCACTTCTGATACCAACCGCACTGGCTCTCTCCAAGTCTACCCTTACTTCCTGCTCAGAACAACCATCATCAGGCCCTTCTTCAACAGGAGAACCACCACCAGCAGCTACCACTCTATGCGAAGAATACCCACTCGTCACATTCACCGTCTCCGATACGGTCCCAACATCCTTCTTCACCGCCATCCCGGACACCAGACCCCCACAATGTCTCGGCCCGTGCGACATCCCAATGACCGTCCCCAGCTGTCCGATGGTGCATCCAGCCATCGTAGCAAGTGAATTCAGGTGGCGGCGTCTCTTCTCATCGGACCTTCGGTGGAGGTCGAGGGCGACGCGGTAGATCCCAGCGTAGAGGACAAACATGGCGATGAGTGTCGTCCAGAAGTAACCGACCTGGAGGAAGCAGTTGAAGAAAGCTTCGTCCATGTACTGAACGTAGCATTTGCCGGATGGGACGGAACGATGGCCGACGAAATGTTGCCAGCCGAAGATCGATGTGAAGAAGACGAGGATGGGGATTGCCCAGGTCAGGAAGACCACGAATAGAACCTGCAGATATATGACATAATAAATCAATCAATAGATCGATCGGTCAATCCGTTAATCAATCAATCAATCAAACAATTAATTGAGCCAAAAGTCAGTCTGTTAGTCAACTGTGATTGATTATATTTGGGATACCACGAATATAACCTGCAGATAATCATTTAGTCAGTCATTTAATAAATAATGACATAATCAATCAATGCATCCATCCATCAATCAAGCAGTGTTATTTCAGTTATGGTTTTTCAGTTACAGTTTCAGTTACAGTTATCTATTTTTTTATTTTTCAGTTACAGTTTCAGTTACAATTAACTGCAATGAGATTTTTCAGTTTCAGTCACAGTTATTTTTTATTTTTCAGTTACAGTTTCAGTTACAGTTATTACGTGTATTTTCAAATGTCACAATTAACTACTAAAACACTGATCACAGTCACACATATTGCGCAAAGTTCCCAGAAAGTTGAATAGGAGATCAATCTGATTTTACATATTGTTGGTTGACTTTAAGGAACACACGACGTTCCAGGTTTACACTTAATCTGTTTCGCACACAAGTCCCCACAAACTGAGAAGACGCGCTCAACGTACATGTATGCTTGTGAAGTAGGCGTGGAAACAAAGTCTTCTGCAATCAGCGCCAGAGATGAATAGAAGCTCTGTCGATCCACCCAGAAGGACAGTCCATTATCTAGGTCACCGTTGAAGATGTTTGCTTCCGCCAAGTATCGATCAAGCTCCCCATCGATACCGGACATCCTTAATGCTGAACTCAAGGAGCTTCTGGTACGGTTTTCCTGCGATAGGAGTTTGAAGCGCTTCAATGGCGGTGGCATGGGCGCCCGCAGAAAGTTTTGCAGGAGGGGGCAAAACACGATGGTCAACATTAAAAAATTTGTAGCAGGAGGACAAAAAATGCAAAGCGGGGAGTTAAGAACATGCATGGGTATTTTTCACAAAGGTTTCTTGATGTAAATTTCTCAGTTTCACTTTTTAAAATTTCTAATAATTATGAATTGCTTCTTTTTGCAAGGAAATTTGTTTAAAAAATCGAAAAGTTTTAGTCAAAAGTAGGCTTTTTAATTCTCTAATGTGAAGAAATTTGTTATAAACCCCAAAAGTAGTATTGAGAAAAATAGGTTTCAATTTTCCAGGGAGGGGCAAGTGCCCCCCCTTGCCCCTATGTGCGGGCGCCCATGGGCGGTGGCTGATTGTTTAACAGTTTACCGCCGAAGCCTGAGCAGGAAAGGGACAGGAACCGGAAGTGAAATGAACATCGAGAACGTAACGTGTAGTATATATACAGAGTAGAATTTCCGTTCAATAAGTAAGGAAAAAGCACTTGCTTTATTTTCAAGTTAACTCCTTTTGATTCTTCAGTTATACAGTTATTGTTTTTCAGTTACAGTTTCAGTTACAGTTATCTATTTTTTTTTTTCAGTTTTAGTTACAGTTAACTGACAAAGATTTTTCAGGTATTCTGCTATTTCAGTTACAGTTTCAGTTAATATAAATAACACTGCAATCAAGCAATCAGTTAATCAATTGATCAATCAGTCAGTTATACATCAACGCACGAATCTTGTCAAACAATCAATCAATCAATCAACCCATCAAAAAATCGGTCAATCATTTCTCAGAATAATCGGTCAGTCAGCTAATCAATCAACTTATGAATCCTGTCAATTAATCATTCAATCAATCAATCCATCAATCGATCAATCGATCAATATTTTAGTAAGTTTATTCAACTTGCGACTTATTTTGTGCGGTTTATTGCCGATAATCCCTTCGATCCATTATAACATTGTTCTTTGTCCCCAGTATAGCTACTGGAGTAGTACAGAAAATACTTCCATGTACTTACTTTATGTTCGACTGTTCGTTTCTCTTTTCCGCTATCTAAATCAGCAAACCAGTCAGGGGAGAAGTGAACCATCCTTTCCCACGGCTATTCGTTTTATTTCGAGTCTATTATAATTATGTTTATAAAATAAAGACACCTGTTTTTAGTAATCAAATCAATTTTCATAAGGATGCGACCAGAGATAGGCATCAATTCGACTTTTAATGGCTTTCATCATAAATAATTAACAGTGAGTGCAGTGTAGTCTCAAGTCCAAATGAAGAAAGTTTTACATAGGCTAATTATAATATTATAGCCTACTAAGATGATTATGCAATGTCTGTAAAGAAAATAAGCAGTGCCTTAGACACCTTTTGTTGCTTTGCATCTTCCTAATAATTAGAGACCAATTTAATCACATTTATCTTTTAACCGTATTTCTAAATGATGTAACTCTCTTAATGTATCATTTATTGGTGCGAATTATTACAGAACCTACCTTCCTTTCCGTTCTCCACACCCGATACTTCGTCGGCAATCGTATCGAACAAAACCGATCAATGGTGATACAGAATATCGTATAGATGGAACACAGACATGCCGTGTAGTCAATCGACAACCACAGGTTGCACAGTATCTCTCCTAGCGGCCAATTCTTCCACGTGAGGATATAAGTTGTATACAACGGCATTGAAATCGTTCCTATGAGTAGATCACTGACGGCCAGAGACGCTATGAAGTAGTTGGACGGCTGGCGGATGGACCGTTCAAGGAAGAAGGACATGAGAACGGTGAGGTTACCGCAGATGGTTACCAGGCAGACGCACCCGGCCAGGATACCGAGGATGATGAGCTCCCAGGTTTTGTAGAGGCTTGCGTCGAGTTGTGGATGGTAGAGCGTGGAGTTGGGTCGGTCTGGAGAAGGGAAGAGAGCGGGTGGTAAGAGATGGGAAAGGGTTGGAGTCATTGCTTGTCTGGAATGAAGAAAAACAGAATTGATTGATTTATTAAGTGATTTGTTGATTGAGCTATTGAATGAATGAATGAATGATTGATTGATTGAGTGATTTATTGATTGATTAATTGATAGAATGAATGAATGACTGACTGACTAAGTGACTGCATGAGTGATTGACTGACTGATTGTTTGGTTAGTTGATTAATTTATTGATGTATTTATTTATCTATTTGTTCATTTATTTGTTTATTTATTTGTTTATTTATTTGTATTGAATACATTTTATTTATTTATTGAAAATGTGACACGTCGATCTCTAGCCTTTAGTTTGGACTTGTGGCTGTAGTTTAAATTAATAGCCAGTAATGTTTAACAACGTCACATTATAAAACCAATATTAAACAGAAGTTTGAATTGCTGTTGTTTAAGTTTAACGATACTGCATTGATAGACACATCAAAGATTAATAATGGCAATGTTGCCTTCTTTATCTGATACTGACACGTCGACCTACTTAAAAAATCTCAAGCGTCTGTTCCTTATAATAATAATGAATGCTTGCTTAAATGAGGTATGCAGGATTTCCATGGCTTGGCGACTTCCTATCGCTGTGGGGCGCGGTGGTGTAGTGGTGGCGTCGTTGCCCTGGAGCCGGAAGGTCGGAGGTTCGAATCCACCTCCCCGCGTAAGGACCTTGAGCAAGTCCTTCACTCACAATTGCTCAGCGCTTCGGCGTGAAACTCCGATGCAGTGTCCGCTCTGCATCGGGAGCGCCTCTGAGTAGAGAGAGCTTTAAGGGGCGCTCTAACAAGTGCACATACAAACAAACAAATCAGTCAATCAATCACATAAATTTATATAGCTCCCAACCCAAGCCTGAGAAGACGATAGAAAGAGCCAGCAAATTCACGGGGGAAGCGAGCGGAGAGCCGCAGGGAGGTCCTTCCAGATAGCTATAGACTCACCACGGAGAATGCTCTTCGGTGCAGGGCAGCGGTACAAGGAAAAGGGACAAGATAGTCACCACGGGCAGCTGTCATGACCGCCAATGTCTATTCCACTATTTGAAATTAGCTGGAGATGTGTTAAATGTGGCCCTTCCACTAACTGTGCTAAACGATACGAACTACGTGAATTGGACATACAATTAAACACCTCTTTTTAATGAATTAACTGCGCTATAAGTATAAGTATAAGTGCATCGCATACTCATCTTCGATATGAAACAGTGTCGTTAAGCCCTGAACATTTCATTTCATCGCATAATAATTTTTGTATGCGTAATAACTGTTACCTTAACGTAAGCTTATAAGACGTGTCGAACTAAGATCGTGTTTGACTGTGCGCATGCGTGTGTATGTATACCTGTGTGTAATAGCACGAAATACTTTCTCACTTACTTATTAACATAATTGAAACAAGAGCGTTTCGTGTAAACTCGCAACGCACGACAGAGATATCACGTCACCGTTGCCCATAGCAACGTCAACAATCAACTCCTTTCTTGACCGCCAGAGTGCGCCAGTCGCTTCATATGCAACGCGACATCTGACGAGAGTTTTAGTCGCATGGAGGCGCTTTTCGACCGCGAGATGGCCTAGATAAAGTAGGTTCAAATGAGATAGGATTTCGAGGAGTGTGTATGTGGGAGGGGGGGTGAAAGGAAGGGAGAGAGAGGGAGGGATGTATAGACAGAAAGCGAAAGAGAGAGAGAGAGAGAGGCAGACAGACAGACAGACACACGGACACACGGACACGGACACGAACACAGACACAGACACAGACACATAATACAAAGAGAGTGAAAGAGAGACATACAGAGACACACTCACAGACTCAGGCATATACAGAGATTCATATACAAACAGTGAGACACATACAGACGTGCAGACACAGACAAAGAGAGACAGAGAGAGACGGACAGAGACTGTCAGAGACTGAGACAAAGAGAGACGGACAGAGAGACAGTCATACGTACAGACAGACAGACAGATTCATATATTGAACCAAAAATACTGAAAGATATAGACACATAGGCACATACTGCACAGAGAGAGAGAGAGAGAGAGAGAGAGAGAGAGAGAGAGACAGAGACAGAGACAGAGACAGAGACAGAGACAGAGAGACAGAGAGACAGAGAGACAGAGAGACAGAGAGAAAGAGAGAGAGAGAGAGAGAGAGAGAGAAATATAGGCAAAGACGGAGACAGACAGAGACAAACAGAGGCAGAACAAGGCATAGACAGACTGACAATGAAAAAGAGAGATAAATAATTGTTTCTCAAATCGAAATGCTACGTGTTTCAATCACTAAATCGCTTAAATGTCAAGCCACGAAAACGATCGGGCCTACTAAGAACAGAGCGACGAAATGGACGACCCACTTTGACCCCCGTGCAACGCTCGTAAATAAACTGGAGCCCGGCGAGTGGTAACTAATTCAGACCATTCTCTGCCAGAGAATCATACGGTGTTCAATAATATAAACGTCTGTGGGAGGAAGAAGTTCCACTCCCGGAATGTCATTTCACGGGAAATTTATTCAAAATGATAGTAAGCTACTTTTCAGTTGCTGGAGCTGTAATAAAATGTGATGGTGTGAGTTGTTTTTATTACATGATAGTAATGTTATTGTTTACTATAATATTTTGAATAAAACCATCATATCGAAAAGAGTATAATTTACTGTTATTATTTGTACGAATACTACTTTTGTACAACTAAATAACTTCTCTACTGTAACAGTGCTCTGTTTCAAATTCCAAATTGTCAATTTAAAAAATGCAGTGTTTTTGAACACTTAATAAACAACGTTATTTATACATTAGTATATATTTTCGCTTCTTTAATAATAATTATTACCTAAGGAAAACCTAATAAACAACATTGTTTATATATTAATCTTTTTTCGCATCTTTAATAATAATTGCCACCAATTTAAGGTAGGATCGTTTTGCTCGATCTATCTTTCGTATACGACTTTCTGTACTTATAAAGAAATAAATAAATGAAAAAGGGGTGTCTTGTATTTTGTATAGTCAATAACGATACTGTGGTAAGAGATGATTATCGCCACCTTCTTTCTCCACACATGCGACTATAATTATAATAATATAGATGCAGGATTGCAGCACAGTTTACTTTCTGTTGTCCGCCCAAGCAATAGTTGGGTATGAGCGAGTGTTCGCTGATACTATTTCAAACACCTTTTAAAAGTATTTTTTATCTTTATGTAAGTTTAAGTGCTCGAATAACTGTGCAACTAACATGGTAA
>OX243821.1:29848531-29873531 GCA_945859605.1 Lumbricus rubellus
CCTACAAATCTTTTACCCCCCCCCCGAATGCCTGTCCGTCACGACCTGGGACGCTACTATACATGTAAGTATAGGACCACTTGGGCATTGGACATATAATAGTGCATCAGAATGATTTCTCAGCTGATAAATATTTAAAACGTCCGTTTTGTGTCCAGGGAAAACTGACCATTAACGAAACCACCGTCCACTCAGGACGGACAGGAGACGAGTGAATACAGAGAGTGGTACAGAGGATAGCAATATAGACAGTCATGGAGACAGACAGAGTCTATCGGTCTGATAGACAGACCGATAGACAGATAGCGCTATTCATAGAGTTACATGCAGAGTGTGTCCGCAAGGGAGGACAGAGAGCGATATAGAGAGCAATATAATAATTAGAGACAGACAGACAGATAGACAGACAGACATACAGACAAACCGATAACAGACGGATATATAGATCGACAGACAGAGAGCGATACACAGGTAGAAACACTGAACGTCACAGGAGGTTCTAGAGTGAATGTGAGAAGGAGGGAGAGTGAGAAGATGAGGGGACTGGAGCGAAGAAACCAAATAGAGAGAGAGAGGGGAATCTAGTAATGTCAACAGAAAGACAGACAGAAAGACAGACAGACAGACAGACAGACAGATTGCGATAGAAAATTATCGTTTACATAAAATTATGTTAGAGAAGCACATAATTCACAATGCCGCCTTTTTGCGACGGCGGTTCAACAGAAAAGTAGCCCAAGTATAGCGAGGTCGCGTGGACTAAAAAAAAATCGCGAATGCATGAAAGTAGTCCAACCACTCCGCATCATCATCTTATCGCAATACACAATAAATTACACATGCTATTTGAATAATAATATCGAACTCGTAGCCGATCATTGCACAGTAGAGAATGTTTATTTATATATAGCACAAATATTAAATTTAAAAGAGGTGTGTAAAATCATCCTCGCGCATCAACATTTGCGAACAATTCCAAACGCAAAAATAACTTATACCCCGCGCATCAGATTGAACACAAAGCCATAGTTTATAAATATATAGCAAAAATATAAACTTTAAAACAGGTGTCACAAATCTTCCCTACGTATCAACGTCAACGAACAATTCCAAACGCAAAAATAGCATATAGGCCTAACCAACTTTCTCACACGACATTCCTCAGTTTAAATCCCATTTTTCCTCCGTCTCACATCGGACCGAAATCTCGTTTCGGTCACTCGGCGCACCGCAAATCGGCGAATTACGCCCAGCAATCCGACCGAATAAAAACGTCTTCTCGCGCCTTCCACACAAGAAAACCATTGTTAACGATTCGCGCGAAAACGGTAAAAGAGGTGTCCAAATCTTCCATGCGCATCAACGTCCGCGAATAGCTAAGTCATCAGGCGTTGTTAGGAGCGACTGTACGGCCCTCTGACGGTGAATGTATCGCTGCCGTGGGAGCGGTAAAAGGGAGACTTATTCTGTTAGGCCGGGAGGGGAGAGGTTGCCGCCGAAAGGAAGACCCGTCTTTATTGGCGATCCGTGTTGCAAATTAGGGACGAATTTGACGAGAGACGCCACGAGCGATAAACGGATGAAATGGCGCGGATGACGTCAGAGGAGATTATTCAATACCATGTCCGATATTCGAACGGTTATTTGACGTGATGCTGACTATTCGAACGGTTATTTTGACGTGATACTTTATATTTGAACGGATATTTTACGCTATGTTCAGTATTTGAACGTTTGCTTGACCGATAGTTGAATATTTGAACGGTTATTTGACGCGATGCTGACTATTCGAACGGTTAGGCCTACTTTGACGTGATGCTCTTTATTTGAACGATTGTTTTACGCTATGTTCAGTATTCGAACGGTTGCTTGACCTATTATAGTTGAATAGTTGAACGGTTATTTTACGCAATGCTGACTATTCGAGCGGTTACTTTGACATGAAGTTGGATATTTGAGCGGTTATTTCTTTACGTTGGGGTTGTGCATTTGAAAGATTATTTGGCGTGATGTTGACTATTCGATCGGCTATTTTGGTAAAACGGGCTTTTGAGGAACGGATTCGATCGGTTGCCTTGAACACCGTTAAAACATTATACTACGATTATATATAGGTCATGAGCTGTTGGGTTTATACAGTCACATCTTAGGCTATGTACGGTACTAACTTTGTTTCAATGATGGCACGATGGCACGAAAAGCGGAATCGCTTACAGCAAACATCCTAAGGCTGACTCAGCCTTTCATTTGGCAGAAGGCAAAGTGAGCAGTAGGGCGTGATAATGCCCAGCATGGCTGCTAAAATTAATGGTCAAAACCAAACTCATTTTATAACTTGTGATCACTCGATCTTTGCTCTGAAATCATGTATGCATTCATTCCAGAATTTGTATAGCGCCTCTTCAAAGGATGATTCAGAAGCGCTCCCGACTGGTTGCAGATCGTGCGAATGCGACCATAATGCGTTAGTTTGAAATATAAAATATAAAATGAATGTTATCGTCACTTGAGGAGATGCCGTTTATTCTACGTGATGCATGATGTTCGGACGATGATTTGTGTTAATTTATATTCAGTGATGTTGAAATATTATTCTAGCACGATCAGCAGAATAATTTTTTTTTGAAACTTGAATGTTTATATAGACACTTAGAAATTCAGAATAAAGGTGTGCAAATGAAACCATAAGTTATTCTCATAGAAAATCCGACACGTTCTGAACTCGGCATTTCGACCTCAAAACTTGATTACCAATCTTTATTAAATTCCAGGAAGACCCGATACAAATCCTCCATAGGTTTGTCCAATCAGAGATTCAAATTGTTCAGGGCAATGTTGGTTTTCAGCAAGTTTATTTTGCAGTATTTGAATCACATCTTTTCGCAGTCTTAAGACTACCGTCTTTTCTCTGTATGTATGAATGTATGTGCACTTGTCATATTGCCCTTCAAAATTACTAATCACAAGCGCTCCTACTACAGCGCGGACACTGTATCGGAGTTTCACGCCGAAGCGCAAAAAGTATTGAAAGTGAAGGAATTGCTCAAGGTCCTACGAGGCGGCTTGAGATTGTATATATTGTTGAGAGTGGTCCTTAGATTCCATATCTCACTCATTCACTGTCAGATAGCTGCGCCCCGATTTAGAGTGAAGAAGGCGAATAAGCCTAGTATAAATACACCGCGATTCAAAAAAGTGACCGAAATTATTTTTTCATATTATCTTACATTTTATTGAATCTAACAGAAAATTGCTTGTAAACTGAAATTTCGACATATGAAGTTGAAAGATTCATATCTTTTTATCCGGTCCACTTTATTTCATGAAATTTTTTGGAATCATTTTCTTGGTCCAATTCTCTACATATTTGGAATTTTTTGGCCTGTCAGGCGTAAGAGAATAATTATATGCAAAACAATCTGGCTTAATCACGGTTTAATCACGGTGTGAAAGTGTTCATGTAGCTAAAAAGACCAGTCTTAGATAAGCTTCGTTAAGCTTAATTAAGCCTAGTTAAGCTTAGTTAAGGTTAGTTAAGCTTAGTTAAGGTTAGATAAGCTTAGTTAAGCTTAGTTTAGCTTAGTTAAGTCTAGGTAAGCTTAGGTTAAGCTTAGTTAAGCTTGGTTAAGCTTTGTTAAGCTTAGTTAGGCTTAGTTAAGCTTAGTTAAGCTTAGTTAAGCCTAGTTAAGTCTGGTTAAGCCTTGTTAAGCTTATAGTTAAGCTTAATTATTCTTAGTTGCGCTTATTTAGTTAAGCTTAGTTAAGCTTAGTTAAGCCTAGTTAAGCTTAGTTAAGCTTAGTTAAGCTTGGTTACACATTTAGAACGCCTAAGAACACTTAGAACCACTTAATTTCAATTATACGCATTTTTTATTAAATGATTATCATACCGATACAGACAGGTTTTATTTTAGCTGTGCATTCGTCCGTTACCCGTTTGTTGATACGAAATCACTTTTAGACACCTGCGAAAGCGTATCAAACAAAAATACATATAGTTCCTTTTTTTTCAACTAGATAAGATTGGTGGTTAATGCCCGTATCATTTTACTGAGGAAAACAATATATGCGTGATAACAAACAAGGCAATGGTAAATTACAAGTCTCATGCGAAAACAAAGAAGGAGGCGCCGCTTATTGTCTGTTTGTATGTTACGTTTTTTAAACGTCGGCGTTCCATAGAATTTCTCTGTGGCAGATAATCTTTTGTCTTTTGTTTGCTATTGTCTGAGACGGAAAAAGTTTGGGAATTATAAGAACACTTAGAGCCACTAAATTTCAATTATCCTGTTGGATAGATATTAATTACTCCTTGATAGCTTTAAGGGGCAAATATCTAAATTTAATTAAATTTCTTGTGAACAAACACATTGCTGTCGTTAGACACCGTTAAAACTTATTCAATTAAACTATAAGAATGTTGTGTTTGGGTGTTTGCTTAGTAAGTCCTAGAAACTCCATTAACCAATCACTTACAAATTTCTAAGCTGAGCAATAATTGCAAGTGAAAGACTTGCCAAACGACCCGACGTGGCGACTTGATGTGGATTCGAACCTGGAACTGTCTGCAAGGCAACGCACATACTCACTATACCAATGCGCCCCATAATGGTAATAAAAGATGCACATTTTCGCAATATATTATATGAAATTAAATTGGTTTCAATATTATCATTATCAACAATTATATACCAGTGTTAACATTATTATTATTATTGAGACGGTTACAATTTAGGGATCCATTAATATGATTCGACCATTTCTATTAGACCTACTTGCTACATTGGATTGGGTTACCAAGGAGATGGATGATAGCATCATTGATAAGTGTTTGCAGTTCATTAATTTATAAATATTTTTTTCACCGTATTAAAGGTGTGTAAATTGTCTAAGGATTTCTTAAAATTCTATCTTGCTAACTGAGTACCCAGTAACCCAGCTACCAAGTAAAAATGTTAGTAAGTATATTCTTTACGCGACTATACTAGCAAATGCGCGTCTGCTTAAAGGAGAATCAAAATTTGTAAAGCCATTTTAGCACTGCCATTCAAATAACTGTTAGAAGTTCTATAACTGTGAAGGCGTGATTGCCTTGCAATCCAATAAGCCTCCCTCATTGTCTTCGCAGAAGATTGGCAATTTACAAGCGCCTTGTTTGTTATCATGCTGACATTGTTTTGTCCACTAAATAATGGGTGCAACTGAATAAATTTTACCAATATCTGATCTAGCTAATGAAAATGCAGTATATGTAATTTTTTTTTGATAAAATTTCGTAGGTGTCTAAAAGTCATTATGAATCTACGAAATATTAATAAAATACTAAATTGTCTGCTACACCAACTTGTTATTTTGAATTTAATTTCTCAAACAAATATAAAATATCAAACACCTTGGAGCCGAGAGGAGATGATGTTTTCCATTCATTCACCAGGTGGCCGTCACTGATTATTTTTCAAAAAGATTTATGTGCATTCATAGGACACGTGGGGCGCGGTGGTGTAGTGGTGGCGTCGTTGCCTTGGAGCTGGAAGGTTCGAATCTACCTCGCCACATAAGGACCTTGGGCAAGTCCTTCACTCGCAATTGCTCAGCGCTACGGCGTGAAACTCTGATGCAGTGTCCGCGCTGTAGTCGGGAGCGCCTCTGATTAGCGGTTGAGAGCTGGAAGAAGTGCTATAACAAAAGTGCGCATGCAAACAAACACGCTTGGCCATTGCATTGTGTCGCTTGGTAAATGCTTGGACATGATCTGACCCATACCCGAACCCTTTTAAAACACGCCACAGCTAGTGCCACTCGATGAAAATTATTATTCTATTGGCAAACAGTTGGGGGTATAAACCGGATAGAGAATACCTTGATGAGACGTTACAACATGATTGTCTTGTTCACTGGAGTATGCGGTACATGCAGTCATTTATATAAATACTGGAACAACCTATTTAAGGTATGTAACGTAACATCCAGTTTTGAGTGTCATCTTGCGGTTGACTTGAGCCAATTTTAATGATCACCTACGAAATAAATAAATTTGTTAGAACATTCTTTGTGAGACTGCATGCTAGCAATTGTACGCAAATACATGCGAATAAGTAATAAAGCTTTTCTCTTCGAAGGCAAAATTATCTTGCAGCAAATTAACGGCTCCCTCCTTCTTCGTCTTCACTCGAGACTGGCAATTTTTCTGAGCGCCTAATATAATATACTATTTATTTTAAATTTTAATTGAAGTTTTAATTAATCACTCGAGACTGGCATTTTTCCCAAGTGCCTAATATAAAATAGCTTGAAGGTATTGCTTTGTTTAGTGAATAATGGAGGTGAATTTATGTGCTCAATCCTTCACTGGTTTCGATTGAAAGTCACGATGTCATGCACTGTATCGAAATTTCACACCGAAGCGCAAAAACAATAATATTATTGAGAGAGAAGGCCCAAGCGAAGAAGATCAACGTATTTGAACTTATTGATGCATATGTATGTTTGGTTGAAATGGTTTCTCAGGTGTCTAATTTGTTGACAAAATTCTAACTTAATATTCAATGTTAAGCTACCTTTAGGCTACACCATACTTCACCTTAAAATTTGATTTATTAATTAAAGTAACTTAAACTTGCATGAACTTTAAATAACGGTTGGGTTACATGACAGGGAACTGTTACTTGTTTGTATGCGCACTTGTTATAGCATTTAATATTTTTCAGAGGCGCTCCCGAATGCAGAGCGGACACTGCATCGGAGTTTCACGCCGAAGCGCTGAGCAATTGTGAGTGAAGGACTTGCCCAAGGTCCTTATGCGACGAGGTGGATTCGAACCTTGAACATTCCGGCTCCAAGGCAACGACGCCACCACTACTGTAACACCACCGAGAACATTGTATGTCAACACCATTCGCCGCAGCTGTGCTGGGAGCGTCTCTGATTAGCTCTCCTAAATTGGCGCTATATAAAACCATAAAATTAACGATTGTTTTGTAATGAATGTTATTGCATTTTGTGCACGTCGTATTTCGCTAGATGTCAGATTTTTCGTTTTCACTTCAGTCACTAGGTGGAGCCGTGTGAGATCATGTTTTCCATTCATTCGCCAGGTGTCCGTCGGTTTCCAGTAGCATTTTTTCTCCCTCGGAAATTATAGTTATTCAGGTTAGATGCTATCCTTGCCCACGTTGACCCCGAGGTTAATGCACATGCGCAATCAGCTCAAACGCCGCAACACTCTGTAGGTCACGACGTCTGCGCACAACAACCTAATTAGCATCCACAGCAATCGAGGTCACGGCTCCTATGCTTTGCAACTTAAACCTGACAACCGCATTTTATATATACCTGTTGTAACGTGATTTAGAGGTGTGCAACACAACGTCCAGTTTTAAGTGTCATCTTGCGATTTAAACCGACAGCCATCAAAGGCATACGCAATTTGCCACACAACAAGAATTAGTCCACTAATGTTGTCATTACCATTTTACCCTGAACGATGATCATAAACCCCGTCAATTAGTCGCCCGTTACCATCACCGTTTGCCCCTTTATTTCTCCCAAAGACGACAATTACGTTAAATCCCCCAACATCATTAATTCCCCAAAGAATCGTCTGCAATATTGACATCGCGTTCTTTGTTCCGCGTCTTTAACTCGACTCTTTATCGGAAGTTTCGGAAGTTTCCCAAGTTTCGGAAGTTTCGGAAGTTTCGGAAGTTCCGGAGGTTTCGAAAGTTTCGGAAGTTTCCCAAGTTTCGGAAGTTTCCCAAGTTTCGGAAGTTTCCCAAGTTTCCCAAGTTTCGGAAGTTTCGGAAGTTTCCCAAGTTTCGGAAGTTTCTCAAGTTTCGGAAGTTTCCCAAGTTTCAGAAGTTTCCGAAATTTCGGAAGTTCCCAAGTTTCGGAAGTTTCCCAAGTTTCGGAAGTTTCCCAGAAACTTGGGAAATTTTCGAAACTTCCGAAACTTCTGAAACTTCCGAAACTTCCGAAACTTGGGAAACTTCCGAAACTTGGGAAAATTTGGAAACTTCCGAAACTTGGGAAACTTCCGAAACTTCCGAACTTCGGAAACTTGGGAAACTTGGGAAACTTCCGAAACTTGGGAAACTTCCGTAACTTGGGAAACTTCCGAAACTTCCGAAACTTCCGAAACTTGGGAAACTTCTGAAACTTGGGAAACTTTCGAAACTTGGGAAACTTCCGAAACTTCGGAAACTTCCGAAACTTCCGAAACTTCCGAAACTTCCGAAACTTCCGAAACTTGGGAAACTTACGAAACTTCCGAAACTTCCGAAACTTGGGAAACTTCCGAAACTTGGGAAACTTCCGAAACTTGGGAAACTTCCGAAACTTCCGAAACTTCCGAAACTTGGAAAACTTCCGAAACTTTCGAAACTTTCGAAACTTCCGAAACTTGGGAAACATGGGAAACTTCCGAAACATGGGAAACTTCCGAAACTTCCGAAACTGGGGAAACTTCCGAAACTTCCGAAACTTGGGAAACTTCCGAAACTTCAGAAACTTCCGAAACTTGGGAAACTTCCGAAACTTTCGAAACTTTCGAAACTTGGGAAACATTGGAAACTTCCGAAACATGGGAAACTTCCGAAACTTGGGAAACTTCCAAAACTTGGGAAACTTCCGAAACTTGGGAAACTTCCGAAACTTCCGAAACTTTCGAAACTTCCGAAACTTGGGAAACTTCCGAAACTTGGGAAACTTCCGAAACTTGGGAAACTTCCGAAACTGGGGAAACTTCCGAAACTTGGGAAACTTGGGAAACTTCCGAAACTTGGGAAACTTCCGAAACTGGGGAAACTTCCGAAACTTGGGAAACTTGGGAAACTTCCGAAACTTCCGAAACTTGGGAAACTTCCGAAACTTCCAAAACTTCCGAAACTTGGGAAACTTCCAAAACTTCCGAAACTTCCGAAACTTGGGAAACATGGGAAACTTCCGAAACTTCCGAAACTTCCGAAACTTGGGAAACTTCCGAAACTTCCAAAACTTTCGAAACTTGGGAAACCTCCGAAACTTCCGAAACTTCCGAAACTTCCGAAACTTGGGAAACTTCCGGAACTTTCGAAACTTCCGAAACTTCTGAAACTTCCGAAACTTCCGAAACTTCCGAAACTTTCGAAACTTTCGAACTTCGGAAACTTGGGAAACTTGGGAAACTTCCGAAACTTGGGAAACTTGGGAAACTTGGGAAACTTCCGAAACTTGGGAAACTTCCGAAACTTCCGAAACTTCCGAAACTTCCGAAACTTGGGAACTTCCGAAACTTCCGAAACTTCCGAAACTTGGGAAACTTCCGAAACTTGGGAAAATTCGGAAATTTCCGAAACTTGGGAAACTTCCGAAACTTGGGAAACTTCCGAAACTTGGGAAACTTCCGAAACTTGGGAAACTTCCGAAACTTGGGAAACTTCCGAAACTTGGGAAACTTCCGAAACTTCCGAAACTTCCGAAACTTCCGAAACTTCCGAAACTTCCGAAACTTCCGAAACTTGGGAAACTTCGTAATCTTCCGAAACTTCCGAAACTTCCGGAACATTCGAAACTTCCGAAACTTCCGAAACTTCGGATACTTCGGAAACTTCGGAAACTTGGGAAACTTGGGAAACTTCCGAAACTTGGGAAACCCCAACACCACCGCATCCCATGTGATTTTTTGACATTACGGAGTTGAAAGATAATCTTATATTAGGTCGGGGTTTAATGTGGGTGGGGAACGCACTGCTCTAGAATTTATTGACTTGCACTCCCACTGCTCATCATGGTTTAACTCTGGAAGAACATGCATTTCAGTCAAATTCTTCACCATCGTTTCCACTGCTCACATTCGGCGTTCCCACTGCTCACCCAAACCACTTTAACCAGTTTCCTACCCACCGTAACCCACGTTGAACCCCGAGGTTATTGCACATGCGCAGATCAGCTCAAACCCCCCAACTCCCTATAATAGGTCACGACGTCTGCGCACAACGACCTAATTAGCATCCACAACAATCGAGGTCACGGCGCCTATGCTTGGCGACATAAACCTGTCAGTCGCATTTTATATATAACTGTTGTAACATCATTTAGAGGTGTGCAACACAACGTCCAGTTTTAAGTGTCATCTTGCGATTTAAAGCTGACAGCCGTCAAAGGCATACGCAATTTGCCACCCAGCAACTTCGCTAATGTTATCATTACCATTTTACCCTGATCGTTGATCATTAACTCCCGTCAATTAGTCGCCCGTTACCATCACCATTTGCCCCTTAAATGCCCCCAAAATGAAAATTACGCTAAATCCCCCAACATCATTAATTCCCCAAAGAATCGTCTGCAATATTGACAACGCGTTCTTTGTTCGGCGTCTTTAACTCTACTCTTTATTCTGGTTCTTTATCGTAGACTATTAATCGTCGACGATAATTTTGCCGCGTGGCCCCCTAGCGTCGTTAAAGAGAACGTCTTGTTCAAAATCTTTCGTCGCCCTTAATTCCCGTCATGCAATGCGCACTATTAACTCGGTGTCATGATAACAGTTTGGCTTGCTTGTTTGAATCACGGTGTATACTAATAAATATAATTATCAAACTAAAATATCGTTTGAAATGTCGATACCTTTGAGAAAAGATGGTTTCAAGTTCAGCGGCGGATCCAGAAGGTTTAAATGGGGGGGCCAAATGAGGACCGGAGGACGAGCGGCCGAAGGCCGATCGTCGAGGCGCGTAGCGCCGAGAGGGTGGAGGAAAGGGGGAGGGGCTTGGGGAGGGGGTTGTACCCCCTCCCCAACCAGAATTTTTTTAAATTCCCGTACAAAAATGGCAGCATTTTAAGCTGTCATCTTAATGAAATCGCTATGCTACATAAATGCTGACAAACCAAGCAAGAACTACCAAATCATCAGAATTTGGAAGCCATTTAGTAGTATTGTATATTGTATTGTATTTAAACATTTATAAAGCGCCTCTAGTAGGGTGAACCGTTCAGAGGCGCTCCCAGTGCGCAATGCCCCGCGAGAAGAAACAAGTTTTGAGAAGAGACAAAGCAGAAGAGAGACTACCAGAGAGAAGTGTAGAGCGAACAGAAGGAAGAAGGGCATTCCAAAGAGAAGGACCAATTGAGACAAATGATCGAGACTGAGCCATAGCAGTTCTAGAACGAGGAACCAAGAGGTCAAATCTGTTGGATGAACGAAGTGGACGGTGGGAGGAAGCTGAGTGAGGACGAAGTAAAACATTAGTCAGATATTTTGGAACAAGACCCCGTTGAGCCTTAATGATCAGAGTGAGGATCTTAAATTGTGTGCGAGCACGGAGAGGAAGCCAGTGTAGTTCATGAAACATAAAGGCAGATATGTGAGAGTACTTGGGAAGGCGGGCAATCAATCTAGCAGCTGATTTGAGAACCGACTGAATCGGAGAAAGACGAACTTTAGGAAGACCAATGAGGAGAGCATTGCAATAGTCAATTCGTGAACATATAAAAGCATGAATTAAGGTAGTGAAGATGGAGGAGGAGACAGAGCGACGAATGACTCTGAGACGTCTTAAATGAAAGTAAGACGAGCGTGTAACATTGGAAATATGCTCGGTAAAGGTAAGTGAGCTATCAAGTACAACACCCAGATCCCGCACACTTGAAGAGAAGGAAAACAGCGGGAATTTTTCAGAGAGCAGAAAGAAATCAAGCTTCTGGAGCTGCTGGGGAGTACCTAGCCAGATGAATTGAGTCTTTGAAGTATTAAGTGAAAGGCGATTAGAAGACATCCATGAGTGGAGATGATTAGTAAGGGATTCAATAAGCGCGACTAACAGCAGCTGGGAAGATGAGGGTCCATGGACAAAAGCCTGAACATCATCAGCAAATAGATGGCCAGCAGCACTACAAATCCGAAACAGAGAAGAGATGTCAGCCGTGTAAAGAATAAATAAGAGAGGTCCAAGAACTGAACCTTGAGGAACACCCAGATTAATATGAACCCATTGGGTTCGAGAGTCACCAGATATAATCATTTGAGTTCTTTCAGAAAGGTACGACTGGAACCAAGACAGGGGAACACCCTTAACACCATAGGAGATTTCAAGACGCTTGAGTAGGATATCATGATCGACCATGTCAAAGGCTGAAGAGACATCATAGAGGGCCAAAAGAGTGACCTCAGACTTATCAATAGCAGAATAGATTTCGGATAATAGAGAAAGGAGAGCTGTCTCGGTGGAATGATGGGCCCTAAAACCTGATTGATTTGCAGGAAGTAGTGATGTTGTTTCACTAATAAAGAGACTTGGCCCGCGACTAATGATTTGTGAAGTATTATCATCGATTTTCGGGTGTCTAAAAACATCATTTGTATTTTAGTATAAGCAGCGATTTTCGGGTGTTTAAGAACATCATTTTGATTTCAGTATTATCAGCGATATTCGGAAGTCTAAAGAAATCATTTTGATTCCAGTATTATCAACGATTTTCGGGTATTCAAGGACATAATTTTGATTCCAGTATTATCAACGATTTTCAGGTGTCTAAAACGTCATTTGGATTTTAGCATTATCAATGATTTTCGGGTGTCTAAGAACATCGTATTGATTCCAAAAATATCAGCGATATTCGGGTGTCTAAGAACATCATTTTGATTTTAGTAAAATCAGCGATTTTCGGGTGTTTAAGAACATCATTTTGATTTCAGTATTATCAGCGATATTCGGGTGTCTTAGCACATCATTTTGATTCCAGTATTATCAACAATTTTTGGGTGTCTAAAAACATCGTATTGATTCCAAAAATATCAGCGATATTTGGGTGTCTTAGAACATCATTTTGATTTTAGTAGAATCAGCGATTTTCGGTTGTTTAGGAACATCATTTTGATTTCAGTATCATCAGCGATATTCGGGTGTCTTAGCACATCATTTTGATTCCAGTTTTATCAACGATTTTCGGGTGTCTAAAAACATCATTTTGATTCTAGTATTATCAATGATTTTCGGGTGTCTAAGGACATCGTATTGATTCCAATATTATCAGCGTTATTCGATTGTCTAAGGACATCGTATTGATTCCAATAATATCAGCGATATTCGGGTGTCTAAGAACATCATTTTGATTTTAGTATAATCAGCGATTTTCGGGTGTCTAAGGACATCATTTTGATTCCAGTATTTCCAACGATTTTCGGGTGTCTAAAACATCATTTTGATTTTAGTATTATCAATGATTTTCGGGTGTCTAGGGACATCGTTTTGATTCCAATATTATCAGCGAAATTCCGGTGTCTAAGGACATAATTTTGTTTCTAGTATTATTAACGATTTTCGGGTATTCAACGACATAATTTTGGTTCAAGTATTATCAACGATTTTCGGGTATTCAAGGACATAATTTTGATTCCAATTTTATCAACGATTTTCGGGTGTCCAAAAACATCATATTGATTTTAGTATTATCAACGATTTTCTGGTGTCTAAGACATCTATTTGATTCCATTACGATATCAACAATTTTCGGGTGTCTAAGGACGTCATTTTTATTTTAGTTCTATAAACAATTTTCTGGGGTGTAAAGACATCATTTTGATTCCAGTATAATCATCAATTTTTTCGGGTGTCTAAGGACATCATTTTGAATCCAGTGTAATCAACGACCTGCTGTCTTGTAGTTAATTAGACTATTTTAGAGATCCGCGGGACATTGGAATTCCAGCAGGTTAAAGACTTTTATGACAGCATAGACAAAAATTGGTATACCTGTAATAGTCGTCATTGTTAATCTATTTGGTTATTGTTTAGCGAAACTCTGCACATTTCCATCTCGGCGCTTCGCGTTTTCGCTCGTGGGCATACCCAAACGCACTAAGGGCGATTTATGATTTAGCCCCTTCCACCCCAAGAGCTGAGAAAAATCTTTGCCTGTGAGTGTTATCAGCGATTTTCGGGTGTCTGAGGACATCTTTTGATTCTGGTGTTATCAAGGATTTTCGGGTGTCTAAAAGACATAATTTTGATTACAGTCTTACCAACGATTTTCGGGTGTCTAGGAAATTTTTTTTCTCATTCCAATGTTATCAAAGATTTTCGGGTGTCTAAGGACATCATTTTGATTCCAGTGTTGTCACTGACCTGCTGTTTTGAAGTTGACTTGACTAATATAGAGATCCGCGGAACATTGATTTAGCCCCACACCCCCAAGAGCTGAGACCAAATTCCGCCCATGCCCACAAGACCGTAGCCATTTTTTTGATTCTGTGGGGAGAGGTGTTTCTTCGGCGCAGGATTTCTGACGACCATTTTGTAGTCGTCCAAATTTCTGAAAACACCTTTTTTAGTTGTCACAATTTCTGGAGAAACCTTTTCACCATTTTTTAGTCGTCAAAATTTTGCCATACATGATAGTCGGATACTGTTGAAAGATTGTTTCTTTTCTTTGCGTTATATTAAGACACTGTAATTGTGTGAGATGTAATTGACTAATAGACTATAGTCTATTTTCATTTATGTAATTTTAATTCTCCTGGCCATGACTGACCCCTGCAAAAATCCTTCGGGCGCCATGGATGGGGGGGGGGGGGCACGTCCCATGGGGATTTGAAATGAGGGGGGCCATGGCCGGATTGGCCCCCCCTGGATCCGCCCCTGTTCAAGTTCGTATCCGCCTCAAGCCGTCGTGCAAGGATCTTGAGCAAATCCTAATGTGAAACTCCCGATGCAGTGTCAACGCTGCAGTCCGGAGCACCTCTGAGTAACGAGCTTGAAGGGGCGCTGTAGCAAATGGGAGAAATATATCACGAATGAACATAACAGGTAAGTCGACATGCATACAAAACGTTCATAAGATAAAATGTGTGCTTGTATAATCACGTAGGCATCTTTAGTGCTAGCAACATTATTTATTGTCTACAACATTAGAATACCGTGCTATTCTTTTTAAAATCATAAATAATTTTTCATTATAAAGAATAAACAGTAAATCTGTTGATCTTCTTTAATTATTCAACGTTAAATCAATGCAATGTAGACTGAGACTAAGAGACCTCTACTTCCTCTCAATGACGCTGACAGCAGCGCTTCAAGCGACGAGGAAGGAAAGCGATAATCAGGAACATAATCATCGGTGGTTTTCATAAGACGATTGAAGTGGGACCGAGTGCCAACGAAGACGCCCGAACATGTCCGAAGGTGAACAATGGCGTCGTAGACAACTTGCACACATACACAAACACAAACACACACACACGCACACACACACGCACACACACACTATTTATTCTTAAGCCAAAGGAGTTTTATTATGAGAATGTCATATAACTTTGCATAATTTGTTAAAAATTTCTTCTGTAAACTACTGTACGTTTGCTATGTATTATAATGAAGAATATTCTTACTTACTTACTTACTTACTTACTTACTTACTTACTCGCACACACACATACACACACGCACGAACTCGCACACAATGTTACGGGGTAGTCGATCATTGTCGCTCTCCATCTTTCTTAGTAATTTGGTCTGGGGCGCGGTGGTGTAATGGTGGCGTCGTTGCCTTGGAGCCGGAATGTTTGAGGTTCGAGTCCATCTAACCATGCGCCTTCATGCCTAGGCTAAATTCACCTGCTTTTCGTAAGTCGCTCAAATTCTATTGTTTTATTTGTGGCTGGACTGGAAGCGCCCTCAGCATAGACATTTTGCTATATCAAGTTGGCGATAAATTTTAATTAATTAATTAGTTAAATTATTAAATACCCATATGAAAAATGAACAAAGAAATCGTTTGGTTTTAGAAACCTACTTTAGTATCTTTCGTTGGCGTATAAATAGATGTCCCATCTAAAATAAACACATTGGCTAAGAGGTTAATTCAACAATACTATCACGTCAGCGCCTTAGTAAAATATTGTCATTAATTATACATTTTGTCCTGCCATAATAATGTGATCATGCCATTATAGGATCACAGAAGTTCCAGTCATACATGTTCAGAGTACTGATGACTTTTTGCCCAAAAAGTGAAAAAAAATGTTAGAATGACGAAACTTGGATCCATGCGAAGATAACTGAGTGGTATAATTTCTTTGCTTAAGTGTCCACCTTTGTCTACCTTCAAAAGTGTGTTATTCTATTTTTTGACAAGTATGAATGCATGTATTTGTGGCTTGACACTTTGATTAAACTCACTGCACTGAGGAGCCCACATGTAGCCATGAACTGCACTTGTATCAATTCATAAAAATTCACTTTATAATAGGATTAGATTTGAAAACTTTTTCACTTGATCTCGGCCGAGAGTGCCTCTGATTAGTTGCCTTGAAATGGCGCTATAAAAATTATGATCGATTGGTTGAGGTAATTTTTGCTCATTATTTTATCGAAAAGAGAAGATTTTGATAACATTATTGTGCTGAAAATAAAATTTTAATTTATGATCTCTAAAGTACGTTTAAAAAGGTGTTACATTCCGGCGTTTAGTTTAAACCTCGTGTGTTCATTTTTATGCATTTATTCTCTCATTTAAGTATTTACATGGCTTCCGACTCAAGCATGTCGAAAATGAACCGCATTCTATTTCTCATAAGCCTGCCACCAGTAACACGCGCACCGCTCAAGAAAAAAAAGCCATAAAACCGGACCAACCTTGCACAGAAAAACATGGCATGAAGGAGGTACGTTTACATTTGACTGAGTGCAATCCCTTTCCACTGAGCATAAAAATTTAGCACCCCACACAAGCTGACAAAGATGAAGTTGATGACAATGGCAGTTGGCGAAATGAGAAAATTTTAGATAGCGAGAAATCCAGTCAGAAAATCGTGACAAATTAATTGTGCCTTATTAGATTTTTGGCAATTAATTGGTTACACCTTTAATTTTATTAACTTATTAGGCGCACATGTCTTCATGCTATTAAATGAAGACACAGTCAGCCTATAGTAAAGATTTGTCTCGTTGTGAAATTATATCAGCGACAGCAAAGGCGATTTTGCGGTTGATATTTAGACACCTTTAAAACGTATGAACATGAACTACTTAAATGAAAGATATATTCAAACCTCAATCAATCGGTCTTTTCGAGGAGAACGGCCTCTGTTGTCAATCAATAAATTTAAAAAAATGTTAGATAACGCCGCTTCAAGGTACCTACTCAGAGGCGCTCCCGACCGAGTACCTACTCAGAGGCGCTCCAGACCGAGTACAAGAGAAAAAACAACGGTCTTCAACCGTTTGTGAAATTGAGAACAGCTTCGGCAAACTAATAGTTAAACTAGGATACAACCTGAATAGAAAGATGCTAGCAATCAATCAATCAATCAATCAATCAATCAATTAATCAACCAATCAATCAACCAATTAATCCATCAATAAATCAGTCAGTCAATCAAAAAGTTAAAACATGCAAATAAATAAACAAATAAATAAATAAATAAATAAATAAATAAATAAAATTAACACAGAGAAATACGACCAAATCGAAATCATTCAACGAACCTTATCGCATGTAGTGCGATTTATCCTCTCAAACAATCACAAGAGTGACGATCGCACGGCGTAGAGTGATCGGACGATAATTACAGTAAATTACAGACGTCGTTCGTTCGTTCGTTCGCGCCATTATATGGTCGACGTAGCAGCGGACGACTTTTGTCGATTGTTTTTCGTAGCTGTCAATCAAACGGAGAGGCAAGTAACACCATTACGCCAATCAATCAAGGTTTCTGGTGAAGTTAGAGGGATTTCTACAGAACAGGCATGTCTGATCTAATCAGACATTTGTGTCGATGTCGATTTTAAAGGAGCTATATCAATGCAACGAAGTATATATGTTGGTATATAAGTGAGTCCACGATATGAAGTGTTTAATATGCTTTGCACACGCAAACACGCACTCACATACACAGACACACATCTATCGATACATGTATACATTGCACAAAGTGCGTACACTTATACATAAATTGTATTTAACATATGCAATTTATGAAACTGTGGAGAATGAAGTGCAAGCTTGAACACCTTTTTATTGAAGGACGCAAGCTTTATATATTTTGGATGAACCGCCTTTATTTACATTCTTGTCTTGTTTGACCATCTAATAGTTGACTATAATTGCAATAATCAAGTAAGAAAATGCGTGTTAAGTATTATAATTGGCGACAACATTCTTTCAGCACACGCGGCCAGTCCTCTCCCTCACCGTCTCATCTTCCCACCGACAGTGGGATGATCATGAAACGAGATGAGAATAATTATTTATAGCGGCGCTATAACAATTGTAAAATGTCGTGCATTCTCAATTGACAATAACAAGACGATACTTAAACACCTTTTTCTATATCTAGCAGAGTAAGATATATAGCGGTCGTATGTTTCAGACATATCCAAATATAGTTATCATTTAGACGGAGATTGGAACCCATGGACGACTTATCTACGGACAGTCCAGCACGCGAACCCCTACATATGTGGTGCGCGGTGGTATACATGTATAGTTGGTGAATTGGTTGCCTTGCAGCCGATGGGTTGCAGGTTCGAATCCACCTAAAGCCGACGCGTAGGGTCCTTGAACAAGTCATTCACTTGCATTTGTTCGTGAGCTTCGGCGTGAAATTCGGATGCTGTGACCGCGCTGAAGTCTGGAGCGCCTCTGAGTAGGGCGATTGAATGAGCACTCTTGAAATGAAGAAAAAATATAAATATATTGGTACTGATGATGATGACGATGACGGTGATAAGAACAGTAACAATAAAGTGCAAAGAAAACATGTAGTAACATTAAATAAAACAAGGTGAGCTTACATAATAATTATGTCTGAGCATAGCGGTATAGCCACTAACTCAAACATTCGTGGACACACTATCGTGTCCACGTTCGTCCAGACACCATTCACAGAAACCTCTTATCGATTCGATTACCGGAAGTAGTGACGGGAAAATTACACACCACACGCTGGTTCCCTAACACTCGACATCTTCCATTACAGACTAGCCTAGATTTACGAACGCCAAACGACCATAGATATTTCCACAAACGTCGGACCATAGATCTAAGAAAAGATCGATGACAGTTGAGACAGTTGGGCGATAATAAAGGAACGGGACAAAACGGACGGTGAACGATAATGGAGGAGCGAACGAAACGGTGAGCGATAATAAAAGAACGCGAGAAACAATCGTACGCGCGCACGTCCTGCCTAATGACATGTAATCTTCCACGCGGGACTACTTTAAACTACATCGCGGGTGCGTCCCACTTCTGTCACGGGTCGCGCTCCGATCGATCTCTAATTGGGCGAACATGTTCGCTCAGCAATTAATAGGTGGCGTTACTTGCCCGAGCGATAATTGGGCGATCTTGACAGAGTTTTTTGCTAGTCCATTCCGAGCTGTGATTGTTCTCGCGTCTAAAACTTAATCCCTTAAATTGTTGTAGATTTCTTTTTCACTGTCGAGATTTAGTTAGGAAGAAGGAAAATCGAATTCAGAGTTTCATCATTCTTAAGAAATTACCAGAGCATAATTTACTTGCGTTTCATTAGTAGACTATTCATGCTGCATTTCACATTATAGAATATTGTAAAGAAATATTACTTATAAGTCTTTATTTTATAATAAAAAGGTAGTTTACGCACGAGGTAAGTTAATAAGCTGCAGATTTCTTTTTCACTGTCGAGATTTAGTTAGGGAGAAGGAAAGTTGAAATCAAAGTTTCATCATTCTTTAGATATTACCTCCTCGGAATGGATTATTAGAATATTTTGAGTCATGCTATTTGTAATTACGTTATGTACTAATAAAAAGGTGTTCTACGCACGAGGTATGTTAATTTGTAAGTATTTTCGTTATTTATCTTACTGCATTTTTGCGCTTTGTTACATTTTATTTAAAGCCCAGTGAATAATTTTCTATGAATCCCGTTGTGGAGATCCATTAAAACTAATTATAAAGTTATAATGAATGAATGAATGAATGAATGAATTTATTTATTCATTTATTCATTTATTTGTTTATTAATTTATACGTGAACACCTTTAGTACCCTGCTCATAAGTGCTGTAATATGCCGAGCAATTTTCAGTCCAGGGTAACGGCCTCTGTTTTCATAGACCCTGGTCAAATCGAATCCATCCATCACCTTTATATCGTAAATTTTCTCTCTGGCTATATGCAAAATAATGCACCGTTCACAAATGCAGTTATAATTAACACACCCTTTAAATGAAAATTTTCAGGATATATAAAAGAGCAATCCAAAAGGTTATTTTGTACTAGATGGTCGAAACGAATTTAACTTTTCAACTTAGCCAGAAAAATCAAGCGTGCACAATATGGGCAAAATGAAATAGAGACACAACAGATAAGATGACTGACAGACAGACAGACACAGACATAGAAAAAGAGACAGACAGAGAGAAAGGCAGGTTCAGCAACAGTTAATGTTCTACTCGATTCACAAACTAATGATGATGATGATGATGATGATGATGATGATGATGATGATGATGATGATGATGATGATGATGATGATGATGATGATGATGATGATGATGGTGATGACGACGATGATGATGATGATGATGATGATGGTGATGACGATGATGACGACGACGACGATGATGATGATGATGATGATGATGATGCTGCTGCTGCTGATAATGATGATGACGGCGGTGACGACGACGACGATGATGATGATGATGATGATGATGATGATGATGATGATGACGAAACGACGATGACGATGATGATAATTATTACTATTATTATAGTATTCGTAATTGTAGTTGTTCATATTGCCATAGCAACGATACTCTTCAATTTGCAAGCATATCCCATTGAACAAATGTTCGAAGGTCTGCCTTACATACATGTACCACGTCGTTGTATTTATCAAGTCCGTCAAAACACACACCACATTTACCATCCTACGCTAGCACCGCTGTTCCTGGAACGTCAATCACGTTTCCTGGCGCGTCCTCTACGACCAATAGCAGCGTTGAGGGGCGTGTCCGTTTCCGCTGCGCCTGCGCCTTGATCACAGTGGGCGTGGCCATCAATTCGTGATTAACGTCAACCAGTTTGACAGAGGTGCTTATAAGGTCAGGCGTGTCATCACTGTCCTGGAAAGTGTCATGTCCGTGACGTTTGTGATGCCGCCGACAAACCGGAAATAACGCCGGGGAAATATTCTAGGAAGGTTCCCGGAAGGTTTGATGTTTCGGGAGGTGACAGTGAGACAGTGATCGTGGATAGACGTTGAAGTGACTTCTGCGGCTTGCATTGTTTGACGGTTTGGAGTTTTTCGCGTGAAAAGCTACTAACGAGATACTTTCGAGTTGAAACTACTACGTGTGAGAGAAATTTCGAAGGCATTTAGTATTTTAATTCTCACATTTATATTATATTTAACCTTCTGTTATTGAGCCTCTTGCTGAAAAATGAATTATTACGATTGGCTTGAGCAATCAGCTTGAACACCTTTTAAACGTTATTAGGTGATGGTATATAAGTCTTTGATTTGACAACGGGTAATTAGCTGCTTCCAGGGTTTTGAGAACTTTAAACTCAATGAGACCGTTGAAAGGGTAGAAATATATTCCCTTCACAAAATCATTATAAATTTGTCAATGTTTCATCTGACATAATTATGCGGTACTATACACTGGCTCTCTGTATCGCAGCGCATCGAGTAAAGTGGGCTCCTTGACTTTTTCGATGGTTCTGTGTTTTTAGTTTGTGAGGCTACTAACGTGTAGATGCTAACGAGTTGAAACTACTACGCGTGAGAGAACTTTCGAAGGTATTTAGTATTTTAATTCTCACATTTATGTATTTTAACCTTCTGTTATTGAGCATCTTGATAATAAATAAATTACTTCGATTGGTTTGATCGTTCGACTTGAACATCTTTTAAACGTGATTCAGTGATGGTATATAAGTCTTTAATTTGACAACGTAATTAGCTTTGTCCAGGGTTTTGAGAACTTGAAATTCAATGAGCCCGTTGAAAGGGTAGAAATATAATCCCTTCACAAAATCATTATAAATTTGTCACTGTTTCGTGTTACATAATTATGCAGTACTATACGCTGGCTCTCTGTCTCGCAGCGCATCGAGTAAAGTGGACTCCCTGACTTTTTCGATGGTTCTGTGTTTTAGTTTGTGAAGCTACTAACGTGTAGATACTAACGAGTTAAAACTACTACGTGTGAGAGAAATTTTGAATGTATTGTAGTATTATTTTAAATTCTCATATTGATAATGTTTTAACCTTCTCAAGCTGTTATTGAGCCTCTTGATGATAATTACGATTGGTTTCAGCGGTCGCCTTGAACACCTTTTAAACGTTATTAATACATTCTATATAAGTTTGATTTGACAACCACCAAGTATAGTTCAATGGAGAAGCGGTATACTGTTACTGAAACTACGTGACACGGTAGAAACAATAGAAACTTCAATCCCATTACCATTGCTAAGCTGTATGAATATAGCACACCTGAATTCATGATCAGCTACTGATATAGGGGGTTAAATCACGTTCCCTATTCCAGTATGCTGCTGCTGCGACCATTGTCATGCCTTTTGTCACCAGCGGCTTGAGCTACTGTTGCTCTATTCTGGTTTAGTTTCCTCTAATATTGTTGTCCCGACTAGACCGCGTGTACTGCAGTCTGCAGCCCGCCTAATCCTTAAGTTTGCCTCTGTTTCATGATCTCTCATGCACATTTTACGGTGGGGCGAGATGGCGTATTGGATATGTTCGTCTGTTTTCATCTCACATGTAAGCTACGGTGGAGGCGAATAGTGGACATTTGTGGTGCGCGGTGGTATATATAGTTGGTGAGTTGGATGCCTTGCAGCCGAAGGATGGCAGGTTCGACGATGACGATGACGATGACGACGATGACGATGATGAATCAAATCAAATCAAATCATTTTTATTTGGCAACCAAAATAATCAAGAAAACAAGAACAAATCGAATCAGGCATCAAAGAGAACAGAGTTAACAAATATAAAAAGCAATACTTAACTAATGATGCCAAAAGTTAGAATTTGATTGCACAGGGGACCCAAAAGGGTCTTGCAACCCCGCTAGGCGAGTCCCCTGGGCGGTAGCATCAAGATGATGATGGCCATTGAGTTGCCATAGAGTGCATGGTTCTGACATAGATTATGAGTCAAAATAACCAACGGAAAAAATAAACAACAAACACCTTAACTAAAGCACAGTTACACAATCGATGATCAAAGAGCTTGTTGTATGAGGTTTAGGCACGGAGATCCTTGTATGGTCGAGAAATACACAAGTACATGTAGTAGGGATTTATAATCTAATTTAGGTCGCCACCAAATTAACTCAATGCGGGAGATAGGATAAGTTAGTCACAAAATTCAACAATTAGTGTCGAGTATCAGAGAACGCAAACGTAACTTAAAAAGACCAAGACTAGGCAGCAGTCTAATGGAAATAGGAATAACATTCCATGTTTGAACTCCACTGTATTTAACAGAGAAGCGTCGAGTGTTTGTGTGGGCATAGGGCAAATGGTAGGAATCAGCGTGTCTCGTATGGTATGAATGCACCTCAGTAGTATGGATAAAAAAATTCTTAAACACAGGAGGTAATAGGCTATGGAAATATTTAAACATGAATTCACCTATCTGCATCTGTCTAATTTGGTAAACATTGAGAAGGCTGTATTCGTGGAATTTAGATTCAGTCGAAGTTCCATAGGGCAAGTTTGCTATATATCTAATTGCTCGCTTTTGGAGCTTCATTAAATCCAGAAGACTAGATTTATAGGTAGAGGCCCATATTATGTTACAGTATGTGAGGTAAGGGTATATGAGTGAGTAATACAAAGTAAGACGAATTTGGGGAGGCACTAGCTGGGAGGTACGGGATAATATTCCAAGATTTTTAGCGATTTTATTAGTTACAGTTTTTATGTGGTCTTTCCAGGTTAGGTGTTGATCTACATACACTCCTAAAAATTTGGTTGATATTACCTGGGTGAGTGGGACCCCTTCAATGCACACCCCCAGGTTTCCTGTATGACAACTCTTTCTATGGGATTTAAAAATTATATAATTAGTTTTATCCAGATTTAACGACAGTTTATTAGCATGGAACCATTCGGCTACATTTTTCAATTCAAAGTTGACGTCATTAAATAGAGTTTCAAGAGATGAGCTGGAGTAAAAAACATTAGTGTCATCAGCGAAGAGTATAAAGTACAACAGAGAAGATGCATTAGGGAGATCATTGACATAGATCAGGAACAGCAAAGGACCGAGAATTGACCCCTGGGGTACTCCAAAATTAATTTGCCGAAGGTTAGATAGAGCACCAAAATTGTTACGAAGACATCTGATTTGTCATCGTTGTTCAGCAACACTGGAGTTACCCTCCCGATCTATTCGATCTTGGGACTGGCTCTATGGTGGAGAGGCCATCTTTCACCGTATTGCCATATTTTGGACTCGTGTGGTCGGTGATCGTGTTGTGAATAAGAATTGCATACATCGGAATTTTCCGTATTTATAAACCACGACTAAAATTCAATTGAGGTGTTAATTCCTTCGCTCTGCAACGCATGGTGACCTGTTTGTTCCTATATGGATCGATCTTCCACAGTGATGCATAGAAGTTTTGCTGTGGTCGGTCCGTCTTTCTGGAATAAGTTACCTATTAGTCTCCGTAATGAACTTCTTTGTCTTTCTTTGCCCTTTTTCAAGAAGAATTTGCATAATAAATATTATAATTTCTGAAAACATGTTGGCTAATCCTTAATAAAGCTGGATGGATCCTATTTGGCGGGATATGGTGATGCAAGACCTGGAGGACGGCGGAATGACGTGGGAGGTGGCCAGAGCAGCTGCAGAAGACAGAGTGACGTGGAGGACCTGTGTCGCCCGATGCACTACAAGTGCGTGGAAGGACTAAGGTCTAAGGTCTAAGGTCTATGACAACAGGGCCGTTACCCTGGACAGAAATTTGCTTGGCATAATACAGCACTTAAAAATCA
>OX243821.1:29878531-29916031 GCA_945859605.1 Lumbricus rubellus
TTTATTTTATAAGTAGCGGCTTTTGAAACGCCTTCTCGAGACATCGTCGGTTCAAAGAAAGGATTCCAATAATATATAATAGGGGAAGGGAACTACTTACTTACATTTTTAGATTGAAAATGAACACAAATTTTAAGATACGGATAATAAAGTCACTGCACGCAGTGCATGGTATACTTGGTGTTGTGCTGGTGTATGATTCAGAAACCTGGACCACGAGGATAGAATATCTAAAAAAGTCTGTTTTCGTATCAAATGTGGACCGGTAAAGAGTGTAAAAAGATCAGCTGGAGAGAGCATAAAACAAACGAAGAGGGGATAAGAAGAATTGGAAAAGAAAAAGCACTGATGATTATGATAAAAGCAAGACAAAGATTGGACACAAGGGAAATTTCTCTGCAATGAATTGTGATTGAGTGAAAATAGAAAGGGAAAGACCAAGACAGATGTTGCTATAAAAGATGATGGAGGACGGTCACAAACAACTCAAGGCAGAGCGGATCCTTGAATGGCGATGTTAAACATGCATATATACAGAGAACCTGAAAAAGTAACTCCCACGGATATGCCAGAAACAGCATCCCGAACGATGTCTCAATTAAGACACCCTTAAAACCTATCAGCGAATGTTATGTAAAGGTGAGACTCGGTTCTTTTTTAAGTCCCATATTCTTTTCATTCATTAATTCTTTTATATCATTAGACCTTCGCGAACGGAATCTGCTATTTTTATTCTGCGCTTGCCTTTATAACATCCAGTGTGAAAGTTTAAAAGGTGTTTAATTTAACCCTCAGGCTACCAAGCTTTTTTGCAACACTGACTACCAAAGGGGGTGGTGGTGGTTTGGGTTTGGTTTCAGATATCATAACTTGTAATACAACAATAGATTCAGCATTCATTTCTGCACAAAATGGTATATTTAGGTTTAAAATATATGAAAGCACCCCGAAGTTATGAATTTTTTACCGTAGGCACCCGTCGATTCCACAAAATGTATACTTTCGCATAAGCAAAATATTAGATTCTGTGTGTTTTTAACATAATTTATGTAATTAAAAATAGTTTACATATAATAAAGTCCAATATTCAACTATAAAAACTAGTAATAAGTTAGTTTTAATTACAATAAGAAGAAGAAAAACAACATATATTAGCTGCTGAAAAACGTTTACGCAGACTTATCGGTTTGCGTTGTAAAAAAAAACCCAACATGTTCACACATTTAAATTTATTTTGAGCACTTCCGGTCATCAAATGTCACATTAATTGGTATAAAAATAGCCCTAAATGCCCTCTATAGAATGACATAATTTATTTCTCCTGAAAAATAAATTATGAATAATTTTTAATAGGAAAAACATGAAAATTTTATGAAAATAAACACCTTTATTTATATTTAATTTATTTTAAGCACTTCCGGTTGTCGAAAGACAACTCAGTGAGCATAGAAATGTAGCCCCACATTCCCTCTACAGAATGGTGTAATTTGTGTCTCTTTATGTCAAAGGACGGATAAGATACAGCCGATAATCTAAGGAGGGTGGTACAGGGACGTAACTAGGATTTTTCGTTTAGGGGGGCTTAAGCCTTAAGTATATGACCAGTGCTTCAAGTGTAAAAAAGAAGTGTCAGGACGCTGTATTGTAATTGGTCGGGAGTGGCGGCGCGAAGTTGCTCGTGCCGAAGGCACGAAGCCCGTTCCGACTAGGGGTCTGGGGGAGCGTCGTAAGCTCCCCCAGCGGGGTCTGGGGCGGAGCCCCAGCGACCAGCGCATTTTTTGGCTGTGTCGACCTCAAATGGAGCCATTTTTAGGCTCTTGTTTGCAGCTATTTATGAACGGAAAAGTCGCGAAAACTTTAAGAATAAGTCGTTTTTCAGTGTCGCATGGCTCAAGCTACCAGGATAACAATAAAAATTAAAACTGCTACTGTAAAGGAGAAAGGTTTTGTCTTTACTGTAAGCTCCCCAGCGGGATCTGGGGCGGAGCCCCAGCGACCAGCGCATTTTTGGCTGTGTCGACCTCAAATGGAGCCAATTTTAGGCAGTCATGGCCGGTCGTCCGTAACTGCATGTACGCCGTCCATATAGTCTATTTAAATTAGCCGTAAGCATACAACGGCTTGATTTCATTTGGGGGGGCTTCAGCTTCGTTTGGGGGGCTTAAGCCCCCCAAGCCCAACGCTAGTTACGTCACTGGGGTGGTATCCACCCCCTCTGGTGCCTCGGGTATATCGGGTATAACTTTTGAATGGTATGGTATATCATCACACATTTAGCTCAAAATGTGTGCAAATGAATCCTCTACAGCTACCTAAAACGTCGAAATTTTATCCGAAACGAAAAAAGTTTGATTTGGGAAAAACCTAGGGGGGGGGGTGGATACCACCCCCCCCTGGTAGCCCGAGGGTTAACTTAGTACAGCCAATAATTCAAAGCATAACTAATGGCTACTGCGTCCCTGCAAATTTATGTAGTTTTGCTAGAACACGTTAAAAAGGTGTGCAATGGACCACTCTTACCAGTCGGATGCATGCCGTGCTCTATAATTGTCGTCATCATAATAATTTTCTACCACAATGGGACGATAGATTATGCATGTACGATCACTTTGTATAGCACACCTACAAGACTACTACTCAGAGGCGCTCCTGACAACAGCTCGGACACTGGATCGTAGTTTCAACCCGCGCTCAATGGATATTCGATTAAATGACTTTCTCAAGGTCCCAATGCAGAGTAACCGTTTCAGACGAGGCAAATCGAATCCGTGCTCTCCAAGTTACGATTCTGGTGCTCTAACCACTTCCCCATTATACACCACGTCCCCTCTCCCCATCCATTCCCCCATCCCCAAACCACCTCACACCCCAGATCATGTTTCCACCCAATCAACAACCCACGCGGCAAATCTTACGAAACACTCCGTAATCAGATTCCAAACCCGACCCAAGACGTATTCGTTTTCATTACGTGTCGCGCTCGGACGTTCCTCTCTCCAATTCTGCACTGTATAACTAAGCTCATATTTTCACGAACGCGTAACACGGACAATTACACGTAATTCGGTTAGCCGCGCGGCGGGACGGGTTGATACGGAGCGGGCGCGTTGAAAAATCCTGACAGTGTATTAGGAACTCAATTTCGTCGCTACAAACCGATATCTGGTTGCACTCGATGCGGAAAGGGATAATAACGTTACTTCGATGGGGACATTATTATTATTATGGGCAAGTCATGCGTCTTGGAGTTTCGACACCATCGCACGGCGTGATGGGAGGGGTTGAAGGGGAAGGAGGTAGGGGGTTGGTAGGATAATCTAATATTGTCGCTCGCCGCTTTGTTGTGTGTCATTGGTGCATGGTTCTGTGTCGATAGGGTTGTGGCCTGTGTCCACGGGAGATTCGTTTAATACGGATGGAAGAAACGTCGCCATTTTGTTGGCGGTGGGACCTGCGGAAAATAATGCAACGTATGGGTCGTTTGGTGTGGAGTGGGACTTTGAGTTTGTTAGAGGTGGAATGTGATTATGAATTGGGTTGAGGGTGGAATGGAGCGTGGAATGAAATTAAAGTGACACGGGTACGCTGTATTTAATCGCAATGCTGGCCTAAATCAGGAGTTCTCATAGAAGTGAGAAATAAAATAAAACAGACGCATGCATATTATATTTTTAAATTTATACTTGAATGAATGAATGAATTTTGATATTATAATCGTCTATGCTTAGGACTGTATCGATGCATGACGCATAAAGCTTAATTTAGACATGGCGTTGACTTTGGCGACATTTTTATTTATATCAATAGAGTTTTAACTCAGACAGTATCTACATGTACATGTAGTCGGTTGGAACGAATAACTAATGATGCAAAACCTTTGTTGCAATTTTTTGATTTTTTTATCTTTTCAGCCTATTGAAAAGGCATTCGACATAAAACCACGTATGCGTTCATACACGGGACCCAGACCCCACATAATTATTGAATACAGGACATCAAAATACAACCTACATGTACATGCACCTCTCCATATAACTCCCATCCACCGTTCACCACGCATGTCATCCACCATCACACAAACACAAACACACACACACACACACACACACACCAACCTATAGACCTGCACAACATGTATGTCAACGTGGCCTGCGCACAGCGTCCGGGGACCCTGGCTCACCCATCCATCGTCCAGCTCTATTTTCACTGACCACACGAACCCCGCTGTTCGAACAGGGCCTTTGCCCGGTCGGTACCACCCACAAACCCCGCAAACCCGCAATGACAATAGCCCTCAATGTTTGGTCACATACTTCCATATTATTCAATATTTATCGAACAGCAGACACGTCGCCAAAACCCGTCACCACCGCCGCACCTCGGCGCATTACTTAAACAGCCCGGTCGCGAAATTCCCACGTGACATCCGGTCACGTGACGCGTCCACCAGCAGTGCGTCAACAGCGGTTTGTTTACGCATGCGCGGCGCTTGCTCGGCGCGACGCCGGCGTTTTTCGATTAACGAAAATGCGCAAATGACTTCTAATTATCGGGTCCGTCCCCAAAGCGGTAATTACTCGGCGTCGCGTAGGTAAAATCTGAGAGCAAAATGTCGCCGAATTACTGCGCAAAACCGGGCGTCGTGTAGCGCCACCATGCGGACGGTAAGGGTCCCGTGAGATGGCGCTGTCTGTCGCCTGCCGTTGTTGGTAGACGGGGAGATCAGCGTTGCCACTCCTTGGGTCTTTTCACAAGATCTTGGGTTTTTCGATCCGAACTTGGGAAATGGGGTTTTATCGGAAAGAACTTGTGTTTTTTGCTTCGTTTTTTTTCTGGACAAAATGTTGGGTTTTTTCTATCTCCGAACTTGAAAAATGGAGGTTTTTCGGGAAAAACTTGGATTTTGTGCTTGTTTATTTCCCTTTCGACTAAGAAAATCGGAAAGTTGTGGATATTTTTTAGAAATTTTCGCCGGATGACTAAAAAAGTCATCAGAATTTTTCCGACGGGGAAATTGTGTACATTTTCCAAGATTTGGGCAACTTGGGTTTTCTTGGGTTTTTCGACCCTCCAACTTGGGTTTTTTCATTTTTTTAGAGTGGCATCGCTGGGGGAGATGTAAGGGACGGGCTGGACTTGGATGGGATGGGAAGGGACGTCATGGGTGATCGGCCAAATACACGATCCGTTTCATAAATCTAATTTCCCACATGACGTTCGCTCGTTTATTGGGAAGGGGGTGAGTGTGTGGTTGGGATCGCGGTGTCGGAAGTGATGGGTGGTTGTAAGGGAGGGAGTGGGTGGTGGGGGTTTGTTGGGGAGGGCGGTGCGAGTGTGGTCTGGGTATTGTAAAGGATGCGACGAAATCGCACCTGGTCGGGTAATGTTTTATCAAGATAAAGATTCTTAAATTTACCGCCAAAATATTTTGGTTTCTCTTCCGTCAGCGCCTACACTCCGTCTAGTGACAGTTGCGATCTCATTGTACTGCTATCAAGAATTGCTTTGGCCAAAACTCTAGTAACTTTGTAACTCCGCCACCGGTTGCACTCTGCCAGTGCCAGTCCCAAGCATGGATAAAGGAGGAGGGTGTCGCTTATAGTCGTTGTTACTACACAGTGACGTTATAAACTTTAACAGCAAACACTACTACTAATAATAACTTTGTCTTAATTGGTGCTCTTATGCAATAATTCAGATAGGTCTAGGCTACCTTTAAATCGAGGACAGAGAATTGTATATAAGAGCGGGCCACAATATGCGGTTACTCAGCACAAGATGTGCAGTTTGCAAACATTTCGATTTCAACGTAACTACAGATTCGCCAAGCTCGAAAGTAACGACTAGATAAAACTATTTAGAAACCATTGTCTACCTTTAAATCGATGGCAGTAAATCTTATATGAGAGCGCGCCACAAAAAGCAATTATTCGTTAAATAATTCGAGATGCCTCCATTTCGATTTCATCCTAGCTAGATACGATAAGCTTGAAAGTAACGAGTATAAAACTAGTTAGAAATCATTGTCTACCTTTTAAATCGATGGCAGTAAATCTTATATCACAGCGGGCCACAATATGCGATTATTCGTTAAATAATTCGAGATGCCTCCATTTCGATTTCATCTTAGCTAGATAGGATAAGCTTGAAAGTAACGAATATAATAATAAAAATAGTTAGAAACTATTGACTACCTTTAAATCGATGGCAGAAAACCATATATAAGAGCGCGCCACAATTTGCGATTACTCAGTACAAGATATGCTATAATTTGCATCCATTTTTATTTCAACGTAACTAATCGGTACTTGTCGGTTAGTTCACCGCCACAGTTTGCCGTATATTTACGCACTGCATATATTTACGCACTGGTTTTTAGTGACGTAATGTAATGGTGACATCCGATTAACTCATAGCACGTGTTTATTTCTTGGACGCCGTCGTGAATGCCATGAATTTACTAAGAATCTCGGATTTAGTTCATGATAAACAAAGCCGCGTTAATGAATGACTGCACTGACCCCATGCCGGCGAAACTGCACAATCGGGGACCGCTATTAGCCTAATAGATCTTAGGCGTCGTGAGGGTCGGTTACTCGGTTAGGGCTCAGGTTAGGCATCGTGAGGGTGGGTTAAGGTTAGAGTTAAGGTTAGTGTCGGCTATCTTTCCCAAATATTGAAAATATTACGTACGATCTATTAATAGCGGTTCCCGATTGTGCAGTTTCGCCCCTATCCCTAACCCTAACCGACCCTCACGATGCCTAACCTGATCCTAACCGACCCTCACGATGCCTAACCTGACCCTAACCGACCCTCACGATGCCTAACCTGAACCTAACCAACTGTAGGACCCGCTTACTATAACTAAGCCCCAACGGTGCTATGTTTAAAGGATCGACACATGCAAAACGTCCCACTGCGACAAGGCACGTGGCTACAAGGATCATGCCTAACTTACCGACAAATCATCCTGTTCGTATTATTGCTGGTCCAAAGAAATGACGAGCATTCGTTTTTGCGAGTGTGAACTGGAAATTGCAAAAGAAACGGTAATAGTCTGCGTGTGGCGGTGAATTAATTTCTGCATGTAAAATTTCGTATATAGGGTTTCTGTGTGTGGCGGTGAATTAACCGACAAGTACCAACTAATCTTATGATAGATTCGCCAAGCTTGAAAGTAGCGACTATTATTATTAAAACTATTTAGAAACCATTGTCTTACCCTACCCCGTGCGATCGTCCTCTTTACCCGCATAGGCCATGCGTGCAATTGGTAGAATTAGACGGGACAGATGCACCGCGCGTAAGTCGACACCGTTACAACACACATAATTCGGTGATCAATTCGTACAATGAGTCGGTGACGAATAATTCTGCTGCAGCCGTATCGGGTGTCAGTACAAATGTTGACCCAGGCAAAAAGAGTCAACTAATAACCGATTGCATTGGGGGGACGGGGACACGGCGGACGAATTTTTGATTACACCAGAACGATTGGGGAAAATGGGAATTACTCTATAAAGTAGTTGCTACTCGCCGCGTTGATTCATTCATGCGGTAATCGTTCGCTTGTTTGTTTGTTCGTTCGTTCGTTCAGTAATTCATTTGTTCAGTCACACATGAGTTCACTAATCACTAATTCACAGACCCGTTTGTTCATTCTCCATTCAAGTTTTCTGTTGTTTCTGTACTATTTACTTTTATAATAATCATTTGCTTTTCGCCACCGTATGCTCTTCTTCTGCAGCCGTATCGAAACGCCTTTCTTAACTTACGAATCTTTCAATTCCTGCCGTAAACTACTTTCCATGAACTGTATAGAGGACAAACGTGCTAATTATGCAATGCGTGTTCGAGAGTTCATAACACGTTCGTGCTGTATACAGTTTTGTTATAGCTTTTACTACCTGCCTTCATCATGAAAACCATTTGACATTCTTTCTCCACCTCCTCCTCCTCCTCTTCCTCCTCCTCCTCCTTCTCCTCCTCCTCCTCCTCCTCTTCCTCCTCCTCCTTATCCTCCTCCTCCTCCTGTTTTCCTCCTCTTCCCCCTCCTAGTCCTTCTTCTCATGTCTTATCCGCGTATCGCATTCTCTTCCACAATCGATTTTTCATTATCTCCGTCTTGTAATTGTAGACAAGCCTCTGGTCCTGAATGGAACAACTGCCAACAACTCCACGTCAACAATCAAACCCAAATCTCCAACTCTCGACAATCGCCTCAATCCAATCAACCACTCGAACACCAGCCACCCTCAGTGGAGCAACGGAACCAATGGATCTCAGCGACAAGTCCCGATCCGGTTTCAGCGACCTAGGTTTTCCCCTCTTCCGCCAATCAAGTTCAGTCATCGTCGAGTCTCCCCCGGGACAGGGAGGGGAGACCACCGGGTACTGCGCCCACCCAACAGCCCCTCAATCCCCGGCCAGCAGCACGACGTCGTCCATCTCAGAGGGATGCAGTCTCCAAAGCCCCGCGACGGCCGCACGCAACAACCAAGTCTCAACAGTCGTCCTTCGCGGCGTCCCCATCGTGAGCCTCGTCATCGACGACAAGGAGCGCCTCTGTCTAGCGCAGATCAGCAACACGCTCCTAAAAACCTTCAGCTACAACGAGATCCACAACCGACGCGTTGCTCTCGGCATCACGTGCGTCCAATGCACACCAGTCCAACTTGAGATCCTCCGGCGATACGGGGCCATGCCCATCTCGTCCCGCCGCTGCGGGATGATCACCAAGCGCGAAGCCGAGCGGTTGGTGACGTCCTTCCTGGAGGAGCACACACCACCGAAGCTGCCCGATACGTTCGCCTTCAGCGTGGCGCACTCCTGCGGTTGGGGCTGCAAGGGAAGCTTCGTACCGTCACGGTATAACAGTTCTCGTGCGAAATGCATAAAGTGTTACTACTGCAACATGTTTTTGTCGCCAAATAAGTTTATTTTTCATTTCCATCGCACATCGGAGTCGAAGTACCACCATCCTGATGCGGCGAATTTCAACTCGTGGCGTCGGCATCTCGTGCTCGACTACCCGGAGCCGAGCGAGGAGCTGAACCACGCGTGGGAAGACGTGAAGGCGATGTTCAACGGAGGGAGTCGCAAGCGATTGGCTTCCCCTTCCAAGGGAATTGGGGGAACATCGGAGGTGACGCGATCGGAGGAGGACACCCGCAAGAGACAATGCATCGATGGGAAGATCGCGGGATCCTTTTCCCCTGCGAAATCCGGTCCCCTGTGTCTCCCGTACCCCAGGATGCTACCTATATCTGCCCCACCGTCTGGTCCCCATCCGACTTCGTACAACGTACCCCGCCCGACGGCTACCCCCTCCGCGGCGTACCCACCCCTCCCGATGCTCGCTATGCCCCCGACGCCGTACTATGACACCGTCAAGATGCACATGATGGAGTTATGGAAGGCGAAGGCTGCGGCCGCGTCACAATCCCTCGGGATGTTCTGGAACAAAGGACTTGGCTTCCCGGCGAGCGTTCCATTCCTCTACCGCAACTCCATGGAGAACCAGGCCACTCAGCAACAGCAGGCGCGATTCGTCGAGGCATTCATCACGCAGACGGTCTGCGGGGGAAGCGCTGCGGGCAAGGACGAGGGTCGCTACGCAGGAAAGGTCACGGACAAGTCAAGGAGGCGACCGGAAGAATACCCGACTTCCTCTACACGTCAGCTGACGAACCGGAAGCCGTTCTCGGCGTTCAGTCGACTCGATTCCTTCGAGGGACTTTCAACGATACCCCACTTCGGGTACCAATGTGGTGGGACCGTTGACGACGTTCCACATGAGGACAACGAAGACCTTGACGAATCCGAGTCAGAGGACAAGCATGAACTGATCAACGTCACCGACAACCCCGAGGACGACAAGGAGGACATCGTGAAGGAACCGGAAATCGCAAACGACGACGACGTCAAAGATGGCGGCGTCCAAGAAGGCGGCCGGCCGGAAGTTGACGAGCGGGAAAGGATCTGGATCAGGTCGTCACGTGACCTTAAAACGGAGGAAACACGAAACGTGGAAACGATTTCGGATCAAGTTGTGATGAGTCAGAACGCGGATAACAACGAGAGTCGGATACAGTATCATGGGAATAGACTAAGAACGTCGTCGTATACCATTTCTGGATTCAGTGAAATGCGTTGACGTTAAGTACTTGAATGCTATCTAAGTACTAGTATACCCGATACCCGGTAAACTTGATCACCGAACTAACGACATTTTTGTCGAAATCGCAATAAGCCATGAAATGTTTGATGTAATTTTGAAGCTGCTGATATTCGAGCAAACTATTGACCTTCACGTACACTTCAACAGTCTTATGTAATTTTCATCAAGTCAGATACCATGGGTTGACTCGAGGACTATGATAGCCATTGGAAAGTCAGTCGAAAAGGTTCTTCGAATTTGCACCGAACTATCTTACTTTATACGACGATGTAAAAATTTAGTAGGCCTACTATCTAGTCAAGAAGCTCTTTCATAATTATTATAGTAGACATTTTTGTGTTTATTAAATAATTATCAGAATGATTGAAACCTAATTTTATTTATTAATTATTCATTATCTGCGCATTATTACCATATCTCATTAATTATTGCTTATTATATTAAGGACTGAATTATAATGAATTTTTAGTCATTTCGTTTTGAGTAATGTCTAAAAAGCAACATCTTAGACCTGTTAACCCTTTGATGCCGAGAGTGTAGTAAATACTTGAACCATAATATAGCTATTACGTGTGCGATGTTGATTAACGATTACCAATCTGTTACCATAACAACAGTTACTTGGCGGCGTACCAGAGTTTTTAATCAGGAAAAAATTCACTTGCTGTCAACCCTAGGAGTACGGGTGATTACAGCAGTGGGGGGTCAAAAATTTTACTTCTGCCCCAAAAATGAATCTCGTGGTGGGAAATACTTTTTTTTCCACACAAAAAAGTTGAAATATTTCGTGGAAAATACAATTTTTTCGTATTTTTCCAGGTATGCTTGCCCGAAAAAACATAATTGCCCAAAATTTGGGGGGGCATCCCCCACTTGGACCCCCTCCTCGTACGCCTATGCTGTCAATGCTAAAACGCATAGAGTTTAGGAGTCTAAAGCTCATGGAATTCTGTAATTGCCTATAGTAGCATGCCAATTTTCGATTTAATATAATTATCTCAGAGAGCTTTGTATGCCAGTGCTATCCATTGCATGCTGTATATTCCTTCGCTCTGCTACGCAAGGTGACCTGGTTGTCACTATGAGTCCAACTTCCATAACGCTGCTTAATAAAAGCTTTTCTTTCTCTTTCCTTTCTGCAAGCGTTAGAAAACCATTTTGAGGGTTTTGGATCAAAGTGGCGATATATAAACTTAAGATTACTATAAATTAGGGATATCAAGCTTTCGGGTTGACGCTGCCACATTTTGGACTATACACTTAACCTTCACCTAATTAAAAATCGTTTTTAAAAAACCTGGAGTTATAAGACAAATTTAATTATTAAGAGAGGTATGTTTTATTATTCACGTTGGTCTCTCTGGTCGTTATGCATAATAGTTTGCCTGGACTACAAGCAGGATGATGTTTCGCCACAATTTGGACTTCACTTATACCTTTACCCAATACAATAAATCCGTTTTTAAAAGCATTAACTAATACGACAAAGATAATTATTAACAGAGGTGTCTTATTATTCACGTTGGTTCCTGTTAGTTACCGCATATAACTCAGACATGACGATGCATCATAGCTTCGCTATCGTGTTCAGTCCATATTTTGTGGAGTAAATTACCAAGCAGTCTCCTTAATCAACTACCTTGTCTTTCTTTGCCCCTCCTATCTTTTATTTTGGGGCGTGGTGGTGCTGTGGGTATATTCGTTGCCTTGCAGCCAAAGGGTTCCAGGTTCGAATCCACCTCACGCCGCCACGAAAGGACCATCACTTGCAATTGCTCAGTGCTTCGGCGTGAAACTCCCATTCAGTGTCCATGCTATATAGTCGGGAGCGTTTCTGAGCAAAAATCTTGAAGGGGCGTTATAACAAGTGTACATAATTATGTAGCTTCGGGATTGGTGTCAGACCGGAGCGCCTCTGGGGAGTTTTTATTGAAGAAGTGTGGCGCTAATATCGAGGCGGCCTGGTAGCGGTATGGCCGCTGTACGGCGCCATATAAATTGTCTATATTATTATTTGCAAAACTATTATTATTATTATTATAACTTATTATAAGTATGACAATAGTACAATTATAAATATCAGCGTCACCCTCCCCTTTCCCCAACCTTGGGACTGGCATTTCCATGGAATAAAGGTATAGCCTTAAAATCATTCTCCGCTACCTGAACCCCGACAGTGCCAGTCTAACGTGTGGCTGAAAAGGAGGGCGATGCTAATCATCAATTTTTTTCCTAAACACCAATTAAACGGTCGAAGTCCAATCTACTAATTCGTTCTGTCAATAAACTTAATTATTCTTACGTAGAGTGTGGAAAACCTTAACGAACATGGGCAACATTTTTGTAGATGACGCACCACACAATAAATACCGTAAATGATGTTCTTAAACCCTTGAAAAACAGATTTTTTGGTATATTTTTACAGATGTATCAAATCTAAAAATTTAGTTACAGTAAACATTTTGTATAAAAAATCTACAGTTAAGCAGCAGTATAATAAATATGATACCTGCGAAGTCTCTCTCTTAATGTTATAAATTTAAAAAATTGGCCGAATATGAGAACCGGTTTTTTATCCGAATGGCTTAGCATCCATATTACAACCTAACCACTAATATTAATAAGTGGAGCAGCGAAGTATTATTATACCGCGTAAATGTGAGCAATTAGAACATAGGTCAAGAAGAAATCGCTATAATGGAACAGAGTAGTTATTCGGTGTCTTGTGGTTCTTACTGTTCCCAAACATTCGTTTTAATTTGGCTCCTGACGCTGATCCATATACTGAGAACCATTTCAAGAATTGCATACATCGTCTGTTTAGAGTGCAAGGGTTCTAACTCCAAATTTTTCAAAAACCGTTTTATTGTTTTATTTTATTGCTACCAATATTATGCTTGAACTGTACAAAGATTATGTCGTTCTAAGTAAAAAATAGTGAAAAAGAAGCTATTTGAATATTGGAGCTATCTCCTAGGACTTATCTTTGAAATGTGCAATGGTTCTATCTACCAACGCCTAGCCTTGCCTTGCATTACAGCAGTTAATTATATATGGACGCGATGATTGCTAAACGGTGGTGTGCTTGCATAGATTTCTACAATGTGATTTAAAAGTATTTTAAAAGAAATTTGTGCTTTTCCAACAATCTGCAACAGTTGTTTTAGTCTGAAAAATTATTCTTAGTATATTATAATGTTTTAATGAGAGAATTGTCATAACTAAAAGGAATATTCCATTCTAATTTCTGTAAGCGATAACACGCGTTCTTAATGAGTGGTTTGTTATAGCGCATTTTTTTCGCTTGTTTTTATTATTTTACTAAAAAAAAGGCTGAAACCACATTATTTTCATGTAATAGTTGATAGTAATTTAAAAGATAATTTTGAAGCATATTTGCGTTGTTATAAAACGATCTATCTTTAGATCTAAAAATATTTTAGATCTGCGGAGATTTTAGGCCTAGGCTAGCTTCTGTCGTAGCCTATATGCTGTGATTTTGCGTTTTTTTTCCACAAACATTTATTTTATAGTTTCGGAGACATAAAATATTTAAAAGGTTTCATCATTCCAACTAAAGAAATGATCTGTTATCCAAAAACCCACAAATCACAATGATATAAATTATTATCTATCATCAGATACGAAAATATTTCGAAATGCGCAAAGGTTCTATTGCTGTAATTTTGCCTCCTGTTCGTCACAAACTTTATTATTTTAGGCGCGGCGGCACAAAAGTTTCTTTAAAGATTATATTATTCCAACTAAGTATATAATTTGCTATCTAAATTTTCATTAATCACTATGATACAACAATAATTGGATTTTTGGCAATCATCGAAAGTTTAGATTTTCTCTCCTGAACAATTTGTAAAAGTGGAGTTAGAACCCTTGCACTCTAAACAGACGACATGTATCTTTCGCCCAGGTTACTATCGTGTTTATCTTCTAAAAATAGACTGATGGAATAACTTTCATTAAAAATGGCCATCGTTTCTCATTTTTATAACAGATTCTTAAATTGTAATAAAGGTGTCTGTAATGCCAGCGCTATAACCTAGTTATCGGCTGATTTGCCTCACACTCACCGTAAAGACAAAAATTTAGTTGTGCTAAATTCCGGAGTTCTTTACTCCATGCATTCAGTTTCCTTGTGGGTCGCGGTGGTGTAGTCCATGGTTATGTTCGTCGCCTTGCAGCCGAAGGATTGAAGGTTCAAATCCCCCTCAAGTCGCCTCGAAGCGACCTTGGACAAGTATAATTCACTTGCAATTGCTCAGCGCTTCGGCGCAAAACTGCGATGCATTGTCCGCGCTGCACTCTGGAGCGCCTCTGAGTAGTGAGCGCTTTAAAGGGTGCTATAACAAGTGCACATACTAACCTTACGATAGAAGTTCATAAAGGGTTGTATCTCGGCTGTTTTCAGCTTAACGACACTGTGTGATCAAAAAACGATTATTAGCGTCTCCCTCCTACTTTATAGAGGCTTGGGACTGGTTCTACCAAAGTGCAAGCAAGCAGTGGAAGAGTTATAAATACGGCAATAGCTTTTTGGACTCGAATATAAATACGGTCTTTGAACACCTTCAAATCCATTTTCCTGATTCTATATTAAAACAACGTGCATTCAAATTTCTAATGCCGCAGTTCTCTTCTCCTGTAGTCTCTCGTGCAATGTTACAAATCAAAACAATAGGCCAAATAATTATAAGAACCCGATCCGATATTGTCCCAAATAATTATAAATATTGGGTACTTGTCGGTTAATTCACCCCCACACACAGAAACCCTATATACGAAATTTTACATGCAGATATTAATTCACCCCCACACACAGAAACCCTATATACGAAATTTTACAACCAGAAATTAATTAACCTCCGGTTACATGTGAACTTTAATAGAAATTTAATTACGCCATTGGCATTGAAAATAAACTGTTCAAATTAGAACTGTTCAAATTACATGTAGGTTGCATAAAAGACGAAAGAAATAATCGAATGCTCGTCATTTCTTTGGCCCAGCAATATACGAACAGGATGATTTGTCGGTAAGTTAGGCGTGATCCTTGTAGCCACGTGCCTTGTCGCAGTGGGATGTTTTGCCTACAGTCACGCTTACGACATCTCCATCTGTCCTGCCGATCTTTTAAACTTAACACCATTTGGTGGTTGTTCGCACACTGTCTTGCAGCATGTAGGATGCCATGCTGCTGCAAGAAGTTAACGCTGCTTTGTTTATCGTGAACTAAAGCCGAAATTCTTAAAAAATTCATGGCGCTCAAGACGGCGTCCAAGAAATAAACACGTGCTATAAGTAATCGGATGTCATCATGTCACCATTACATGACGTCACTGAAAACCAGTGCGTAAATATAATATATGCTGTGCGTAAATACACGCAAACTATGGGGGTGAACTAACCGACAAGGTAGACAGACGAAACCTGTGGGGGTGAATTAACCGACAAGTACCAAATATTGTCTCACATGGCTTATAGCTATACGCAGTTGTTTGAACTCGGCCACTGGTTGCACTCTGCAAGTGCCAGTCCCAAGCCTGGATAAAAAATGAGGGCGTCGCTAATGGTCTTTGTTACCACACAGTGACGCTAAACTGCAAACACTACTATAATGCTGCTTCTTATGTTATTAAAAAATAAACAAACAAACAAATAAATTAATTAATTAATCAATTAGTAGATAAAAATAAATGGTGCGCAATAGTTTTTTAGCATCAAGTCGAGATCTGACGAAAATTGCAATTAACGCCGTTTAATTAATCATAATAATTATTAATTAATCAACTGCAGAATGATTCATCTTTGGTTGTTTCCAATTTGAGAGCGCTGTCACTGACTGTTAATTGCTGTAATACAATCAACGGCAATTCTTGTGGGCAAAAAACCTATATATCCAGGGATGCCACTCGATCATAGCTTTTTCCAACTAGATCTAGGTTTTTCGGTCTTGTATAGATTTCTTTTTTTATCAGATTCTAGGTTTTTTTGTCACGGCCGATTTTCTGGCATTTTTTAAAGAAAAATGAAGGTAATTAGGAGAAAAATATGCGAAACACGAGTAAAAATTCGCAGGATTTAAGAAAATATTTCTGTTTTGGAGCGAATGACAAAAAGAAAGTCATCGGCAAAATAACGTAAAGCTAGAATTTAAGTTCGCAAACACCCTGTTTTACATATTAGATAACCCAGCTTATCTTATCTTTATATAAAAAAATATTGGTACCGTTTTAGAGGTGTCTAATGCTAGCCACAAAACGAATCGGCTAGCCTGTCCCACAGGTAGCCTACAGTATCATTATAAATGTGAAGATAAACGTTCTAGGTGCAATCAATTGCATTAGCCTACTTCGCAAGATGTTGTATCTCGGATGCGCTTAACAACGGCAATATTGTTCATGTAGGCCTAGTAACATTTATTTCAGTTTCATTCATTCATTCATTCATTCTGAGAATTTATATAGCGCCTCTTCAAGACACAACTACTCAGAGGCGCTCTCTGCACTAACTGGCCGAAATGATGTTTACAACGACACTATGTGATAACAAAGATCATTAATGTCTCCCTCCTCTTTCAACCAGACTTGGGACTGGTACTACCAAAGTGCAAGCAAGCAGTCGCAGAGTTATAAATACGGCAATTGTTTTTTGGACTCGAATATAAGTCGCATGGCGGCTTTTCCTTTGAAGTTCGTTTACAACAAAGTAATTATAGAAAGACTCGGAGTGTTAGCGACTTAGAGACCCGGTTGATCCGGCTTTGAAAATCGGTTTCCATGACCGTATAACGGCCGTGTGGGGTATACGCCCCTCTGCGAGACAATCGTCATGGAGAGTTAAACGGTGCCGGCAAGGCTTTGAAAGAGTCCTGTGATCTCCATTGTCTTGAATCTCTATTGTCTTGAATCCGGCCACGCACTAGTTTCGATTCGCGGGAAGAATACGGCGCCCGGTCCGGGATTGCTTACAAAAGAGACGGTGGAGTTACAAAGGGATTTGCTCGGATGCTGGGTGGGGTGGGGAGAGCAGCGTTGCCACTCTAAAAAATGAAAAACCCAAGTTGGAGGGTCGATAAAACCAAAAAAAACCAAGTTGCCCAAATCTTCGAAAATTTCGACAATTTCCCGTCAAACAAATCTGACGACTCTTTTTTTAGTCATCCGGACCAAAATAAATCTATAATTCTTTCCATTTCCAGTCAGGAAATTCTGATGACCTTTTTTTAGTCATCCGGTCCAAATCTTTCCAAAATGTCCACCATTTCCAGATTTTCTTAGTCGAAACAGAAAACACAAGCAAAAAACCCAAGTAAATCCCGAAAAACCCCATTTTCCCCAAGCTTAAATCGAAAAAACCCAAGATTTTGTGTCGAAAAAACCAAAGCAAAAAATCCAAGTTCTTCCCCAAAAAACCCAATTCCCAAGTTCGGATGGAAAAACCCAAGATCTTGTGAAAAAACCCAAGGAGTGGCAACGCTGGGGGAGAGGAAGCTGAGTCGAAAACTGTACCGAGTGGGGTAGGAAACAATGAAGAGGGTATCAGCTAAATTGACTATTGATTCTTTTAACGCGTCGCAAGTAACTTGCTGCGCTTTGACCGTTAGTTAGACATTGTTTGTATGTGCATTTGTTATAGCACCCATTCAAGCTCTCTCTACTCAGATGCGCTCCCGAATGCAGAGCGGATACTGCATCGGAGTTTCACGCCGGAGCGCGGAGCAATTGCGAGTGAAGGACTTGTACATGATCCCTACGCGCTGAACAATTATTGCAGGTGAAGGACTTGCCCAAGGTCCCTACGTGACGGCTTGAGCCTGACATTGGCTACAACGTACAAGTTCCTCTTAATTTCAATGCGGTTCTGCCATACGATATATTTTGGCGTAACCCTCCTTCTATGTGCAGGCTTGGGACTGGCACGGCTAGTCGTGGAGCATCTCTCCTTTCGACTGCTGCAGTTATTGAAAGCGTCTCGTAAAAGTTGTGGTTTTATTCAACGACACTGTAATGAACATACAACATTAACTTCATTCTTCAACTACTAGCTTATAGGGTCTCTTGTTGCTGTTTAGCGACGCTATTTCATAACAAAGATGGCCAGTGTCGCCCTCCTACTTCTCCAAGGCTTGAGACTGGCACTGTCAAGGCGCAAACGGTGGCCTTGCGCACTGGGAGCGCCTCTGAACGGTTCAACCTACTAGAGGTGCTTTATAAAAGTTTAAATACAATACAATACAATACAATTATAGAAGTCTCAGCCAGATTACTAGTATGAGCTTTGACCAAGTCTTGTCTCCTCAAGAAAAGGTTGTGCAATTTAATATCACACCGAACGACTACTTTTGAATAAATGGTAGCGTTTGATATTGACAAGGCATTTGACAATAATTACCAGTGCTCACTTATGACGGCCGAGTCAGAGTCTACATGCATGTATAGCCTATGCCTACAATCAAATGCCGTTTTCCAAGGAGTGCTAACATTAGAAGGCGCGTGGATCTTTATTATAGATCTGTCATACAGACAAAACCAAGCATCCTGAAACCTTTTCATAGTTGTGAGGCGTTTGACTATAATTACTAGAGCGCAACTTTCCATGCCGTGGTAGAAAAGGGTCCTTTTCCGTGAAGAATACATCTCTTTTCCGATTGGCATGCATAGAATGAAGCGTGGAAGTCTTAGACACCTTTAATTCGTTTTAACCATTATTATATTATGATTTTATCGCATGCCATTATAATTGAGAGTCGTGTGGCGTTTTTGACAATAATTACTAGTGCCCAGTGTCCTTTCTGGAGGACAGGGAAGCAAGCAAAGTATACGGCTCGCAATGCGTGTATAGAAAATGGCGTCTTATCCCTATTGATATCCGATAGGCGTTTAACAATAATTACTAGTGCCCTTTGCCCACGTATACCCCTTTCAACAGGATATGGAAGCATGCAATCTATACGACCCAAGAAGCTTATAGAATTAAGCGTCCCTGTATCTATTGACACCCGTGACGCATTTGACAATAATTACTATGCCGCGCGTGCGAGTCGAAGCCGCCTAGCGACGAAAATTAACCGGTGTTGACGGTGGTTGTATGGAAGCTTTCTGTGAAGACCAAGGATGTGATTGTCTTGGAACAAAAGCCTGGATGGAACCATCAAAGAGTGAGTAGGAAAATGGCAAGTTCCGGCGAAGTGTACGCCAACAAAAGCTCTTATTTTCATCGTGGAAAAGGGAGTCAATATCTTTCTTTAAAAACCATGCAGCACCGGGTTCTTTATCTAGATGCCATTTGTTCCTATGCGGGTCTTTATTAAGGAGCTGGGTGTACCTAAGTCATTGTTGGGGTTCCGTGCGAGTGAGCGAACGTTCGTCTTAAATGTTCGACGCTATTGAAAAGGCCGAAGCGTTGTTTGCTGAATGTCGCGATATTGAAAGATGTTGAAAGATCAAATTGAAACTTGTGAGGAGAGATTTCGCGTCTTGCAAAGCAAGGAACTCATTACGAGTCGCTTTTAAAAATACTTCATGTATTGAACCGGTCTTAACGAAGACGATTATATTGTCTAGGATGCGATCAATACGGAGAATTGTATGGAAGACGTTGGATGAAATATTGCGTGTTTGATGCGGCTCTTAGCGATTCTAAACTGATCACATCTGCAAACAGTATTATAATTATAATTGTAATTGTAATTGTAATTGAACATTTATATAGCGCCGATCCCAAATACAGTAGCGCTCCCGACCCTAGTTAGCACTTCCCCTAACAAATAGTACGGTCTTCAGGCATCAGTGCAGTGTATAAATAAGTGGGTTGTAAGCAGATTACCAAAACAACATATGAAGAGATTTAATAAAGATTTAGCTGTTCAAATAAATTGAGAATATTCTGCCAAAAAAGGTGTGCATAATAAAAGCATAATAGATCGCAAAATGATTTTGATTTGGACTATTTCGAACCTTGTAATTTATCACTATTTAAGTGGGTTGTAAACAGATTACCAATTACAGAGCTGTAAGCTTATTACACCAAACATATTGTTTTCGAGGACAACGGCCTCTGTTGTCAAATTAATCACTCGTTGAATCTGGATCCAGCCATCTATTACCAAAAAATTGTTAAGTATTAACAAAGAAAGATTTAGCTGATCAAATAAATCAAGAATACTTTGCTCAAATAAAGGTGTGCATAAAATATATTATAGATCGCAATAATTATGATTTCGATTCGGTTTATTTCGAACCTTGTAATAATTTTATTGTGTATAGTATTGCGTGTTAATTAACAGAGATCAATAGCGTCGACCTCCTCCTTTATACAGGCATGAGACTGGCACTCTCAAGTGCAAACAGTGGCGGTGTTGTAAATAATACATGCGTAAGAGGAATTTAAATCAATGGTGACAGTCATTCTTACAATAATATGCTGTGTTGTAAAAACACAAAAATATACAGCCATATATGACTCACTGTCGAAGATTATATCCACCCGTCCGTCCGTCTGTGCGTCCGTCCGTCCATCCATCCATCCATTCGTCAATCCATCCATCGATCCATCCATCCAAACATAAATACCCAACAACACACCAACCCATCAATCCATTTACCCACCCAATAAAACTCCCCAATTTATTCACCCACCCCCGCAACTCCACCCCACCCCACCCAACCCCTCCTTCCGCACGCCACTCCACCCTCTTAGCGTCCATCCGCGCATTTATATAGCGCCATTCGAAACCTCTCAGCGTCCGATTTCTTTAATAGACATTCCCCGATTATCGCCCGTCCGTTCCGACGACGATTTCCGGTGTGACGTTGTGTTTATAAATGGCGGATTGTCGGCTTCGCGTTCGTTGATCGTCCGTTTCCGGTTTCGACCGCCAGGGGGCAGTTAACCACCGCTCGCTTCCGGTCTCGTCGATGGCGGCGATGTCGTAGGCGCGAGATCTCGTCGACGCATCTTCGATTGGACGCAGAGCAAGGACTTCTGTCGAATGGTGAATGGATTGGAATCTTGGACTTCTGTATAATAGTACATGAACACCCCATAAAATCACGTGAAGCATTTTATTGCAAAAGATTAATATAACAATATCTACAGCGATTTAAAGGTGTCTTAAACCGCTTTTTCTGTCTACACTCAGCTATAGTTTTTCTATCGAATGGTGAATGGATTGGAACTTTGGAATTCTGTATATTAGTATGTGAACACGTGGACACACTGGACGGTCTGCCATGAAAACGGTAAACTTTGTATTGCAGAGTACTTATATCAAATTTTACAAGGAGTTAAAGGTGTCTTAAGCCGCTTTCGCCTACTAGAAAAACGTATAAAAACAATTACTCAACTTGATTATTATCTGTCCAATGGTGAATGGAGTGGAACCTAAGACGTCTGTATAATAGTAAATGCAAAGACTTCTATCGAACGGTGAATGAATTGAAACCTTGCACTTCTGTTTAATAGCATTTACGCACGACTGGCGAAAACAGTAAATTTTTTGAAAAATGATTATATAACAATGTTTACACTGATTTAAAGGTGTCTTAAGCCGCGTTCGTTTACTACACCAGCGTATTATACACAACTATTTTTTCTATCGAATGGTGAATGGAGTGAAACATTGGAATTCTGTTATATTAGCAATTTAATGTGTGAACAGTCGGTAATGACAGCAAAGTAAACTTTTAATTGCCAGAATCATTATATAGAAAATATTTACCATGATTTAAAGGTGTCTTAAGTCACTTTAGTACATGTATATTAGTAAATGAACATGTGGATGGCTAGCCGTAAAAACACGTAAAGCTTTGTATTGAAAAATATTCATATAACAATGTGGACATAGTTTGTCACGAAAACAGTAAATTTTGAAGTAAATTGTTTATTTAACAATATTTACACTGATTCAAAGGTGTCTCAAGGCGCGTACTTTTATTATACCAACGTTTGTATGTTTGTTTGTTTTTAGGCGCACTTGTTATAGCGCCCCTTCAAGCTCTCTCTCTCTACTCAGAGGCGCTCCCGATGCAGAGCAGACACTGCATCGGAGTTTCACGTCGAAGCGCTGAGCAATTGTAAGTGAGGGACTTGCCCAAGGTCCTTACGCGGCGATGGTGGATTCGAACCTTGGACCTTCCGGCTCCAAGGCAACGACGCCACCACAGGACCACCGCGCCCCACTGTTGTTGTTGTTGTTACAACTGTTTTAATTGTCACCATCAGTTTATGAAGCAACCTTGCATTAAATTAATCATGAAGATTCCTACTGTAACACAAAACCGTCTCCTTACAAACCGTCTTCTCGGTCTTGGATGATTAAGAGCCTAATCTATATCATTAAAACAGCCGAGTCTCTTTCTTATATAGCGTCTATTGTAACAATTAAAAGGTGGCCAATTGTCGCGCTTCAACCAACTCATTGTTCACGTTGTAAGAATACCGATTAGTATCAGTATCACGTTTAGATTGGGACGGATGGATCCAGATTTTACGAGGGCCTATGACAACAGAGGTCCTGCCCTCGACGGAAATTTATTTCAAAATTTTTATTAGGCTACATCACTTTTTTTAGAAACTGCTTCGCTATATATAATTTTGGTTGGCAAGTTTTAAAGGAGTTCAAACTCCTGGTTCATACTGTTTAAACATGTAAGGTGGCATTCACAATGATTACTATCCAGCACATAATTCTATCATTCCTATAAAGCAAGTGTGTAAAACATTTAATGGGTGTCTAAATCAATAACTCTGTCCGTACCCACTATTCGTATCTGTAAATTATACCGCGCCCGAGGTTCGAATCCACCTCACCGCGTAAGGACCTTGGGCAAGTCCTTCACTTACAATTGCTCAGCGCTTCGGCGTGAAACTCCGATACAGTGTCCGCTCTGCATCGGGAGCGCCTCTGAGTAGGGATAGCTTGAAGGGGCGCTATAACAAGTGCACATACAAACTGCATCGGAGTTTCATAGATTGTAAAATCTATGCTGAACTTGAATTAAGTGCCGTTGTTGATCAAACATGGTCTGTTATTATATTTTAGGCCTATAATGGCATGGGGTGAACGAGGTAACCCAGGTTATCCAATATGTGATTATTTTATAGGTTAGACTGCGAGGGTTAAGGAGACTGTTTATAATTTATAATTTTATATGTATTCAACAGACAGCTTTACAGAACAATTTCAGCTTATAATTGTACCAAAATATGTACTACCATTCATATATAGCGCTTGCCCGAACCATTTTTAGGTGTTTAAATAAGTCGCACGGTTTTTGATACATGCTACGTAATATAATTATAGTTAATTCATTCATTCATTTAGAGAATTTATATAGCACCTCTTCTGAATGAAAGAATGAATCAATGAACGAGTAAATGAATGAATGAATGATTGATTGAATGAATGATTAATGAACGAACGAATGAACAGAACTACGGTTCACATGTCATCCATTAGCAGTCCTCAACCCGCCAACCAACACAAGCTTCGCGTACAATCACACTACCGCTTCTGAAAGGTATTATTAATCTTGAACATGTGTACAGTGTAACTATCTGTCATGAAGACATCTATAATAAACTTTTTGCACATTATTTATATAAAACTGTTTACACAATTTAAAGGTGTCGTAAGGTTCGCAAGTAACGTTAACAAATGAAAACTAAACTAAATTTTTGTGTCCGATTCTATTATTTATAGCATCCAGTTATAGCGTATAAAAGGTATGAAGCGTAAAAGATTTGTTTGAGGTCCATACGCAGTTAAATTGCTGCCGCCTAAAAATAATTTCAGAAATTCATTCGATGATTCTGAGTAATATCGTGTGAATGATGGATTTTTTTTTATCATGTAAACAGTAGGCTACCGTTGAAATTCTGAATCTGGCTGAATTGAAACCTTACTATGCGTGTAAAAAAACTAACTAATAAAAACACCGCGTCAAACATTTATATAGCAATATCTAAAAATGTTAAAAAGGTATTTTAAAAGGCCGCTTTAAGTAATGCAGTGAGCTTTTAATCTCAGACCACTTTAACTAATCCATTGTTCACGTTGCAGGGTCGTGGTGGTGGCGGTGGCGGTGGCGGTTGTAGAAGCAGTAACAGTAGCAGCAGTAGTGGTAGTTGTAACATAAAAATTTATTATTTTATGCTAAACAACTTTGAAAGGGATCTTTATGTGTAAGACAAAAAAATAAATTCAAAGTTTGTTTAATTATGGCATCATGTGAAACAATTTAAGAGGTTTTTATTACAACCTTCATAACATCAGGAAATAATAATCTGTGACGAACAGGTGCTCTTCCTCAGCAGTCCTCAACTCGTCATCCAACACAAGCTTCGCGTCCAATCACACTACCACAGCATTCCATGCTTCCATATTTATTCGAGTCACAGACGCGACGCCTAATTCTTCCTTAATCGACGACCGAACAGTTTAGAGAACGTTTGCCATCCCACAGGAACGTCACCGACAACAGCCCCGGGTTATACGGACTCTTTGGCCACGGTGAATCGGTCAGGGTGGTGGGATCGGCCCAGTGGTCGTTAGGCGAGGTAGGGAGACCGAGGGGGCTGGTTGGGACGAGTCCCCCTGGTGGGGGGAGCGATTGTTGGGATGAACACCCCGAGGCTACCCTACCGGAATTCTTGAATCGGTTTGATGGCTTGGTTGATGATTGTTTATAGGAGAGACATTGTTTGGTGGAGGGGGGTTATTGCCTTGCTTGGCAATTAATTCTTTTGTTTCGGTTTTATTTGGACAATTGGATGGAACCGCTTGTCTGAGAGAGACGTGGAAAATAACATTAAAGCATTTAAAATAATAGACTATAACTTAGCATGGCTGTAACTTAGCGTAATGTAATGCAACTTTAATTACACACTACTGAGCATGGTCTTGTTAAGCAGAACCTCCGTACGCTAGAAGAATGAGTTATGTTATCAGCATTGTATGCATATGGATTTCAATTGCCGACCATCATACAGTAAGCATGGATAAGTTAGACACCTTTTTAAAAGGAAGTACGTAAGACCATTACGATTATCCGCCATTTTTCCACGTCGCCAATGCAGTTCCAAGTCTAGATAAAGAAGTAGAGCGTAGCTAATGATCATTTTTTACCACACAGAGACCTTAAAAATCCTTTTGCACTCCGACAGTCCAGTCTCAAGCTTGGATAAATTAGGAGGTCGACGCGTATGGTCTTTGTTAGCACACAGTGTCGTTAAATGATACTACCACTACTTCAATTAATTAATTATTCATAAAATCGTTACACGGAGTTGATAATTAAGACACCTTTTTGAAGGTTTCTAATTGGCCATAATAATAAATACGCTGCAAAATTATTAATTGTAAGATAACCAAAATGTACGACACGTCATGGATAATTATTACTATGACGCTTTTGCCCTAGTAGTTTGTTTAGAACAAAAAATGTCACATTCGTTCAAAATAAAATTCCACTATACGATGGAGCATCATAGAATTATAGAACACAGCATAGAATTCAATATTGCAAAGCAAGAACGGAACGCACAACTTCTGTATTTCTACATCCGCCGCCTTGCGAATAACACCGCTACTATTATTGCAAAATGTGCGTGTGTGTGTGTGTGTGTGTGTGTGTAGGTGTGTGTGTGTGTGTGTGTGTGTGTGTGTGTGTGTGTGTGTGTGTGTGTGTGTGTGTGTGTGATTTTCAGTTATGCGTGTTGGTCCACACTGGGTCCATGTTTAAATATGCGAATTGTCTGATGTCAGAAGATTGTGGCTGTGGCTTTCAAGCAGACAATTGAATTGTGTACGGGAAGTTACTTTTAACGAAAAGAGATTGGCATTTACGTACAGCCAAGATACTGCGTTAATTCCATGTTTTGCGTCACCCTCCTCCGTTATCCAGGCTTTGGTCGGGCACGACCACAGTTCCGGAGTCACTACAAGCTCTGAGCAATTTCCTTTATTAAAACGCAGTTGATTAGTGTCGCCCTCCTCTTTCAACCCATGCTACGGACTAGCACCATCGTGCTATTAGAAAAGAGCCATCCGTCTGAATTGAACACCTTTATATCCTAAAGTAAAATGAATTAAATATTTTTATTATGTCTGAATTGATATGATACAAACGCTCAGCCCGTGTTTGGGAATAAGACGACTATAATTATAGTCCAATAATTTTCATTAGCCGGTGTCGAAAAACGGAGTACCATCCGTAATTAATCTATACCACCAGATGTAAATAAGTTGGAAAAACCTTCCGCCTGCGTTTATTTCTGCAAACTAACTCCCATCTGCTCCATTTTCTAGGCTTTGGTCGGGCACATTCACAGTAAAGGAGTTACTCTAGAAGCTACGAGCAGTTTATTTTATCACAAGACAATTGAATAGTGTGCACTGGCCCAGTGTGAGAATTGTGAATAAATAACTGGGGGTTGGCCTATGATAAACTTGGAATTGGGGTCTGAAAGACAGACTTTACTATGGGTCTTTAAGAAAGACTGGGGGGTTGAAAACCCCCAACCCCGACAATTTTCACCCTCTTTCAAGCCTGCTTCAGACTGGCTTTGCTATAATGGTCCGTCCGTCTTTCTGGAATAAGTTACCTATTAGTCTCCGTAATGAACTTCTTTGTCTTTCTTTGCTCTTTTTTCGCAAGCGTTTGAAAACCATTCTCTTTGAGTGTGGTTTGGTGTCAGGTCGGGAGCGCCTCTGAGAAGTTGTCTTGAAGTGGCGCTATATAAAGGTTCGATTACAGCTACAATTACTATAACAATTACAAATACTATCGGGTTTTGGAGAAACAAGCCATTCGTCTGCTTTAAACACCTCCATTTTTCACGCTCAATATGTTTTAAATTGTTTCCATTTACATGGCGAATAATACTCCCCCGGAGCGCCGTTCGGGCCATCGAACCATAGATGCCACCCGACGGTGTAGATGTCCGATGCGAACGCCTTGTCGTGGCGAGGGAGCTGCAGCCGACTTCAACATCTTCGGAGACCGAAGTCGGTGACCAAGTGCGCAAGGGCAACAACCCTCGAAGCGTCGTTCGAGCACCGACACAAGAGGTTCACTCGACGACGTAAACGTCCGATGCGTACGCCGTAAGGCGAGGGAGAAGAACGCAAGGGCGACAGTACCTCCGCCACTGGGAGTCCAGGCTTTGCACACCAGCTGCATAGTGCCTGCCAGTGCCAGTCCCAAGCCTGGAAGAAGGGAGGAGGGCGCCGCTAACAGTCTTCGTTACTATAATACAGCTAGGCGTAAAACAGATGAATACTACTACTACTACTGGCGAATACTTCATTTACATTGCGAATAAATGCCACTCAGTTTATTCAAGTTGACTAACATCTAACAACGTGTTTATGAAATAGCCGACTTTAGTCAATTTATAGGCTGTGCTTTGTCCAATAGGTCAAATTTAGCCTAGGCCTAATAGGCCGACTTTAGTCTTACTGGCACCATCCGGTTTTAAGAAAGGAAGTGATCCGTCTGATTTGAACACCTTCATTTCTTACTCGAAATAAGTTATAAAATGCTTCCATTTATAACGGAGTTAATGTCTTAGTATCTCAAATCCGACTACCAATGTGTTTAGAAATAGACAGACTTTAGCCAATTACAGGCCATGCTTAGTCCAATTTTATAGTCCGACTTTAGTCCAATAGGCCGACAATAGTCCAATAGTCCAACATTAGTCAAATAGGCCGACATTAGTCCAATAGGCCAACTTTAGTCCAATAGTCCGACTTTAGGCTAGCGTGCATCTTAAGTCCCACCGTCACGCTTTGATGGAATTCATGCCATGGCTGTAAGTCAAGGTTCAGTGGACTACGGTGAAAGCCAGGGCCACGCGAGGCGTCGGCTTGGCTTGGCTTGGCTTTGGGGTAATGTTTTGGAATAGGCGTGTGTGTGTGTGATTAACACACGGTCTCAGCCCTAACACGATGGCCCAGTCTAGTAGGTGAGTTGTTGAACACCAAAGAAAACTTCCGCGTTCGCAAAGATGGATTTGGAAAGATGGATATATCGGAATCTCGGAGTTCTCCTGATTCTTGTATTGTGCTGCGGAAATGTCAAGGTCAATACGCAAGCACCGGTACCGACACCGACACTGAATCAAACGAGTAAGTTTTAATGAATACAGGTATTTAGCATCAAGGTAAGTTACTGTCTGTGATTAATGTAATAATCTTGAGTGAACTTCAAAGTTGCGTTTGTTACAATAAAAATTGTTTAATAAATCGATCAAGTCATTTTTCCTTTGCCGTGGCTGGACTGATCTGGGTGCGCTCCGAAGTAGGTCATGAACGAAATTCGCTATATAATAAAATGATTGATTGAATGACTTATTGATTGATTGATTGATTGAGGATATTCGCTGGGTACAACTATCATTGCAGTTATTACTGTATCGCAAAGAAAGACAAAGTCATCATCATCATCATCATCATCATCATCATCATCATCATCATCATCATCATCATCATCATCATCATCATCATCATCATCATCATCATCATCATCATCATCAACAACAACCACAACATTCATGGGCCGAAGGCTCATTGATACGCATTGCAATGTTTATTACTTTCTTCTTCGGTCATAGCATTTTTTGAACCTGCTATCAAACCATTCATCTGTTAGGTCTTCCTATTCCAATCCAGAGTTCCCAACATCTCTGCAAGTAGCTTGAATTGCCTAAAATGAATTTTAAGGCTTCTCTGAACAAACATATTAAAATATACTTTTCAGGAGTTTTTTGAAAATGCGAAGTATATATTTATAGTGATGTGTTTTCTTCCTGTTACTCGCTAACGCACACAATAATATTAACCTATTATATATGCGAATGCAAGTTTTCTTCGTCTACAAAATGTGTAATGTTATATGGAGGTGAGCATTAGATTTGATTCCGATTACAATCATATGTGTCAGTCAGTTTGTCTGAAGTGTTACAGTAGTCTACCTGCGTGTGCATTGCTAGTACTGACATGTTTGCCTGCGTGTAGCCTTCACTTTGTGATTAGTTATTTTTCCCGATAATTGCATGTTTTCGTAGAACCTACGAGTGAACAGCCGCCGGTCATCAAACCGTCGGAGCCTGAAAACATTACCAGCTCTACAAAACCATACTCCATTGAACCGAATGTCTCTCCAGCAAATGTTAACACCACGAATATCACTACAACACCTACCATTATCTCTAACCACAGTTCAACCCATATCATGAACACTTCCCACACTACCATTAGCGCCGCAAATGAGAACTCCAACTCTACAACTCATAATGGAACTTTGAATACCAATTCGTCTACCACGCCTGCACATTCACCGAAACCATCAAACGAAACAGGTGAAAACACCACAGAAGCGTCAACGGCAGAGAGCATTACTACCAGTTCTACCACCGCTCCTACTCCAACCGCATTTTCAACGCCTACCATTGTTCCCAGTGCAATTACTGTTGAATCCACGTCTCAGACAGTTATTCTTTCCTCAGTTGATAATAGCAAGATCATTATTGGCGTCGTGGTTGGAGTTGGAGGCGCTATTCTCATCGCTGTCATCGTCGTTCTTATTGTTCTATTTCTCCGGTAAGTCCGAAGAGTTTTGTGTCTATTGTAATTGCAATTGTAATCGTACATTTCTATAGCGCCACTTCAAGAGAACTCATCAGAGGCGCTCCCGACCTGACACCAAACCATAATAAAAGAGAATGGTTCTCAAACGCTTGCGGAAAAGGGGCAAAGAAAGACAAAGAAGTTCGTTACGGAGACTAATTATAGGTAACTTATTTCAGCAAGACTGACCAACCATAGTCTATAGTTGGGCGAGTTGGTAGGTTGGACGAGAGAATGAGTGAATTAGAGAATGAGTGAATGAGTGAATAATTATGTGAAGGAGTAGTAGTAGTAATTGCATTTTAACGTCATTATGTGACCATTATCGACGCCCTCCTTTGATTTCCAGGCTTGGGATTGGCACTGGTACTGGTAGAGTGCGACCAGTGGCAGAGTTGTCATTGGGTTCATAGACGATTGACTTGGTGAGTAGGTGAGCGACTGACTAACTGAATAACTGACTGACTGACTGAGTAAATGAATAGCTGATTGATTGATTGACTGACTGACTGACTGACTGACTGACTGGTTGAATGACTGACTGACTGACTGGTTGAATTACTGACTGACTGACTGTCTGACTGACTGACTGACTGACTGGTTGAATGACTGACTGACTGGTTGAATGACTGACTGACTGGTTGAATTACTGACTAACTGACTGTCTGACTGACTGACTGACTGACTGACTGACTCACTGACTGACTGACTGACTGACTGAATGACTGACTGACTAACTAACTGACTAACTGACTGACTGACTGACTGACTGAATGACTGGCTGGCTGATTTAGTAAGTAGGCCTACATGTAACTGAATCTCTGACTGAAAGGCGGAAGTATTGCCAGTATTATGTCAGCAACGTGGTTTCGCAATGGTTAAATAGGAAGTAATCGTGTTCATTTCTCTACTCGCAGAAAACCTTTTAAAATACCCAAAATGGGAAATATACCAACTTTGTCAAACACAGTCATTGAGGGTGGAGGAAATAGTCATTTAGTCTTTTTGCACCTTTTGACCCGGCAAGTGTAATAAAAAAAATTATACTTTCTACTTACTTACTTATTTACTTACTTACTTACTTACTTACTTACTTACTTACTTACTTACTTACTTACTTACTTACTTACTTACTTAATTACTTAATTACCTAATTACTTAATTACTCACCTAATTACTTACTTACTTACTTACTCACTTACTTACTTACTTAATTACCTCATTACTTACTTACTTACTTACTCACTCACTCACTTACTCACTTACTCACTTACTCACTTACTTGCTTGCTTTCTTACCTACTTACTTACTTACTTACTTACTTACTTAATTACCTTATTACCTAATTACTTACTTACTTACTTACTTACTTACTTACTTACTTACTTAATTACTTAATTACTTAATTACTTAATTACCTTATTACTTAATTACTTAATTACTTAATTACTTATTTACTTACTTACTTACTTACTTACTTGCTTACTTACTTACTTACTTACTTACTTACTTACTTACTTACTTACTTACTTACTTACTTACTTACTTTGTTTTACTTCGTTTGAATTTTCTTATCCATTAAGTACGTTTGGTATTTCAGTTGAAAATTGATTGTTATTGACAATTTTATGCATTCAACTGACACTTTTAGCGTGTGAAATTTTAAATAATTACCGTTTCACCTGTTTTTAAAGGTGTTTAAAAATTCATTTTGACATGTTTGCTTATTAACTTAACGGGTAGCGATTAAAGGCGCGTCCGTGCGATTTTCACACCAGAGTGTTTACTATTACTATAAACAGGGCTATTGTTATTATACTGGTAAATTTTAAAGTGAGTACACGCTACAGAAAGGAAATCGACTTTTTCGATAAAACTTTCTGACGAATTTTTTAGTCATCAAATTTCTGACGTCTTGCCGAAAACCTTCAGCTGTATATCACAGAGCAGCGGTTCTCAACCTTTTCAGACTCATGGACCCCTTTAAAATTCTGGGTCCTGGTCACGGACCCCCACTAGAATTTTTGCGCCTTTGGGACATTATCGTGACTGTGTGACCCATCTAGAGCAGATGAATTTATCATTAATCAGCGTTTTATTAGTTTCATGTCGCAATTGAAAAGAAGAAATATTGAAAAATTGAAAAGATATATTTTTCTGTGTTTTTAACTAAGAAATATATAATTTTCAAGACCTGCTCGCGGACCCCCAGGCAGACGGCCGCGGACCCCCCGGTTGAGAATCGCTGTCATAGAGTACTGTAACAGCCCTGACTACAAACCCCGTCCCCTCATAAAGTTGTCTTTGGTCAGACAAAGCAATTAAGCGGCTTAGTTATAGTAAGCGGGTTAGGGTCAGTGAAGGCATTTTGAGGGTCGGTTAGGGTCAGGGTTGGCATCGTGAGGGTCGGTTAGGGTCAGGGTCGGCATCGTGATGGTCGGTTTGGGTTAGGTATAGGGTTAGTGTAGTCATTCATTAACATAGGGACCCGCTTACTATAAATATGCCATTAATGAATTTAGATCGTTCAGCAAACGTCCTTCTATGGATTGCCATGGCAAAGTGAATACTTTAGGATTATATGGCTATCTTTATATGAAGCAAAGAGTAAAAAAATTATTAATTATGTGAAAGTGGTATTAAAAATGTGTTTATAATACACGTGTTTTGGCACAATGTCATGTGAATGACTACACGATGATCTACGATGCATTTAAAGTTATTTGCATAATCAATAAAAATTAACCCTCAGGCTACCACGCTATTTTTGTAACACTGACTACCAAGGGGGGTGGTTACCCCCCCACTGGATTTTGGGTTTGGTTTGAGATATCATAACTTGTAATACACCTATGGATTCAGCATTCATTTCTGCACAAAATGGTATATTTAGGTTTAAAATATATGAAAGCACCCCGAAGTTATGAATTTTTTACCGTATAGGCACCCGTCGATTCCACAAAATGTATACTTTCGCATAAGCAAAATATTAGATTCTGTGTGTTTTACCATAATTTTTTTAATTAAAAATAGTTTACATATAATAAAGTCCAATATTCAACTATAAAAACTAGTAATAAGTTAGTTTTAGTTACAATAAAAAGAGAAAAAACATGTAAAACACGCTGAAAAACGTTTACGCAGACTTATCGGTTTGCGTTGTAAAAAAACCCCAACATTTTCACACATTTAAATTTATTTTGAGCACTTCCGGTCATCAAATGTCTAATTAATTGGTATCAAAAATAGCCCTAAATGCACTCTATAGAATGGCATAATTTATTTCTCTTAAAAAATAAATTATGAATAATCTTTAATAGGAAAAACATGAAAATTTTATCAAAATAAAACACCTTTATTTATATTTTAATTTATTTTGAGCACTTCCGGTTGTCAAAAGACAACTCCGTGACCACCAAAATGTAGCCCCACATTCCCTCTACAGAATGGTGTAATTGGTGTCTCTTCATGTCAAAGGACGGATAAGATACAGCCGATAATCTAAGGGAGGGGTGGTATCCAGCCCCCCCTGGTGCCTCGGGTATATCGGGTATAACTTTTGAATGGTATAGTATATCATCACACATTTTAGCTCAGAATGTGTGCAAATGAATCCTCTACAGCTACCTAAAACGTCAAAATTTTATTCCTAACGAAAAAAATTGATTTGGGAAAAACCTAGGGGGGGGGTGGATACCACCCCCCCTGGTAGCCCGAGGGTTAAAGTGGCGCTTTACGATTATTTTCTCTTTCTTACTTCTGCTAAAGCATCCATAATTATTTTGGAGATACGAGTGACGTCATAAAAGAAATCGATAATAGAAATTACGTCATTAATCACCATGGCGACTCAAATGACGCGTATACCGTCCATTTAGCAACGTTTGCGCTCACTCTTTGCTTATAAAAGTCAACACCGTCTAAGCCGAGAACTAACGCTGTGGTGCTAGTGCCAAGCAGTGATAAAGGATAAGACAATTACTATCTTTCAATAACTCGCATAGGAATACAGAAGAATTGCAGTCCTTTGGATATCCTTTGGACAGCGAATCGGAAGAGTTCCTGGGTCTTTCTATGTCGTTTAACAAACGATAAAAATTATAATAGTCGTTTAGAAAAAAAACCGGTTCAACCTAAAATAGCCGTTGAAGAATTCGAGCCAACTCTGAGCAATGCAAATTCTCGGGTTTTTACAGAATAAATGTAGCCAGCCTGTATGGTTTAAACCTCAGAATACATTTACACGCATTGTATTAATTCAAAGAAAATGTTAGTTGTCTTTCTGACCGCTTAATGGCGGCCTTTTTGATATAACCAAAACAAGGCACAAAAAATATTCTGCTACATTGAAAATAAAATCCACCAGTTATAACCAATGGGTAACATCGGACGTGCAGCGTGTACCCTGCATTGGGAGGCAGCCGTTTTGGTGATGACGATACGACTTTAGGTTTAGAACCGGTTGCAAGAACTCGGCAAAAACCCAAAATGAGGAACCCCGACATCCTCAATCTATTCTGTCTATCTTAGGATAGCCAATTATGGATTCTTTCCAATCTGAGAAAAACCTGTCTGAGAATAGAGATAATATATAATTTTAAATAAATGAAAATATTGTTAAATAATAATGAATTAAATCCACGATACATAATAGAATACGTTTAATAGCGAGTGTACAGTGGTGATTCATGGATGACCCCCCTTCGTTCACTCATTCATTCATTCATTCATTCATTCATTCATTCATTCATTCATTCATTCATTCATTCATTCATTCATTTATTCATTCATTAATAAATAAATAAATAAATAAATAAATAAATAAATAAATAAATAAATTAATAAATAAATTAATAAATAAAAAAATAAATAAATAAAAAAATGAATAAATAAATAAATAATTAAATATATAAATCAATTTTAAAAAATAAATAATAAATAATAAAATAAATAAAGTAATTCGTGCAGTCTCTCAGTCCTGGACTTTACATAGCGTTTAACTTCGAACGACTTCACTGGCTTCTAAACATTTTTGAAAGTTAGTGTTTTCGTCTCTGTTGCGTGGGTCTTTTTGGATCTTATACTTTGCCCACTGTCTGTCATTTTGATGGGTCATCTTGTCATCTCTGATCATTCACCAGTCATCCTGTATGGAAGCCTTGCCTCAACTTTATTTCGTCTCATATCATCCTGCTGCTGTTGCTGCTGCTGCTGCTGCTGCTGTTGATGGTGATGATGATGATGATGATGATGATGATGATGATGATGATGATGATGATGATGATGATGATGATGATGATGATGATGATGATGATGATGGTGATGGTGATGGTGATGGTGATGATGATGATGATGATGACGATGACGATGACGATGACGATGACGATGACGATGACGACGACGACGGCGACGGCGACGGCGACGGCGACGGCGATGACGATGACGATGACGATGACGACGATGATGATGATGATATCGATGATGATGATGATGATGATTTTGATTTTTTTTAGAAAACGTAAGAAGACGAACAAATCACCAGGTAAGTCACTGACAGAACATTGGTATTGTAGTTTCTACAATCGGCTAGAGTATAATTTATGTGGTGCTGAACAGATATGAATTTATTTACGGTTTGGGTACACGGAAAATGAATGGGCGTTCAGCATTATGGTTTGACTCCTTGTATAAACTATAATATTATGGCCGGATGTCTAAAGTATTGTAGTCATTATTATGTACATGTATACTACTATAAATTTAAGTCACACTCATGCGACACATGCACACACACACACACACACACACACACGCACACACACACACACGCACACACACACACACACACATACACACGTACATACACGCACGCATACACACATACACACGCACACATACACACACATACACACGCACATACACACACACACACACACACGCATACACACACGCACACGTAATTATTATATTTTTTTGATTGAGTTAGATATACGTTACATGTATGATGTGTGAGAGTCGAACTCTTAAATTGGATATAATGCACCATTGGGTAGATTGAACGAGTATATATAGCCGTATTTTCATAATGTAAAAAGGTGTCTAATGGCAGCGGCTATATGCTCGTTGCCTGCAGTGTCATACTTTGCTGATGCTTTACTGATTTATTATATTAATTTTCATTAATTGATTTGTATTTCTAAGTTACCTGCTTCTTGATTCTCTAATATTATTTCCAATTTGGTTCACAAATTAATTTTAACGTAGTTTCCAACATTATTGCTTTTGACCGAATTTAATTAGCCTACTGATATTCAACATTTTATATTTGAGTCCTAACTTAATTGCTCATAATTATTGCGTCCAGTATTATTTATTCTCATTACTATTATATTCTTTATTGATATTTCAATCAACATATTCATAATTAGTCTCCAGCACTTCCAATTTGTTTCGTTAGTTTATATATTTTTTGCCTTCTGATATTTCCTATTTCAAATATCTAACTCGATTACTTATTTGGTATCCAATATCTCCTGTCTAATTCTTTTTTTAACTTCTCTTTATTCTCTTTAATTCTTTTTGTAATTGGTTTAAAGTTTCGTTGGCTATATCCCCACAATGATTAGTACCCTATTCCCTATTAATTTTTATTCTGTAGTGATTAATAAAATTTGATATTTTCTTAAGGTCCCGGTTTTGGCCCATCTCATGTAATGACCATCCTACCATACCTCCCAGATAGACCAGTTGCTGTGGCAGATTTCTTGGAATACGTTGCCCATCATCAAGCCAACATATCGGCCTATAAGGCTGAATTTGAGGTAAGCATTATTACTGTATACCAAGTTTTCCGAACTTTGAAGTCGAATTATCTTTATATTATTATACATGCCCCAAATATATAAAATACATATAGAGCTGCATGACAGCATAAAACAGGTGTTCAATGCAACCAAATCAAATATTCGTAATTTCCAATAAACCCTCAGCCTAGGGTAAGTTTAAGGTGTATTATTGGGAAAGCAACGAGGTGAAATGTGGTGTTTTACTTTGTGAAATTTCGAATTCTCACCCAACATCCGCCCCACGGCCCTCACCCCAATGATTGTGGGTTTGGCCACTGAGTGGTCCATGTGACCCTCTTTCTTGGTGCAAGGTTTCAGGCTATCATGTCTATAACTGTACTCGTACATTCTTCTCTATACGATGCAAATTAAATAAGACACCTTTTTAAATGATTAAATTTCTTTATATATAAGGTGCTTGCGGCCAAGAATACGTCATGACTCAATGTCCCAAATTACAATCGGAAAATTAAGCAACGAAACGAAATGAAAGGATTGTCTTCAAATAAGTTAAGCCTGCCACTGCAAGTGCGTTTGCAGTGCTGTGCAATCCTACCAAGATTGGACAACATAGGAGGACGACTATGATCTTTGTCGTGACAACGACAACGACTGCAATGATGACGACTGACGGCAGCGATGATGACGACGACGATTATGATGATGACAATAAAAGTAGCGACAACAACAATAGAAATGGCAATAGCAATAAAGACGGCACCAACACTAATACTGACATGTATAGCATTGCCTATTCTTCATTGTTCTTTAGTCTCTGCCGCCTGGTAACAAAGTTGGAAAGAGTACTTCGACAGCCAACG
>OX243821.1:29921031-29931031 GCA_945859605.1 Lumbricus rubellus
AACCCGGAGCTCCCGTAACTCTATGGATAACGGGCCGGGAACCGGCCCGTCGGGTTCAAAGGGTTAATGAATAATAATTTTTATGAAGCGCTGTTATCAGTAAGAGACTTTTGGAAGCGGCAGAGTCCTATAATTACGAACCAACTTCTAAACGTGTTGTTCAAGAAGTATTTATCACCTGTCCAATTTCTATCTCGGCAATTATCATCACGAATCATTTTCATCAACCATTTTCTGGTTAAACTTTCACACTATCTTCCCTAGATCATTCTCTGTCATTCTCTACGAGCTATGTTGGTTTTTGGCATTGCTGAGGGGACGAATGAATGAATGAAAGAATGAATGAATGAATGAATGAATGAATAGATCAGCGGTTCCCAACCCGTGGCCCGCGGGCCAAAAGTGGCCCGCCAGACCTCAAGAAATGGCCCGCCAGGCCTCAAAAATGGCCCTTGTCTCTCAAAGTATTAACAAAAATATATGAAAAATTTACAATTTTGACGAAATAGAACACATAATTATTGTCTATTAGAAATTCTTTTATTTTTAACTGTATAAATAACATCACAGATTCTATTTTGAATCAATTATAATAATTTTATATGCTTTTAGTTAATTACATTTCAGCATTGTGGCCCCTTAATGTCCTTTAACTAAGAAAAAGTGGCCCTCTTGTCCTCCGACTTAGAAAAAGTGGCCCTAAGGTCAAAAAAGGTTGGGAACCACCGGAATTATAGATGAATGAATGGATGAATGAATGACTGAATGAATGCTGTGTAAAACTTCTAGAAAAACATAATTGTTTGAAAACATCGGTGATCGGCAAAATAACATCTTGGTGATTTCGCTGGAAAAGCCTCGATGGGAGTCGGAGTAGACACGAGAACAGCCAAAGATGGTAACTATAGCATACGAAAGAGACGAGTCAAATTATATCATTTGTATGATAGGCCTATACAATATGATCGAATAGGCTATGATCTTCAGATAATAAATTATTATGTTTTGTTGTTCAGCTCCGTTGGCGGAATCCCTCGGAGATTTCTGGCAGATGGTTTGGGAACACGACTGTGGAAGAATAGTCATGGTCACGAATCTTTTTGAACGGGGACAGGTAAAAATAACACTTCTAAGAAAGTCACTTTAACATATCGCGTATTCAGTACAATATAATATAGCACAATACAAACAATTATACTTTGCTGACTGTTTTAAGGCACATTCTTGAGTTCCTCAAATTGCATTATTAAAAGAGTTGCAAAGATTTCGCTGTCTAGATCTGATTCATCCATCCGTCGTACTTATTATTGTATCATATCCATTACAATTATAGTATTTGTATACACAGTTTTACAGGTGTCTAAGAAACGGAGTGCTTACTAATAAAATAATTGCAGTAGATTTTGTTTTACGACGCTGTGTGCTAAGAAAGATCATCAGCGTTGGCTTCAACTTTTTTTGAAACTGACATTGTCAGACTGTGAGCAGTAATGGAGTAGATTACTATAACCTATATTATTATTATGATTCCAAAGTTTAGTGTCATCCTATGACAACTTAAGCTGTTGACTACACGGAGCATTCATCGAAGCAGCTAAAGCATTATCGCGTACCACTATTATATAACGCTGCTGTTTCTCATTTTTGTGGTGTTTTAGGAAGAATAAATTTTTGAGGTATCCAGCCTTACATGGAAAAATATTCACTTTAAAAATTTTTGGACAATCGCCTCACAATATTTGATACTCATGACATTGTCCTGGTATGGAGCTAACCACACTACTACTACATGAATTCACATACATTAAAAATGTTTGGACAATCGCCTCACAATATTTGATACTCATGACATTGTCCTGGTATGGAGCTAACCACACTACTACTACATGAATTCATAGACATTAAAAATGTTAATTATTTGTATAATTATCTAACGGATTTCTAAATAACGATATATTTTCCTTTCTTGCCAATGACAGCCGAAGTGCAACAAGTACTGGCCGAATGTTAACGATGCTGCCAACTATGGACCAATGCGGGTGGAGGCGATAGCAGAAAGAACGTATGGAGATTACATTCTGAGAACGTTCAAGATCAACAAGCAGGTGAAAATGCCATACTCAGGACTATTATAATAAGAGACTGTGTGTGTGTTTTCCTAAGACACCACAATAACGAGAGTCAGCCGTGTTATATAAAAATGATGATCTTCGTTTAATTAATGTTATACCTTTTCCCATGTCTGTCCAATTGTTGTTTGCCTAATCAATGGTATTACATTCTATTCTGATGCTATAATTATGTTCCAGTTTATTTTGGTCTGGTGTGGTGTTCTGAAGTATTTCTTAGCCTATAATTGACACTGTATTGTGTGAGTGCGTGTGTGTGTTTATGTTTGTGTGTGCTTGTGCGCGTGTGCGTGTGTGTGCGTGTGTGTACACACTATTATTATCATTATTATTATTGACTTTTTTTATAGCGCACCTGCACGGTAAGCTACTCAGAAGCGCTCCCAGTCCAACAATGGCTAAATTAATGCAGTTTTTAAGTGAGAAAGAAACATAGTGGTGTGGCCTCTAGGCACAAGGCGGAGTGCAACAGGAGCCCATCCCAGGTTCTAGGGTCAGCCACTGAGAAAGAGCGCCGCTGCATAATAACAGTTCGAGAACGAGGAGTCAAGAGTTCAACTTGATCAGCTGATCGGAGATCAGATCGCCGCTGGACACCAGAGGTGGGACAGTAGAGTTCTTGTAAGTATATGGGAGCAAGACCCTCCATGCAGCGCCAGACTAATGCAGAAACCCTATACGGGTGATCCGCTGTGGAATTGGAAGCCAGTGGAGGACATACCGCATTATAATAATTATATTGCACCGATTATAAAAGTTTGATATGTTTCTAAAGATACCGCTATGTTTATTTTTGTCGCATATGTAAACCAAATTCTATAAATTCCATCTGTCCCATAATTATATATTATAAAGTTTCTCAGTTTTAAAGGTGTCTAATTCGACCGTCTTTACATTCCGCATGCATTGTGTATAATTGTTCATGTGTGTCCATTTTCAGCCGTCGACGGCTAAGGATAAACCTCGAGTAGCGAGACGATCGAAGTCAGAGGAACAGGAAGAAGTACTTTTTATCATACTTATAATAATTATTATGATAAATAATATTATTAACAATAATACTAAATTTTTGTGTGAATTTTCTATTATAATTATTATATAAATGTCATTCAGTCAATTAAAGTTAAACGACCTTGAATTTGATGTAGCGATAATAATTATTGTCTTTGTGCATGACAGCATAAGGTTTTCTAGACCGAACTGAAGAAACTACAAATATTATGGGCAAGAATAATTGACCTAAAATAATAGGTTAAAGCCGAGGTAAGATGGAATGAATTATGATAATTTTAGGCCTACAATCGCAAATGTGAACCTGAGCATCTCCAGAAAAGCACAAGTAAACTTTAACGAAATAGAATTAGATGGATTTAACTTCAAAAGATAAGAATTAGCTGGAGTAGACTACTATATGGATAGCAGGTAACTGTAATGTACTAAAGTAAAGTGGAATAGACTAGAATGCAATAGAACAGAAACTAAAACTGAAATTACTCTGACGGAATATTTATGTAATTAGTTCTAACTTCCTGAGGCATACTATAATAAACTTTAATGAATTGAATTATTATAATTAATAGATTTAAATTAAATCATCTTCATCGATGTTTCTTCAATAACCTTTGCAGCTACGCGAGACTCGTCTTGTCTACCAGTTCCACTTTACCACCTGGCCAGACCAGGGCGTTCCAAACACCTGCACGGCACTCCTCAAACTCTACCGCCATTCCATCAAGGATGATTTACCAGATTGTAGACCTGGACCAGTCGTCATTCACTGCAGGTCAGATGTTCTTATGTTCTTCTGTCTTATGAAGAACAAAGCTGACAACAATGATAATTTAAATTTAGACCGGGTTAGTTTTTGGCAAAGAGAACGATAGAGTGGGAATTGCAATAAAAGTAATAAAAATAGCATTGATAATTATTAGAAGTAGTGTGGATTTGGTGGTGGTGGTGGTGATAGTGTAGTAGTAGCCATAATAGTAGTTGTAGCAGAAGTAGTATAGGTACAGGTGAGTTGGTATTCTGTTCCATAAACAACAGGTAATTAACAATGATATTAGCAGTGTAATTTATGTTGTAGTTGTGGTGGCTATGGCGGTGGTAGTTTAATAGTAGAAGTAATAGTTCATGTAGTTGTCGCAGGCACTGGCGATGACGATCGTGGTAGTGGTGGTGAAGTGGTGTAGGTAGCGGTGGTGGTGATAATATTATTAATAGTTGTGGTATTCGCAGTTGTTGTAGTTTTGGTGGTAATAATGGATTTTGGCAGCTAGTAGTGATAAAAGTGGTTTTAGTAGCATCGGTATCATGCAGCATCAACAATTATAGGCTATATTCTAAAGTTATTTTTTTTCACCATGATGATAGTGATCATGGTGAAAAAAATATCAGCATCAGACAGTGACAGTATCTATATTGTTTTTATCAACATTTCTATCATCATTCACATCATCATCATTGTCATTATCATCATTGTTCATGTGTTTGTTCTTCTACGTGCAGTGCTGGTGTTGGTCGAACTGGAACTCTGATCGCCCTTGACCTCTGTCTGGCGCAGGCCAAGGACAAGAACACCGTCGATGTCCCTCGAAGCATTGATAAGATGAGACGTCAACGCATGTACATGGTCCAAACAGTCGTAAGTATTACTAAGGGTGTACTTTCAACTTTGTAATGGTCCCTCATTTGTTCTTTCTGGTCCAAACTCAAATGGTTCATTCTATAATTATAGGCTAGTCTATGTCATTCCAGATAAGTGTTCATGTATAACAATTAAATTTCAAACGAAATTTTATTTTATTTCGGCCAAGTCTGATCTAATATATTTTATAGTAGGCTACTCTAACCTTGTGTATTATACTATATTATTTTGTTTTCTAGTCTTTTACCATTTATTCTATTCATGTCTACATGTACATGTACTCTATCATTATGAGCAATCTTTTTCCACTCCAATCTTTTCTATTAAATTTTTTCATGTAAGCTTATAATAGTTATATTTAATTTCGGTCTAGTCTATAATTCTGATCTATTTTCCACATTATGCCATTCTTTTCTAGACTAGTCCAATTTATTTTCCTCTTGTGTAAAATCTAGTCCAGTCTGGGGCAGTTTACTGTAAACAAATTTATTGTTTTTGTAGCTTAGTCTGGATATATAATAGCGCAATTCATAAATGACATTACTTTACTAGGCTTTACTCAAAATAGTTTGTCTTGCTTTCTCTCAGTTTACCTGGTTTTCACTTACTTTCTTTACCATACTTTACCGTACTTTTATCTACTATACTTTGCCTTGTTTTTCTCGCTTCATCATACTTTTTAAAACATGGCTTTACGTTCCGCTGCATTGCCAATCCAATGCAATGTATACGTTCCAAATTTTATCTTCCTGTGAACTCAGCCACTGGTTGCACTCTACCAGTGCCAGTCCCAAGTCTATATAAAAAAGGAGGGCGTCGCTAATGGTCTTTGTTATCGCACAGTGACGTTAAACACACATAAACAAACACACACACATCTTCCTGTGTCCATATTGCTTAAGATTTTCGTAATTTTCCGATGCAGGAGCAATACATCTTCATCCATCACGTTCTCCTTGAGGCTCTGACCTTGGACAAGGTCGAGATACCATGTGCGGCGTTCATCACGAAATACCAGCAGCTGATAGAACCAACCATGCCCGATGGACAATCGCGTATCCAGCGAGAGTTTAAGGTCTGTAATGGTGGTAATAGTGATGGTGATAGAAGTGCTGTGGTAGTCGTGTACATATAAGCCTACAGAAGTTGTGGTATAATTGGGATAACCTTAAAAAAAGTCATGTGACAAAAATATCATGAGCAACAAGGGATACGGACAAAATGTCGTTACGGTCAATATGTGACGGGACGAATACAGTGTCAATGACAAAATACAAAATATCACCGGATGAAATGTAACGGACAAGATGTCACAAGTATTTAAGCGTAAATTTAGTTTTAATATTAGTGAATGATAATCTGCAAAAATTCCTGAAAATGATCGTAGCCAAATATTTTCGATGATAAAAATTCAGGAAGAAAATAAGGATAATCTGACTATTTAACTATATATACTGAATTAAACTTAGCCTACTGATTTCAAGTGTTTTAAGTGTTTGCAAATTGTTCTTTATCGAAACATACATGTAGATACTAAAGAACTCTAACTTGCAATGTCTTTTTTTGAGGGTAAAAGGCTGGATTTTGAATCTGAAATAAACAGTAGTAGGCTAGCATCGGTGGTCGTGCTTCTTGTGTCAGTGGAAGGAGAATACACAATACAGTTCACTGGATGAAAGGGGAGTAGAGGATGTGTAGTCTTAACTTTAAGTCTTCTTCTTCTAGTCTGGACGTTTTCTACCTGTTAGGTCCTCGAAGTTTTGAAACCTCAGTTCAACAGTTCAATGTTCTCAGCCGCTCAGCAATATCGCAATAAGAACCGATTATCATCTCTGCTGCCTGGTGAGACTTTTTATTGGCCGCCATTTTTAGAAAGTTGAAAATGCGCTAAAGAAATTAATGACTGACTGATTTTATAATTGTCTTGTTACGTTTTGTTTTGCTTCACTCCTTGCGTATGGTCTGTTCAGTAGGGTATACAAGTCCCTCTGGTCTCTTTTCAGTCATTGTTGGGCTAGGAGCGGATCTGAGTAGCTCCTTGAAGAGGCGCTATGTAAATGATATGGACGAGTGAATGAATGAATGAATGAATGAATGAAAGAACGAGTGAATGAATGAATGAATGAATGTATGCACGAATAAATGAATAGTGGGTATTTGTATGTGCTTTTTACCTATTCAGAAGTTACGATGTGAAATATGTTATACATGTAGACGACAATGCCACAGACAATGGATGTGATGATGATGATGACGACGACGACGATGACGGTGACGATGACGATGATTATGATGATAAACAATTTCTTATTTTTCAGCCGACAGTTTCATACCGTACATTCCAAACGAGGATGAAACTCACACGTACATCAACGCTGTCTATGTCTTTGTAAGTACACATACAGACATTTAGGCATACACACATACAGACAGACAGACAGACAGACAGACAGACAGACAGATACCCAAACTGACACAAACGGATATTGACCTAATTGCAAAATATATTTTTGTAGCACTATCAAGACATGTCTTCGGAATTTGTCGCTCTATTCTTGATAACAGCCTCCATAATTAATTATAAGTAGGCTATAGCAGTAGGCCTATCTACTTTCGCACCGAATTAGAACACGCGCAGTAAATCAACAAATAATGCAACATGCAGACTTAAATTACCAGTTAACAGTGCAAAGATTTGTTTTCAGTTGCTTTTTGCGCCACATATTTATTTCTCATAAGTTTAGTGGCATTTTTTGTACTTCAGCTATTTCCTTTATCCTTACTTCTGACTTTGCACACAGTGCACAGCCCTTATTAGCAGAATAATTTGAAAACAACGAGACGGCACAAGTAATTATGATATTTTAAGTCTGATCTTGTAATATGAAATATCCAGTTTTAAAAGGTGTGTTAATATATATTTTATAATCATTGGTGATCAGGATCTAACATTACACTTGACATAAGGTTAAACTTAAAAACATTGATTTTTCTTCTCATTTCGAAGGCTATTCTTAACAATATAACTAGAAGAAATTGCAGCTAATCGTCACTGTTTGATAACAAAGATCACTAGCGACGCCCTCCTTTTAAATCCAGGCCTAGGACTGGCACTGGCAGAGTGCAACAGAGGCCGTTGCCCTCGAAAAAAATGTTTGCCATAATACCTTACGTCTTTGTATGTACACAGACAGACAGACAGACAGACAGACAGACACACACACACACATACATACAAATAGACAGACACTGTCAGACAGACAGACAGACAGACAGACAGACAGATATACATACAGATAGACATAAAGACAGACAGGTATACAGACAGACAGACAGAAAGACAAATGTACATACAGAAAGACAGACAGACAGACAAATGGACAGACAGATACGCACACTGGCAGAGACCGTTATTGACCTATAGTTGCGGAATATATTTGTTTAGCACCATCTTCTGTCAAAATATGATTGTCTCTCTCCTTTTCTTGCTAACAGCCTTCATTATTTTAGTATAGCGTCATAATTGTCTGGCCATTTTAGACTAGAATACCAAAAATTAATCAGCAAATATTGCAACATACAGACCGAACTTACCAGTTCACAGCGCACAAATTTGTTTGAAGTAGCATTTGTATCACTTATTTAGTTCTCATAAGTTTGGCGACATCATACTTACAGTCATGTATAATAATTTTGTCCTTTATCTTTCTTTTGACAACCTTATTAGCAGAAGTTGAAAATATCCAGCCGTTTGAAACACTTGAACTGATTTTAGACCTTTCTTGTAATATAAAATATCTAGGTTTAAAAGGTGTGTTAATAATTTTGAATCAATGTCGATCAAGATCTAACATTCGACATAACGGTAAACTTAAAAAGGTGTTTAACAACGTTGGATATACTTTTCATTTCGAAGGTTATCCTCAACAATAATAACTAGAAGTAATTTGCAGCTAATCGTCACTGTTTGATAACATACAGGGTGGGCCATAAAAAAGTAACCCCCTACGGTTTTTTGCCAATATCTTGGCAAGAAGTAAGAATTTCGAATTGAAATTTTACAGTCTTAAAGGCAATTCATATCTACACATGATGGTCAGATTTCATCAAAATATTTCAAACACAACAAAAGTTGTAACACTTTTAGGGAGGCCACCCACCGTTTTTTGACAATACAATAGAAGTGTACAGATCAGTAAACAAAAACTTATGTAGCCTTAAAACTACACCAAAGAGGTGTCTAAACGGAGCTGTACAAAGTGTACAATCTCAATTACATTCAATTTTTGGACAACATAAAGTAGTTCATCGGACAATCGTTCAAGTTTACACATTATAAAAAAATCTTAAATCCAAACAATATATATTAAAATTGTACATTGATTGTCTCATACAACTAATTACGTTAGTGACTCCAGTAAACAGTTCCTGTTACAAACGTATCAACAACGAATTGGTGCGTAAGATCATTTAATAGCAGGAAAGTTTCATTAAAAGAGGTGTGTAATAATCTCTAACATTTCTCATGGTTTCTATCTTATACAATAAAGTTTCCTATGATTTGTTGACATGTTAGGGATGTCCAAGGCGAGCAGTGGATGATGATGATGAGGAGGAAGAAGGATGTCAATATGGATTCATTGCAACACAATCTCCAACATCGAACACGATAGAAGACTTCTGGGCAATGATCAAGGAAACCGGAAGCTCCACGATTGTCATGCTCAATGACCTCGAAGGCATTGAGGTCAGCCAATGAGAGTTTAGTCAAAACACGCGAACACACACACACACACACACACACACACACACACACACACACACACACACACACACACACACACACACACACAAAACACAAAATATATAATTATTATTAATTTGGTTCGTTAGATTTGTAGTCTGAGTGACTGGTCGATTGATTCAACTTGATTGATTGCTAATTTGTTTATATGATTGATTGGATGATTGATTTATTGATTGATTGACTGATTGATTGATTGATTGATTGACTGATTGATTGATTGATTTGATTGATTCATTGAGGTTAGTCAAAGAAAGCTTAGTCAAAACACCAACAAACTAAAACACCACTAAAACAAATGTATAATTATAATTAATTTGGTTCGTTGGCTAATAAATGTGTAGTATACTTGATTGCTCAGTTAATTCATAACTGTAGATTGTTTGATAACCGAACCAACTGATTGATTGCTAATTATTT
>OX243821.1:29933531-29936031 GCA_945859605.1 Lumbricus rubellus
ATGATGATGATGATGACGACGACGACGACGACGATACATCCCCAGTGATACACCAGAAAGAAGATCTCTGATTGGCTGTAGTGATATTGTACGATTTCATTTTTCCATCGATAGGGCAAATAGTTTCGGGTCTGCGAAGCATCTCATCAAATTAATTTTTAACATCTGATTCTTATATAATAATGATAAAATCTATAAAGGGTATGTAAGAATGACACTATGTTTTAAAATAAATTTTTAATTTGGCAGGATATTTTAAAAAGGGTGTTTAAGAAACCGTCTTTGTTGGATATTTCCAGATACGGAGCGGAGCGTTGCGGTGTATTCTGTGGTGTGATGAGCGTCTTAGACACCATAAAGATGGAATGCGAGGTTGATGTATTCAATGCTGTCAAACGCATTCGCAGAACGAGACCAGAATTCATTCCAGATTTGGTTAGCATTGAAATTTACAAGTTTTTCTACTTTGATGCGAATTAATTGCTGTAGTTCCAGGTTCTTCTTACCAAGCAGTATTTATAAGCCTAGTTTGGAAAATGCTACTATATGGGTGTTCCCGCTTCTGTATCATAAATACAATTTCAACACCAGGTTTCACCACCACGAACGAAACGCATACCCTAGGACACAACTGCCTATATAATATCTGTTTAAAGTGTTTAAAAGGTGTTCTATGCACGATGACCACAACGACTATACTATCACTGCTACAGCCACTATCACGGCCAATGTATTGCGAGTTGGTGTAGTGAGTATGTTCGACGCCTTGCAGCCTTAACCCGTTGGAGGTGAGGTGGGGTATGTCACACCCCAGAGGTATTCTACTTTAATTTTTTTGTGGAAAACGTCAAACCAGCTAAGATTATTTTTTCTACCTTTGTGAATATGAAATACGGACACTTGACCAAAATTTCAGGAATTTTGAACGAACAGTTTTTTTAATTTTAATGTATATTTTAAGGAAATTGCGATTTTTCGTATACAAACCGAACTTACACGGGCAAAGTACACAATTGATGGGTTCACCTTCTGGCCATCTAATAAGGATTGAACACAAATATTTGTTCGTGATAATCGCCTGTTTAGTTGATAATTGATCATGGAAGAATAGTTTAACTCAAATTAATGTTTTCCATTTGATATCGCGACTTGAAAATAAAAATATGTGTTGGGGTTTGTCAGACCCCACCTCACCTCTAACGTTACAATGCGCCACCTCACCTCCAACGGGTTAACTAAGGTTACAGGTTTGAATCCACCTCAAGTCGTCGCGTAGGAACCTCGCGCCAGTCTTTCACTCGCAATTGCTCAGCGCTTTTGCGTGAAACTCCGCGTGAGTGCCCGCGCTGTAGTCGGGAGCGCCTCTGAGTAGTGAGCTCGAAGGGTCGCTATAATAAGTGCGCATACAAACAAACATACCAACACCCCACCCCACCCCACCACCATGCAAGTTGTCCAACACGTCATATTTATGAAGATTTGATTTTTACCAAGAAACATTTATTGGTAAAAAATTCACCTCAGAGGGATTAATATAATTATCTCTAAACTGCGACAGAAATTTTTTAATTGGGATACGATAAGTTGGCATGATAAACACACTGGCAATAAATGCTACCAACAAAATAATATTATAATAATAAAATTAATATACTTTTCTGCTCACCAAACTATTTCGAATTTCATTTTATTGTGTGGTGGTCCAAAACTCCAAAAATGCACGGACATTGGCATCGCATTGCATGTCAAAGGAGTAAATTACACTAATTATATTAATAATTAGATAATAATAAATAACTAGAGTAAAATCTCACTCTCATAACGACGAAGAGAGCTAATTCCAAACTCAAATGAATATTGTGACAATTACAGGCGCAGTATAAATTCCTCTACGACGTTGCCATGGAACAAATAAAGACGGTTGACAAGGTCGACTATGCCAATGGTCGCTTTGGAACTCTACTGCTCGGTTCCAACTCATAAATCAAACAAGGTCCACACAGCGCTCGTGAATAAACTGGTGCCCTGCGCTTGGCTTTCGAGTGGTGCTTTAGAACTTGGAGATTACGATTACGAATACGATTACGATTATCATTACGGTGGTTACGCTGCGCTGAGGAACTACATCGTCTTTCGATTGTTCAAATAAATTTCTACAATCTGTATGGATTATTCAAGAAAATTGAACTGCACTAGTTACAGGTTAAACGTCGTGAATTGTTCGTCCATTGTTGCGATTTTGCATCCAATTAATATGCTGTTCAATTTCATCAGGTTGCGTCTTGGTTTTGGGAGTAATTGAAGAGTAAACATAATTTTGAAGATGATAATTTATTCAAAATTCTAAAGAACTTCTAACATCTACCCAATATTGCTTTGAAAAAATAATATTCGTTTCGCCAATCCGGCTTTTCATTTGAAGCGACAAAATTTAATTTCCATCAATTATACAACGTCTATTTAATTAGGAATTATTTCAATGATCCAGCTACCACTTTCA
>OX243821.1:29941031-29971031 GCA_945859605.1 Lumbricus rubellus
ACAGAAAGAGAAAACAAGGCCATCAAATATACATCTGTACGAGCAGATAATAGACATAGTGACAGTCTCAGAGTCTGTCTTTCTGCGTCTCTGTTCTGACTCTGGCCTGTCACTGCAGTATTTATCGTTAAACTGAAACTACCACCACTACTACTGCTACGGCTACTGTTACGGCTATTACTACCACTGCTCATTTTCAAAATGGAATAACCATTTACAGACTTTTGAAGCGCCTCGCACAGTGAAAACTATTCAGAGTTCGTTATAACGTAGTTCAAGATTTTAACTGAAAGAACTGAAGCTGTATATTTCGATTGGCTTGAAAGCTTGCCTAAGACACCTTTACTAATATAAATAATACACATTAATTGTATATAAATTCTGGTCGCCGTATTGTAGAAGCTGATGCTCAATAACATACGCTGAATAACATAAGTAGAGGAGGGGTACCATTATCAAACCGTCACGTGACCGGCGCATTTCCTAGAAGTCTGCGGCGACTTCCGGGCTTCCGGGCTTCTAGGCTTCCGGGCTTCCAGGCCACGCCTACCTAGCCTATTATGTCATACCTAATTAGCATACAGGCTAGTAGAGCACTTCCAGGAATGGCCTACCAGCCTACTAGGCTTTGGGCTATGGCTTACACTAGAGCACTTCTAGGAATGGCCTACCTGCCTACAGACTACGGGCTATGGCTTACACTAGAGCACTTCTAGGCCACGCCTTCCTAGACAATAGGCTATGGGCTATGCCTTACACTAGAGGCCTTCTAGGCCACACCTACCTAGGTAATAGACCACAGGCTATGGCTTATGCGCCACTAGCGCGCATCTAGGGCACGCCTTCTCGGCTTGTAGTCCTTCCAGGAACCCTAATTTATTATGCTAATATGCTAATTACCTATTATGAGCACATACGAGCTGCGGCACTACCACAGGAAGCGGCGACCAATCGGCGAGCGCGGCGACATCCCAGAAAGCGGCGACCAACAGGCCCTGACTAAGGAGGCACTGCTACACATTTTGCATGCTGCACTGGCTTCCACTCATCATAATCTCCCACCCATTATTTCTTCAAGCATCAATTTCTCTATCTCGGCATATCTCAGCGACAGTCCAACCCACACACCCGGCCATATCACCTTCTTTTAGGTATAATATATCACTCCACAACATCTAACCTTACCCTTCAACCCCCCAGTCCGCCACACCACACACGCAAATTTGCATTATATGTATAAGAATCTACTAAACAGGAAGCTGCGAACCCTAACAACGGGCCAACCGGTAAGCGAGAAACCCTAAGTATGACATCTCTCTCTCCCTCCACGGCATTCAGCCTCGCCCTCCATTCCACCTTCCCCACCCAAAATTATACATTTTACGCCTAAGCACTAGCCAACCAAGAAGCGAGAAACCTAGAAACCGACCAATAAGGAGTCGAGAACCCCTAGGGACGGTCTCTCTCCCACTCTATAGCATTCCACCTCAGCCTCCAACCCTCCATTCCAAGCCTCTGCACACAAATTTATCTTATACGACTAAGAACTGACCAATCAGAAAGCGGCAAATCATAGCGACGAACGAATGAGAAGGCGAGAATTTCTGTGTATATCTTACAAATATATCAATTATTCACCATTTTATTCGAAAATACCCATAAATCAGGCATTTATACATTTAAATTAACCAAAAGTGTAACATATATTCATTATTTCCTACAAAATTATTCACAAATATAGTAGTCACCAACAATTTTCTTCATCTTTTCGTAATCATATAAGTCTAAACACAGTATGAGCTTTCAGGGCATTACAAACATAGTCACAGACAACCTTTCTTGCGCAGCTAAGTCCAAAAACCGAGAAATCACTCAACCTTCCATTCCCAATATGGCGACCTTTCCTCATTTATTATACAGACAAGTCCAAAAACCGAGAAATCAATCAACCTTCCATTCCCAATATGGCGACCTTTCCTCATTTCTTATACGACCAAGTCCAAAAACCAAAGAATCACTCAACCTTCCATTCCCAATATGGTGGCCTTTCCAACTTTCAAGCATGTTCAAACATGAAAACCGAAGTATCGCTCAACCTTCCATTCCCAATATGGTGACCTTTCCAACTTTCACGTATGCTCACATTCAAAAACCGAAAAATCACTCAACCTTACATTCCCAATATGGACACTTTACCAATTTTCCAGCATAATCAAACGCAAAACCCAAGAAGAACTCAACTCGTCATTCCCAATATGGAAAACTTTACAAACTTTCATGCACGACCAAACTCGAAAACCGAAGAAGCACTCAACCCACCATTCCCAATATGAAAACTTTACCAACTTTCACGCACGCATACTCAAAACCGAAGAAGCCCTCAACCTTCCTTTCCTCATATGGCAACTTCCTCAAAATTTCGTGAATAATCAAACGCAAAAACCGAAGAAGTACTCAACCTTCCTTTCCTCATATGGCAACTTCCTCAAAATTTCGTGAATAATCAAACGCAAAAACCGAAGAAGCCCTCAACCTTCCTTTCCTCATATGGCAACTTCCTCAAAATTTCGTGAATAATCAAACGCAAAAACCGAAGAAGTACTCAACCTTCCTTTCCAAATATTGTGACCTTTAGCAATCATCTGCTCCCAAGGTGGCGCCAGCACAACCTTTCCTGTACAGGCATGTTCAAGTAAGGAACATACAGACAATTTTTCACACACGCTAAGTCCAAATAACACAAATACACACAACTTTCCAGTCACAAGGTGGAACATCGGAATACTTTCACGCACACACACACACACACACGCACGCACACACACACACACACACACACACACACACACACACACACACACACACACACACACACACACAATCTCAAAGCCCATGGAAACTTTCGGTCTTCTATCCCCAAGGAATTTCTTACACATATAGGAACAGACAAGAAACTCATATAACTTTCCAACTCCAAAGATGGCGCACAAGCTGCCTTTCTTGTGCATGTAAGAGTACAAACCACAGAATTGTCACACATTTCTTTCAACAGGTGGCGCTTTTTCATAAATCTTAACATATTGCATATCAAATATACAAAATTCACAAGCATATATTCAACAACACATACATTTTCAATATGCATGCGAACGAGTGGAAGCGGCATAGGACGAGAGCAGAACGCGTAAAGCACATAGAGACATGAGCGCTACAATTTCTAACATACATGCATATACTTTGGGCGAATTTTCTAACTTAGGTTATCAACTTTACATGCAACGGCGAAGAATGTAAGTTGTGTAAGGCAAACACAGGAGGTGTATGGCGACAAGGCGGTACGAATTGATCATTAGCAAGGTAAAATTATAAATATGTTAGATGTGCGAGCGAGCAGAACTTGAACTTTTCAATGTAAGACACGAACTTTTACCATTGCACGAAGGCAAACTTGTAACTTACGAAGTATAAACACAGAAAATGTATGTAGAATGTGTTAAGTTGGAGAAATATGGAGTGGGGGAAGCGCATATTCTTAGATTTGTGGAAACAATGTCGTACATTATTTGCAACACGGTAACAATTTTGGTAAATTACGAACTTAGAGAGCGAAGAAATACAAGTTAGGATTACAAACAACAAATTGCAAGCCTTTTAAGGGTTGAGAGTGTTAAGTTGGTGAAGTAAAGGGGTGGGGAGAGTGTTTCATTATTAAGTTTGTGTAAAACAATACTCTTCATTATTTGTGCCATGTCAGCAATTTTGGTAAATTACGAACTTAGAGAGCGAAGAAATACAACTTAGGATTACAAACAGCAAATTGCAAGACTTTTAAGGGTTGAGAGTGTTAAGTTGGTGATGTAAAGGGGTGGGGAGAGTGTTCCATTCTTAATTTTGTGGAAAACAAAACTCTTCATTATTTGTGCCATGTCAGCAATTTTGGTAAATTACGAACTTAGAGAGCGGAGAAACGCAACTTAGGGTTACAAGCAACAAATTACAAGACATTTTTAGAGTTGAGAGCATTAAGCTGATGAAGTAAAGAGGTAGGGAGGGTGTGCCATTCTTAAGGTTTGGGCAAACAAAGGTGTTCAATATATGTAACATGACATCAATTTTGACAAAATACGAAAATATTGTACGAAGAAACACGAATTAGGGTTACAAGTGGCAACTTGCAAGACGTTTAGGGTTAGCAGACATGAACAACTTAGCAGAAACTTGCATTCGTCAACTCTGAAAACGCTAAGTCCGAAATTTTCACCATGCAAAGTCGATCGGCAGCACCTTCGTGCGGCGCGGCGGCGGTGGCGGTGGGCGTCCCGTCCCACACGGACGATCTCGAACCCTGCGGCGAGGCTGACGACGTGACACGCTTTCCCAATTAGATCAGGCTTTGTCTCGTAGAAGTTAAAGTCGAATACGCTGCGACACACCTCTTTCAATATTTTCGTATTTTGTCAAAATTGATGTCGTCCATCCTCATTGTTCTTGGTCTTCCTCTTCCTCTTGATCGCTCAGTTTCACCATTTTTTGTATCTTTTTCAAGGCAGTGTTTTGTTTTTCTCGTTATATGACCGAAATACTGTAAACAGAGAAAAGTGCTGTAATAATTTATTCCAAACACATTTCTGTTGTCATACACTCTCGTCTAATGAATATGGTTTATGGATATATACGGAGGTCATCATATAAGCGTAAATCACAGAGAAATATAGAATAAATTGCGTTTTATAGCTCGGTTTTAAAGGTGTCTACGAAACAAATCGAACTTGCCGATCATTATTATAACTTGTTGAAGTTATCTTTGTCGCTCTGTTTCTTAGTCTACCAGGTCTGTCCGTCTGTCCAAAGTAATGTGTGTATCTATGTAAATATCTATGCTCCACAAAAACTCTTGATCCGCTGGACCGATTTCTCCCATATGAACCTTTGTAACGGTGTTGAATTTATCTGGCACTATCAAGTTCATTTCAAAACAAAAACGTAAACAAAAACGACGAGTTTAAAAATAATGCGTGGACTTTAAGCATTTGTGGCCCATCAATAATTGCATAGTTGTAAAAAAACCGTTTTTTCGTTTTTTATTCTCTCCCAAAAAACGTAGAGTGCCGAGTAAAAAAAATAAAAGTTTCCTCTATTCGGAATCAAATGGTTTTGAAAGAAATTATGTCAGTAGAATTTACTATACGATATTTATATTAAAATGGAAAAACGTCTTCTTTAGTGACTATTAATTAAGGGAATGTGGGGCTACATTTTGGTGGTCACGGAGTTGTCTTTTGACAACCGGAAGTGCTCAAAATAAATTAAAATAAAAAAGGGGTTTTATTTTCATAAAATTTTCATGTTTTTCCTAATAAAAATTATTCATAATTTATTTTTTAAAAGAAATAAATTATGTCATTCTATAGAGTGCATTTAGGGCTATTTTTGATACCAATTAATTTGACATTTGATGACCGGAAGTGCTCAAAATAAATTTAAATGTGTGAAAATGTTGGGTTTTTTTAGAACGCAAACCGATAAGTCTGCGTAAACGTTTTTCAGCATGTTTTACATGTTTTTTTTCTCTTTTTATTGTAACTAAAACTAACTTATTACTAGTTTTTATAGTTGAATATTGGACTTTATTATATGTAAACTATTTTTAATTAAATAAATTATGCTAAAACACACAGAATCTAATATTTTGCTTATGCGAAAGTATACATTTTGTGGAATCGACGGGTGCCTACGGTAAAAAATTCATAACTTCGGGGTGCTTTCATATATTTTAAACCTAAATATACCATTTTGTGCAGAAATGAATGTTGAATCCATAGGTGTATTACAAGTTATGATATCTCAAACCAAACCCAAAATCCAAGTTATGATATCTCAAACCAAACCCAAAATCCAGGGGGGGGTGGTAACCACCCCCCCCCCCCCTTGGTAGTCAGTGTTACAAAAATAGCGTGGTAGCCTGAGGGTTAACGTGGCTGAGCTGGGAGCGCCTCTGATTAAAATTTATTTAATGAAACAATGTTGGCATGGACAGTGTGCTTCATTACAATACACAATTATACTACACAAAAGTACCAGAATTAATGGCATTCCCATTCATATTTGAGGGAAAGTGATAGACTTACATAAAGGTTTTGAGAACCGTCTTTAAGGTGTTTTATTTGTTTGATTTTAACGTTGCTTTACAATGTGATAAATAATATCGGCGCATGTCATAATTATGCAAATAAAGGCTACGTATATACTTACCTATTATAGATCTAAGGAATTGTGAGCAAAATACTTACTCACGCCCCTATTGATAGCTCTTTGCGTAGGCCTAGTCTTCTCTACTCATCATTGCCTAACGGCTTTATTCGTGTTGCATTGGCTCTTCTGTATTTAAATAGCGTTGAAGTTTCAGCTTAGCATCTCTTTGTAATAACAAAGTGCTTTAGCGTCGCCCTCCTGTTTTTTCAAGGCTCGGGACTGGCACTGTCAGAATGCAAACAGTGGCCCAGTTTCACATCTTCAAAGATGCTGCCAGCGTTGTCCAACAAACTGTTACAGCGTTCCACCTTCGAAACATCAAACTGTCGAAGACTGATTTTTTTCGCTTGATCTCGGCCGGTAGCGCCTCTTAGTAGAAACCTTGAAGGGCGCTAAATAAATTTTGATTGATTGAACGATTGATTTAGACCTCAGGTGTACCAATGCTTTTGCTCCGAAGGTGTGCGTCGTAAGGTTAAATTTACGATTGCGAAGATCCTGATGTATAATCTCCAATAATTATTATAACAGTACTATGAGATAAAACTATCTGATGGACACCTCTTTTATGTATATTTAAATTTGTATAAATAAATGTGTCCTGCTCCGCCATTCATGTCATATTTAGCCTCTTCTCCTTCCGTCATTGGTAATTATGACGATGAGGTTTTTACGAAATTTCTCCAAACATCTCTGTTCCTGATTGTTTCACCGATCTCAGCTAAGCTCTTGCCTTTCTCCCTCAGATCTTCTTTGATGTTATCCATCCATATAAAACACATTGGGAAATGTCAGTAGTGAAGGTTTGGAGTGAAAAGCTCAAAAACTGTGGAAATGTATACCGGTCAAGCAGTGCAAGTGCAAGTCCTTTACTCGAAATTGCTCATGGGCTTCGGCGTGAAACTCTGATGCAGTGTCCGCTCTGTAGTCGGGAGCACCCTTGGGTAGGGAGCTTGAAGTTGCACTATATTAGGTGCACATGCAAACAATAGTAATATTACTAATTGTCGTGATAATGGCCTCAAATATTAATTATAAATCACTGTTTTGAGTCCCGATTGCTTTCTTGCCCGTTTGTTGCTCTAAGGTCCAATTATTGTCTGCTTATCTGGGGTATTCCAGCAGCTTCTTTTTAAAAAAAAAATAGTGAGTTATTAATTAACGAGGTTTAGCATTAAATTTTATAGATTTGTAAGTGTTTGTCCAAACAATATTATTGGCCATTGGACCTCACAGCCGATCAGCAACCTCGTTTAAACATACAATTTACGAAACGCAGTATTCTTATAGTCTAATCTCATTAAATTTAAAGGTGTCTAACGTGAGCGTTGTTTCTGATGACAAGAAGTGACATTGATCAGATTTTTGCACACCATTTATTTACATATTTTATATTTATTAATACGTGATTATCCATGCCTTACTTATTCAAAGGAAATTACGAAGTTAGTGCATAGCACATTCATTGCTGGTAATGGAGTCCTCTTAGTTCCTTTTGCTCGTACTGACACCATTAAGAATCGAGCCTTTTCTGTGGTTGGTCCGGTGGTCTGGAATAGCCTTTCTTTTGAGCTGCGAATACACCCTGGGACTCCACCAGGATCGTTCCTCACAAAACTTAAAACTGTTCTTTTTGGGTGCGCTGGAGTCGGAAATTGAAGGAGCGCTATGTAAATAAATGTCCGAATGAGTGTGTTCCCACAACAGTCGCTTTGGTTCCTGTAAAATAGGAAACCAGTTGAAAACGGCGAAAGGTGTGATGCATACGTGACCGTTGCATATTATGTTGAAGCTATACGTACTGAGTTGAGGTAACGAGTCGGGAGCGCCTCTGAGTTGAGGTAACGAAGGCGACTCAAGATAGGAAAACCCTACCTAACCACTTGGCGCTACATAAACCTCCGTTTAATAACTCTCTCTACCGACCAAAGTGTAGCAAATGCAATGAGAAATCCTGCACCATCGAAGAATAATGTGGATGGATGTCGCGATCAAAAATAAGGAGAAAATAAACACCTTTTTAACGCATTCACATCATTGTGGAAAACAACGTTTTAATTGCTAGCTTCTAACTATCTCCCAATTCGTCGTCTAGTATTACAGTAGGACACCGTGCAAATGAATTTACATAAAGTTATATAACTATCCTTTCAGCTCAGTGTTGGAAAAATTGCTTATTAAGTGATGTAATATGCCCAGGGCAATGGTCTTTGTTGTCATATTAAGCCCTCGTCAAATCTTGATCCATCCATCCATTTTTAGCTATTAAAATTACCTGTTCAAGTAAAGCCCTTTTGCAACCACAGGAGTAGGTATTTGCACACACAAAAATATATACCCACCAGTTATGTATGTTTAGACACCAATTTGACGATTCTAAGTGAACTGAAGGCTGAAATTTTGGAAATTAATTTTCTCAGACATTGAAAAAAAAGCAGCAATTGAAGCAAAGTATTCATTTGGCATTTATTTATTTTTTTAAATAAGCCCATGAGTTTCCTGTTGCTTCGGCTGTCGTTATTGCGATATAATGAGAAGAGAACCAAACACCTTTTTATTGTATAAATATTTAAGTATTTAACGCTATATTATTTGCTTTCTTTTCTAATTACGAACATCACAATCATGATAATGAAAAACACCTTATTAATTGACTCACGTGATGCTATATAAGCAGCTGTGAAGGAAAAATTTCAATTATAGTCCAAAGCTTCACAAATCGATATTCAATTAAAGCTGAGGTAATGCCAGACAAGAGCTTCAAGAAAAGGAGGGGCCACAGCGTCGATAAACAGCACTAAAGTTTTATTCGAATCGTCCCACAATGACGATTACTACTACAGAGTCGATTAATTTTATACTAATTTCCTCTTCATATAATGGTTGGTGGTGGTGGTGGTGGTGGTGGTGGTGGTGGTGGTGGTGGTGGTGGTGGTGGTGGTGGTGGTGGTGGTGGTGGTGGTGGTGGTGGTGGTGGTGGTGGTGGTGGTGGTGGTGGTGGTGGTGGTGGTGGTGGTGGTGGTGGTGGTGGTGGTGGTGGTGGTGGTGGTGGTGGTGGTGGTGGTGGTGGTGGTGGTGGTGGTGGTGACGATTACTATGTTAAACCTTGAGCATGTCTTTCATTTTAGACACCTTTTAAACTTAATTGCCCAAATTTATATAAATATACGACGCAGACCCATAGTTGCATTCTTGTGGCAGAGCAACTTGGCTTCATACAGTCAAAGAGCAAGGACCTTAAACAACTAGCTCCTCTTCAAAGGGGTTGGTACTCAGAGGCGCTCCCAACCTCAGCGTGGACAAAATTATTAACACTCGAGTGCCCAAGGTATTTTTTGGTACACGAAGGCCCAAGGGGGGGGGGGGGTCCGCGCGGACCCCAACGTTTTATGTTAATATCTTGAGAATGGGTTGGGATATCGTTACAGAATTTAGTTCTATGTGATCCCAAATGAATTTGCAATCGACTGATGTATCTTATATCACAATAACACCACCTGGTGTTATATTACAGTGTAAAATCTTGTGATACAAATTTTACGTTTGCTTGCGTTATTTACCAAAGGAAGTCCAGCGGTTTCATGTTAATATCTTGAGAAAAGATTGGAATATCGTTATAGAATTTAGTTCAGTGTAATCCCAAAAGAATTTTCAATCGATTGATGTATCCTATAGCACAGTAACACCACCTAGTGTAAACTAATAGTGTAAAAATCTCGTGATACACATGTTGTGCTTGCTTTATGCTTGCTTGCGTTATTTACCGAAGGAAGCCTATACGGTGTACATGTACGTCTGGCGAGTCCGCATGCCAGTCAGCTACTCTCATTTCCAGCTATCGAAGGACCAGTAGCATTATGGTAGACTAAATCGTAATTGCAATTGTAAATTTGTATAAATTTTATCCGAGTAACCTTGACAGAATGGTTACCACCGTTTGTATGAACTGTCCTATGCCATCCGTTTTGACGCAAACCTGTTGTATGCAATTATTGCTGTTGGGGCTCATAGACTAGGCCTACTTGCAGACTTTCAAATTATATGCTGCAAACATAGGCCAAACATAGTGCTACAATGTCAGTAATTCTAAGTTCAACAATTTGTATGAATCTTTCTTTCATATAACGTGCGCTGACCATTTATTTATTGACCATTAACCATGCGCTTGTATGAATATCAGCCGCAAATCATGGGGTACCCTTAGTATATGCTGTGGTTGTGGGGTGCAGGGTTGGACAATACTCACGCAAAATATACCATTCGATGCACAAAAGGTTGCTCTAGGAATACCTAAAAGCATTTATGCAGATCCATAGCCTTTAAAAAGTTATCCGGGAAAAACAGGCCTGGGGTCCGGTCGGACCCCCCCCCCCTTGGGCACTCGAGGGTTAAACAAGTTTTCCTCTCTCATTTGAAGACAATTACTTCACCTACAATAATTAATACTCCGCGCCATCGTTTGATACTTCATAAGCAAATTGAGGCTCTGTGTGAAAAGGCAGATAGGAGCCTCTTCGCCGCTGCCTTGACGGACCCTGGACATGTCCTAAACCCGCTCATTCCTCCTATAAAGACACTCCCCTATTCCATGCGCCCCAGACCACGTGACCGAATTGTCCCACGGGCAGACAACTTAATGAGAAAAACCTTTTTAATAAGAATGCTTTATGATTACTAATTTTTATGTAAACCAAAGTGCGGTTATGCAGTTGGATCAGTAAAGAATATACTTACTTACTTTTATCAATTATGAATAGTAGTATGTATCGTATCACATACATTCAAGTTGTCTATGTCGCCACTGTTCAATCTTCGGATTCGTTCAGACGACTTCGTTGGCACTCGGCGCCAATTCAATCGTCTTAATATGAAAACCATGCGAAGAGACGATCAATAATTATATTCTACCATGAGCATGAACATAACTTTTAGACACCTTCCAAACGTGTTGATCACATTTTATATAAATTCAGGACGCATAACGAGCAGTTGAATTCTTTCTATACAATCGGCTTGGCTTCAGACGGTCACATTGTTAGTATGGCCAGCTGGGTCTTGCTTGAATTTACCTACTTGATCTTTGTCATCTTTCTCGGCTTGTGTCAAGTACTCGGGTTAGTCGGTCCCTGCGCTCGGCTGATCGGGGGAGTGCTCTCAGTGCCATTTGCTCGCACCTCCATACTGCAAGGACGTGATTTTTTCTGTGGTTGGCCCGGTGGTATGGAATGCCCTCCCATTTGAGCTGTGCCTGTTCCCTAGATCACTCTCTGACACATTCTATAAGCACTTGACACTTTTCTTTTGGGCCGTGCTGGAGTCTGGGTCTCTGGGACACCTCTGAGTAGTTTTCTGGAAGAGTTGCTATACACATACTTGAATGAATAAAATTAATAGCAATGACCTTGAACAATTCATTCAACTACATCGCCATATAATCGTGGCTCTCAATATAATAAATCGTTGTATCCTATCGCATCCCTAGACTTATAAAGCGCCACTTTCATAATAATATTATTGCAACTTCCAGATTGGCTTGCCTTGAACACCTTTTAAACGTTGTCAACCAATTAATTAATACTGTATAACAGATTACACATTGTATAATTCAACAAGCCCGGTAAAATTATTTCCAGAATGCACATTCATAAGATGCATCTATAATTATAGCTTATGATCATTGGCTGCTCAGAGGCGCTCCCAAACTCTTGAGCTGCGCCATTTCAATTGCCGTATTCATTATTACTCATTGTCATTACTATTGTCATCATAACCACCAGTTAATAGTAATAATTATTATTAGCGCCATTTACTGCAGGCTGTCTGTTCAGTTGAGGCGAAGAAATTATATATATAGGAATAGAGAGGGACAGAGACGGACAGACAGAGGCGCACAGAGAGACAGACAGAGACACAGAGATTTAGACAGCTGTCCGCGCTCTTGTAGACCCAATCATTTTATGATCGCTTTACGACACCTTTAAAACGTTTGGTAACAATTATATTTATTTAAATTGGCGATTACATTAAACGCTGTGATTTCTGTTGAAATATTTTTAAATAAACGGCGATGTAACTATGATAACAAGGATATATAATCGCGTCAGTATCTTGACAATTCAATCCGAAGCATATAATGTTTCCCCGCTGCGTAAAGAGTGTTCGGACGTTACACGCTGCCACGTGAATGGCTTCTTTTGCTGGTTCTTATCTGGTTTGGGTATTGGTTCTTTCTGTTAATTGATGCGATCAGAAACCTTGTATAAAAGTATACCTTTTAGAAACCTCTAACTAATATGTATTGAGTTAAATAACATGTTTGAAAGTTAACTTTTTACAATGTACGTGTGCACTCTTACAGTGGTTTTATAGACAGCCAATAATTTCCGCGCTCTTCCTAGTCTGAAGAATTTGCAGGATTAATGAGTTGAATAAGATGTCTGAATGTTCAAATTTTTACAATGTGCGATTGCATTCGTCTCGTGGTTTTATAGACGGTCAATAGTCTGGAGAAAACGTGATGGTGTATCATGGTGTAGGGTTAACGATCTTTGTAGTGACACAGCCACTAGGAAACAATCAACCAATGCTTGTTTTAAGCCTATGATCTAAAATCAAGTAGATCAATCAATCATTCAATTAATTAATCAATCGATTAATCGATTGATCAATCATTCAATCGATTAATCAATCAATCAATCCATCAATCACTCAATCAATAAACTTTTCAATCTATATACCAGTTAGTCCGGTGATGTGATCATAGAAGTTAAGTAGGATGGCAGGTGATCAGTGCATGCTTTGTACATGAGGAGTGCCAGCTTGAAGCGAATGTGTTCACATACAGGAAGCCAGTGTAAAGAGCGCAGAGCTGGTGTGATGTGGTCTCGGTTAGAGGGTCTAAAACACAGTCTTTCAGCTTGATGAAGTATTTCAGTTAGAGGACGAAGTGTGCATTTAGGGAGACCGTAAAGTACCGAGTTACAGTAGTCAAGTCGCGTAAGAATAAGGAAGTGAATCAGTGTTTTCAGTGATGCTGAGTCAAAAGTAGAGCGGAGCTGTCTGATTCTCGTTCTCTGTTGCTCTTAGTCAATGGTTTTCAACTTTTTTTTAGTGATGGAACCTTTTTCAATTGTTTGGTCAGGTTAATGAGAACAGTAGTTTTCTTGCTGGGTGGCTATACCGGATAGAGTTCACCTTTATATCCAAGGGAGCTTTTCAAATTGTTTATGCAATGCATGCATTTTTTATATATAATTACAATAACAACGTTTTTAGGGTGTGTAACGTAACGCCCAGTTTTGAGCGTTATCGTGCGGCTGAATTGAGTCAAAGATGGCTGACAGGTTTAAGTTGAAATAATTATGCATGCGCCATAAAATAAATTGTTTTGCGCAGGCGCTATGACCTGGCTTATTGCAGCGTTCGAGCTTAATTGCGCATGTGCTGTGACCTCGATCTAATCTAAAATAGTCCCTTGACTGCTGTAAAAAGTTTTGATGAAATTTGAATCTTATAATTTATTAATTTTTGTCAATGCATGAAAAAAGTTGCACACCTGCGAAACTTTTTAAAAAAAATTACATATACTGTTATTTGCTTTCAAAAACTAATAGAAAGAGTCTGGCTTGTATTTATTATACACCTCTATCAACTGATAAATTTGTCATATAAATTTTGTCACGTTTGAAAAAAGGTTATTAGATCCCCAGTTATGAATGAGCCGACAATGTGTCAGTGTCAATCCCAACGCGTGATGATCGCAAATTTATATAGACAAACTACTCAAAGGTGCTTCCAAACCACAATCGAAGAGAATGTTTATCAAATGTTTGCGGAAAAAGAAGGGGAAGAAAAAGAAGTTCATTACGGAAACTGCTTCTTGCTTCAGAATGAATTTCTTCTACCTATGATATCAATTTAAATAAATTCTTTTGTGTAGTTTTGTGGCGAAAATACTCTGCAAAAATTCCAAGAGTAGAATTTGTATTGAGGAATAGAGAGAGACAGAAACGGACAGAGGCACACAGATGTAGACAGACAGAGACACAGAGATGCAGATAGCTTTTCTTGTAGACTTATTTTATGTTCGCTTTACAACACCTTTAAAACGTTTGCAATTATTCTATTTATTTAAAATGGCGACTGCGTTAAATGTTGCAGCATCTGGTGAAGCAGTTTTAATTCAACGGTACTGTACAATAACCAGGATATCGGATCAGTGTCTTGACAATTCAATCCGAAGCATGCTTTTCCCGCTGTGTAGAGTTTTTCGGACGTTCCATGCTGCCACGTGAAAGGCTTCTTTTGCTGATCTTAATCTCGTTTTGGTTTTGCTTCTTTCGGTAGCTGATTTCTTGACCCAGCCTCGATATGCATGGCTGGGATTTGTATGCTGGCATTTGATAACTAATATAATTATAAATTTTTAAATGCATCAAATATTTTTAAATACCGACTTCCAACTTGCGAACGAATTGGAAACATGATATCTTCACGGCTCTATCTCGCGACTGTGGTGCAAACGAAAATTCTGCCATCATGCGAATACGTTTCGAAAGATGTGCCCCACAAAATTTGTTATCACACAATGACGTTAAACATAAACTACTACTAATAAAATAAATATCAAAAGGCTCAAAAGAGAAATGCTTTCTTTAACAGCACTGATTATACTAACACACAATAAACTCGTAACATCGCCAGTCTCAAGGGAAGACGATGAAGGGGGGCACCGTTCAATGAGTTTTTAATATTTATAGACAGTGGAGCAAGCTGTCAAATTCTCTAATTTTAAATATTAAGATCTTACATGATTGATATGGCTAATGTTGCTGCATTAATAAAGATGAAATTAATATAAACATGGCATCGCAACTTCAAAGTACCTTTAACAATAATTACATTTGCATACCTTTATTTATTGGTATTTACATAATATTTAGTTGATCGAATGTTCCGCTAAATCGACTTTTTTCGAAATATTATATGCGATGTTACCGGTAGATCATCTCTTTTGTAGTGTTGTAACTTGCGGCAAAATTACTAAGCGAATACCCAAAGAGAAGAAATTGCATTGAGGAATAGAGAGAGACATAGTCGGACAGACAGAGACACACATAGGCAGACAGCAGCTGTCCGCGCTCTTGTAGACCTAATCACGAAGCGCTGAGCAATTATTGTTAGTGAAGGACTTGCCCAAGGTCCTTACGCGGTGATCTGGATTCGAACCTCGAAACTTGCGGTTCTAAGGCAACGATGCCACAACTACACTACCGCGCCACACGCGTTGATATCACGGTTCGAGCCTCGAGGACCATAGGAGATGAAACCCGCGCTCTTATAATGAATTCTTACAATGATCTTTTCTACACCCCTTTAAAAAGTTTGCCAACTATTCTACTTATTTTAAAAAGCGATTACGAACGCTATGTACGCCTTCTGGAATTTTGTTTTCCTGTCTAAATGTGCAAATATTTCTTAATATTTCTTCTGCAAACTTCTGACCGTTTCCGAGTTAAAGAATTCATACTCGTGTAATAACTTACCAACTTAGTAGCTTCGTCCATGTCAGTCCTAATAATTATTATAGAAAAAGAAAGAGGACAACATTAATGATTATAGAAAAGACACGGCGTCGTTAAACAGCAACAAACGAAAAGATAATAGGAGAATGAAACGCATGGTCGTTTGAGAAGAGTTAAAACACCTTATTTATTGAGATCATGGTTTTATAAATATTAAAGATTCGAAAATTTGAATACCTACAGCAGTGTTTTCACGGTAGGATATTATAATTATATTTCATAGAAGATCGTTGTATTAAGGACCTTCATCTTTGTTGTCACCTTGATGGTATATTTTGCCGAGGGTTTACATACAAAATACCAAAGACAAAACTGACAACAGCCGTTAGAAATCAAAACAAATATAAAAAAACGTAATTTTTTTAATATTTATATAGGCATTTGAAAACTTCTTTAAGGTGTCTAATGCAATTTTTGCGTTTCTGAGTAATGTGACGCATATCATATGCATAATTACTTTTTTTTTAACCTACTTACTCACTATAGCCGCCATGAACGGGGTTTTGAACCTTCACGCCCCGTTTTACAGGCTGACCGCTCTAACTCACCAGCGGCACAATTATAATAATATAAACAAATAATATTTTCAACGTTTTCGCTTTTTTTCCTGTTTATAGTTGGAAAATTTCAGCTTTATCGCTCATGATCTTAAGCCAGCCACAGCAAATATTTATCGAAAAAAATATCACAGAACTCATTACACAAAATTTTTTTGCATTTTACCGAATTCACATTTATAAAATATACAATATAGTTTTTTGGATGGATGGATCCGATTTGACCATGGTCTATGACATAAATTATTACCCTGGACAGAAATTTGCATATTACAGCAGATAATATGCATTTAATCGAATTATTATTTTATTTTTAGTGCTTTGTGATTTATAATAAAGTTTTATAAACCTTTAAAAAGGTGTCAGAGGAAGTTGCATATAAAGATAATAGAAAGCAAACATCGAGAAGATAATTATAGGAGAACGAAACGCTTGGTCATTAGATAAAAGTTAAAACACCTCATTTAATGAGATATTCAATTTATAAATATTAAAGATCCGAAATATTGAATGATTTCTGCTTAGCAGTCTTTAAAAATGCGCTAATTGAGAAACCCTCTTAATCTTCTCGATCATCAGCTCCAATAAATTTGTAGCCTCGAAAATCGTAACCGAATAATTTTTATTTAGCTTCGTCAAGCCAGATGGGTTGGCAGAACGGATCTATGAGAAAAGTGAGACTGAATTGGCAATTGAACCCAATGATATAACGACCCTGAGGCAGAATGCCAGATATAGGGAGTGCTTGGTCGTGATGTCAGTCAAAAGTAGCCCAAAAATTGCGAGATGAACAATTAAATGAGGTCAAATGTATATATTATTAAAGTCCAACGATTTTATATATGCAACTTCTTTAGACACCTTTTTAAAGGTTTATAACAAATTATATATCGTAAAAAAGAACAAAAAATATCAATTACTCTTGGTCTCATCGTTAGCTATAATTGCTCGGATCAACGGCTTGACAAAGACACTGATGAAACCATTGATGAAAATATACTAGAGGACGTATGTTATTTATTTATTATTTATTTAGGCCTACTGAGAAAATGATATAGCTCTCCTTCAAGGTTGCTACTCAGGAGCGCACCCAGTCCAACCCCGGTCGAATAAGACAGTCTTGAGAAGAGAAAGAAATGAAAGGCCAATAGGTATTTGACGAAGAATAACAGGGAGCTCATTCCAGGTCGCAGGGCCAGCCACGGAGAAAGCACGGCGCTGCCTGATTGCAGTCCGTGAGCGTGGAACAATAAGTTCCGCTTGTGCAGCTGAGCGGAGAGAGCATTGCGATTGCGCATGTACGTACAATGTATGTAGATGTCAGTCGTTGTGCCTAACGTTGTTGGGCACGATGGTGTCGTGGGTATACGTTCGTTGCCTTGCAGCCGGATGGTTGCAGGTTCGAATCCACCTCAAGTCCCCGCGTAGGAGCCTCATACAAGTCTTTCACTCGCAATTGCTGAGGCTAAAATTTGTCGTTCAAGCGATTTAGCGCAGGCGGGCATTGTCATTTTTAAACGGATTAGATTAAATAGCTATCCAGCGCATATAAAGCGTAGCTTCTCTCTTTTTCCAGTAGAACACCTGTTTTAATAATTTCCACAATTTATAAATTTAGATGATTGCAAACGTCTGCATATAATATAAAAGAAGTCACATCAATTAAGAAGAAATAAGATTAGTAAAATCTGTAAAACAGGTGTTAATCGGAAAATAAAGATGATAATCATCTTCATTTTCCTATTGACACCGATTCGGGACGAACTTCCTCTTATCCTGCATAAATATATGTACCACCGCGCTTCACAAGGACGCAATAGTTTCCACTCATTGTCTGCCAGTTCTAATCATCATTCTAGGTCCCAGATTGCGTCGTTGTGCCACTCAAGATGAACTGGTTGCTGTATAAAGTTTATGTAATTAGTTAGCTATGGCAAGTCCACAACAAATGTTCTCAGCGCTTCTGGATATGTGATTAGCGCTTTACACATTAGATTAGATATGAAGTTTATTACTCAAGACATGTATGTACTATGTACTGAGGGTCTGGAACGCAACTAAGTCATCGCTTTATCGTAAAGAATGAGTATAATCGTGCAAAGTATCAATCTTCATTTCTCTTTCCTTCTGTCCGTCAGAAGTAGTCCGTTAGCAGCGTCGTCACGCCGGTAGGAACAGCAATATCGGTGTACTATCTGATTTTTTTATCGACTGTATTTCACCTTTCCAGTCATTTTCATTTTTGCAAATGTTTCTTGTCGACCTTTATTGTTGTGCTTGTTGGCACCGACTATTTCCATGTGTTTCAAAACTGTCCTTTTTAACCGTACCGAGGGTCGGGAGCGCTACTAAGTTATCGCTTTGAAAAGATGCTGCAAAAAACCTTCGTAATGAATGAGTATTGTGCAATGTGGCATTTCTCTTTCCTTCTGTCCATCAGTAATTTCAAACTTGAACAAACAATATCGTTGTCAATTCCACGAGGTACATATTGGAAGAAAGAAGAGATTTAACGAGGTGTGCAAGTGAAGCTTGCCGTCTAGATAATGCATTTTGAGCTGGAACAATTACTTATAAATAAATTATTTAAACTAAAAGAGGTGTCCTACAACAAACGATTTCGTAGAGAGAGACGTGCTTTCTATACTATCAGATATCCAACATTGCAGGATGTCTGATTTGTTTTGTAGTTAAAATTGTTTTGTTTTTAAATCAAATTGCGTTCGTCAATAAAAAAAAAAATGTTATTCCATTAGCATTTGAGGGGGTGGTGGTAGCGCAATGGATCACACGCTGGCGTAGGGATGGCTAGCGTACATTGTAGGCTACTATTAGCGCCATGTATGGCAGGCTGTCTATTTTGTTAGTAGTTAAAGGGTTCATGTATTCTGAAATTTGCGTTCTTGTGATATATTTAAATTGCATAAATGTACATTGTAACCGGTTGCGGTCTGTCAACCGAATTTTTTCGATAAAGAAACTTTTATTAATAATTCTTTTCTAAGTGTGTTATCCTAATTTTTTATTAGTGACATCAGATTGGCGAAAACCCAGATAACATGAGTCGCCTGCAAAGAAAAGATATTTATAGGTAATTTAGGATACCTAAAACAGGTGTGTATCGATGGTTTTGTTGGCATGGTGCTGTTATAATAATTATTGGAGGTTATACTTCAGGACCTTAACAATCGTAAGCTTAACCTTATGACGCTCACCTTCCGCTCCAAAGCATTTGAAATACAGTGGCACACATTAGGTAACATTACCCGATCTTATCCAACCGTTCTTTAGAGATTCTTAATTAAGAAATTAATTTTAAAATAAGCCATGGCCCATGGCCACACTAACTGCACGGAGTGGTTGAAAACTGAATTTTAATATTTTGTCATTGCACGAATTATAATACGTTAGACACCTGACAAAACTTGTCAAACTAAATTACATATAGGTAATTAATGGACATGGAACTCATTGAACGACTTGACCTATAGGAGGTTTTGATGATATTCGTCTCCATTAGGCTATATTCTCTAGAGTCTAGATAAAACAATACTTGGAGACTATTAAACTGAAATCACAGAAATATTGCCAGTCTCGAGTGAAGATGAAGTAGGCTGCAAGATAATACTGCCAGAGCCAAGAGAACTTTTGTTATGCTATTTGTAAGGCTGTGCGAAATTTGTTTGTATGTGCACTTGTTATAGCGCCCCTTCAAGCTCTCGCTACTCAGAGGCGCTCCCGATGCAGAGCGGACACTGCATCGGAGTTTCACGCCGAAGCGCTGAGCAATTGTGAGTGAAGGACTTGCCCAAGGTCCTTACACGGCGAGGTGGATTCGAAACTCGGACCTTCCGGCTCCAAGGCAACGACGCCACCACTAGACCACCGCGCCCCACAAAAATGGTTTTATTATTTAATTTATTCTGCAAACTGCCGTCCGATTTCCAATAGTTGCGATAAAATAAATTTACTAACGCCTTTACTCATCAGCTTAGTGGTAAAATCTCAGTAGAACGCTCATAAACTGGACACTTCGTTGAACACCTTTAAAATGTTGCAAACATAACAATATAACATAAATGTTTGCTTTTACTAATTTAATTATTCCGACTCCAAGGTTTTTTTTAAAGTAACTGGTTCATATTTGAAGAGAGAATAAATTTAATGAGGTGTGTAATGGACTTATATTCATTTAGGGTTTATATTTTATATTCTTTTATATTCTTTTAATATTCTTTTAGGGTTCATCGTCAGACTTTTCTGGACCGGGAATGATGAGACAAGTTTAACTTGGACTAAATATTAATTAGGTTCAAATAAGGCGTATATGGTAGACTGTGTTGACCTCAGATGTGGCAAGGATATTAGGTTGCAATAGCATTTTCCAAGGGTTCATCTTTCTATCATCTCTCCCCATTTAGTTTCTAAAGTTGGACTTTTATTTTTTTCCGACTCTGTGTCACCTTTTCAGTGTTTTTCTCAATTATGCAAACGCCTAATATATATTTCTTTTCGACCTTTATTGTTGTGCTTGTTACCCATGGGAATTGACGCCGACTCTTTTCATGCGTTTCAAAACTGTCCTTTTTAACCGTATGCTGAGGGTTTGGGAGCGCTACTAAGTTAACGCTTTGAAAAGAGGCTGTATAAACCTTCGCAAAGAATGAGTATAATTGTGTAAATTGGCAGTCTTCATTTCTCTTTCCTTCTGCAATCAGAAGTAGTCCGTGAGCAGCGTTGTAACAGCAATATAGACAGCAATATTGTTGTGAATTCTACGAGGTACATATTGGGAGAAAGAAGGCATTTAATGAGGTGTGCACGATAGCATTACATTTTATATGATGCATCTTGAGCTGGAACATGTATTTTTAAATAACTTAACTAAACTAAAAGAGGTGTCTACAACAAACGATTTTTACATAGAGACATGCTTTCTAAACTATCAGCGCCGATGTATTTTAAGATGTCTGATATGTTTTGTAGTAAAGATTTGTGTTAATTAAAATTATTTTGTTTAATAAAACTGTGTTTATCAGTAAATTACAGAAATGTTATTCCATTAGCATTTGGGGTTGGATCACACGCTTAGCGTAGGGATTTCGAGCGTGCTTTGTGAGTTACTATTAGCGCCATGTATTGCAGGCTGTCTATTTTGTTTGTAGCTATATGGGATTCAAGTATTTTGCAATTTGCGTTCTTGTGAATTACTTAATTGCATAAAGAGAATATTATGTATAATTCTTTTCTAAGTGTGTTAACCGCATTTTTTATTAGTGACATCAGATTTGCGAACACCAACAATACATGAATGGCTTTTTCTTTCACCAAAGTTTAACGTCGTCGTGTGGCGTCAAAGGCCGTTGACGACAAATTTACATCTTATACAGTACAGTAACAATAAATTCATAACGTCCGAGATATAGCCTACTATATAACATTGTCATAACAATATTATTATTCGTTGTTTAACAGCAAACTTAGCCATGATATAATGTTATTGTTCAATGTCTTTTGTGACCATTGCTTAACAGCAAATGGTTAACTGATAATAACATCAACAATACAAGTTATGTTAAATCTTTTGCTTTGGCAAATTCATTAATATTTTGCAGTAATATTGTCACGTGCATCACGGTACATGAAATGTCACAAACTTTTCTTGATTACTATTCTTATTACACATTTGATTCGTAACTGATACATACAGAAATTTTTAAACATGCTAATATGAGATATGATTTTTTCCTCATAAAAGAGTAAAGACGACAAACAATATTCCAGCTCAATCATAGTACAATGGCATGACATAACAACAGCAAGACACACATTGATGATTTTGTGAACATTTTTTAGCAAGTTGATTCATATACAATGTATAAACTTCCTATACACAGAAATAAAATCGTTTGCTTTTAGTTTACGTCATTTATTTATAAATAAATGCTACAGATCAAAACGCATTATATGGACTGCCTATACATAAATGGCGTGCAAAGAGCAGATATTTATAGTCGATTAAAGTTAACTAAAACAGGTGTCTATCAGATAGTGTGCAAGATTAGCATTTCAGTCCATATAATGCGTTTTGATCTATAGCATTGGTCGATAAACTGAGAGTCATGCACGCGACCCGGGTTCAAGCCTCGCACAGGGCAAAACTTTATTTGAATTTTCTGTTAGCTGCCATTGGCGCTTTGCTGTTGCGTTGCTTGACTCGGGTAAATAAGATAGCCCCTCCCACTTCTGACTTGGCCGAACCAGGAGTGATCCAGCACTTAGGCCATAGTGTTAAGCCGAACCCACTCTGTAAAGCCGACCTGCGTGTCGTGCTATAATAGTAGGCCGTATTTCGTATTACCTGTACTTGTAATCATTCTGCGGTGTGTCGGATTGAGCTATTAAACGAAGATTATCACAAAGCAAGTCACAAGCAAAAAAGCAGGAGCCCGACGCTTATAATCTCTGCTATTACACAGTGTCAAAACTGTGTCACAAAACTGAAACTAACTCCTTCATTGAGAAGGTAGGTTTGATAAGTTGCGAGATTGTTTGGTCACGAAATCACGTCAAATCTGAATATTTACTAAGTTTTTACAAAGTAGCCTAGTGGTCAAATTGCAAGGAAACTGTTAAAAACTGGACGCTTTGTTACACACCTTTGAAAATGTACAAACGGAAATTATATATAATTGCATGAGCAGGAAAAACTACGTCGGGTCCCAGTAAGGCTACATCTAAAAAATTACTAACTTAATTACCCGGGATATTTGCCCTAGACATTTCGTTTTTTGTTCACCGCAACGCCTTCCCAAAACGCAAAAAGCTTTGAAACAAAGCGCTTGATTGGATGAGACATGCCTGTTCAGTTGGGATCCCTCTAACTTCGCCAGAAACCTTGATTGATTGGCGTAATGGTCCCTTGGTGTTACTTGCCTCTTCGTTTGATTGACAGCTACGAAAAACAATCGACAAAAGTCGTCTACCGCTACGTCGACCATATAAGGGCGCGAACGACATGGCACTCCCCCTAAGGGGCTCAATACCTCTTGCTCTCCATGTCAGAGTGATATCCAATGCGCTACAAGATTTAAGTATGAAACATATACTGTATGTAATTATATGTTGAAGACAATAAAAGTTTATTATAATAATTATTAGCAATATAAAAACGATAAAAATCGTCTGTCACCATCGCCAAGTCAGTCTTGTTTTTTCGTCTCGACCGACATTCATTACTAAGCATAAAAGCAGATATAACAAGCAACTTCGATCGAAGCTTGTATTAATCCAGATTTGACGATGGCTTGTTACAAGAGAAGCTTTTTCTTGGAAAATGGAGATAAAAAGCGATCGATGTTCGAATATACCTTTAACTTAAGTAGGCCATGTTTAACCATTTTAAAGGTGTCTAACTGCCGACCGTGAAATTTTCTCTTCTGATCTCTTCGTAACGATACAAATCTTTGTACTTTGCTGACTGTGTCTTGCTTTGCAATTCTGAAGACATTAAATTAAAGGAATGACTAATAATATTATTGCAAAAAACAGTCAGTAAGGCATAATTAATTTGTGACGATATTCCAATCTTAGAACTCACCACTGAAGTCAGGATGCAACATATAATCTTAGTATCATAAACCTAAATTTTTATATATATTGACTTTAGTGAAGATAATATTACGGAGTGTCTATTTGGTTTAAAAAAAACATCCGGGAAAAAAGATTAGGCCTAATCTTAAAAAATTCACAAAAAACGTAGACACGAGTGGGAAAACCTGGAGTTCTTTTGATCAAGATAATGTTTATGTAGCAAAGTATTTCATTAGAACTTTTGACAAATTCCACGTATTGCTTTACGTAAAACCTGTTTCTTTAGCTTTTTAAAAAGTTCAGAATGGCATTCCTGAGTAGAATCCACCCTTCTCTTCTGAGGCGGTCACGTTGTTGAACCTAGGACATGTTTTACACTTTAGACACCTTTTAAACGTGATGCTTAAATGTTATATAAAAAGAGGACGCAAACCCTTAGTTAAATCTAATGGCCGATTGATTTGACGACACGCGGTCACAGTATAAAGATCAAGAACGATAATTATTATTCATTAACCTACCATTATTAACGCTCATCATTTGATAATTGTCTTTAAATTGTGTGCTTAACAAATGAATTGTAGCATCGTTATAATATTCCTATACTTATATAATAGTGCTACGTTTCATAGTATAACTTTCCGAAGTCACACCTTTTAAAAATTACCCTCAAAGGTGCAATTATCACACCTCTTTTAACACTTGAGTGCCCAAGGTAATTTTGGTACAAGAAGGCCCAAGGAGGGGGTCTGCGCGGACCCCAGCGTTTTCATGCTAATTTCTTAAGAAGGGATTGGAATATCGTAACAGAAGTTGGTTCCATGTAATCCCAGATGAATTTGCAATCGATTGATGTATCTTATATTGGGCCTTTGTGTACCAAAAATTACCTTGGGCACTCAAGTGTTAATTTTATTCACCATTGTTGAGCTGGGAGCGCCAATGAATAAATTTTTTTTACGAAACAATGTTAGACTTTACGGTATATAATTATGTTTCGTTACATACACACTACTAACTGTAACAGAGAGTACTTGAGTTCAAAACAACGGTGAAAAGTGCAAGAATTACATACAGATTTTAAAATTGTCTTTAAGGTGTTTAATTCGATTCTGACGTTGCTTTACGCTTAGGCTCATGTCAGAAGCAAATAAAGGCTACTCACTTACTTACTTATACGAAATTGTGACCAAAAAGATTTAAATATTTTGTACCACTGGTTCGAATTGCCGCCATGACTTCTACCATTTCTTCGACTATATTTCTCGCACTTGCTAAAGCGCTCATTCCAGTTCGCTACTCAGAGGTGCTCCCGAATACAACGCGGTCACTGCATCGGAGTTTCACAACGAAACGCACGAGCAATTGAAAGCGAAGGACTTGCTCAAGATCCCTGCGCAACGGCTTGAAGCGGATTCGAACTTGGAAACCTCTCTTTTTGAAGGCACTGACCCTACAACTACACTACCGATATATTTTGATATGTTTCAGTTTCATATCACTGTTTGTTTGTATGTGCACTTGTCATAGCGCCCTTCAAGCTCTCACAATTCAGAGGCGCTCCCGAATGCAGAGCGGACACTGCATCGGAGTTTCACGCCGAATCGCTGAGCAATTGTGAGTGAAGGACTTGCCCAAGGTCCTTACGCGGCGAGGTGGATTCGAACCTCGAACCTTCAGGTTCCAAGGCAACGACGCCACCACTACACCACCGTGCCCCACAACACCGCTGTGTCGTTGCATAAATCTGTAGTGTAACCTTCCTACATTATCCACTCCTGGGACTGGCACTGTCAGAGACTCACAGTATACGAGTATTGGCGAAGTATATTATTCATTTTGTCTGTGTAATAAAAAGCATTATAATTATACAGCAATGATTTTGCATTTCACCTACATGTAAGGTTACAAACACGAGATATCCAAGGTTTTTTGTGTATAACTGGTAGATATTGTGAGAAAGAAATTCCTGAATGAGGTGTGTAATGTAGCCTGCTGTTATTCTTTCCATGTATTTTGAGATAATGGTCAGAACAAATGAAGCTTCGGGGAAGTGCATTGGGGAAAGACGAGGCAAGGTAGCAATGTTGCCAATTGACAACAGCATAGCGAGGCATGTTTATGGCTCGTGACTTTTTCTCATGACACCTCATGACATCGGGTTAATACTGCGCGTTAAAGACAACTGTCTTTGGATATTGCTTATACATGTATTGTACATCTTACTCTGATGTATTGATTGCTTTGACTGAAGATGGGACAGTCAGGGGGATGACTGGCAACCCGCACTCTTATGCCGAGACTAACAGAATGTTGTTGCTAACACTAGTCTTCATAACCGTGTCACGTCCTTCATTAAATAGCAGGCACGTTTGTTCTGGAAAAAGTAAATATTGGATGCTTTTCATTTATATATAAGGCGAATAGTCAACAATAAAAAGGTGTGGATAAGAAATTACACTTTATTATCTTTTTCTTCTTGTAACCTCTGTTTGTGTGAGTGCAATTTTTATTCTTTCCATTCCATGCATATGCTTATATCCAGACGTAGGCCTATATTATACACCACTGCATTGATATGGCGAATTTAACACCAGATTGCACACAAAATGTCTGATTAGATGAGACATGCCTGTTCAGTATGCATCCCTCTAACTTCACCAGAAACTCGATTGATTGGCATTATGGTCTCTAATTATCATCCGAACACTCCACGCCGTGCGATCGTCACTCGTGTGATAGCTCAAGAGGATAAAATGCACTGGATGTGATAACGTTCATTGAACGCTTTTTGATTTGTTTGTATTTCTCTATGTAGATTATAAAATACGATTTACAGCTTACAATGCAAGTCCGTCTTACGGGGCTCGATCTCGGTACCTCTCGCTGTCCACATCAGTGTTTTATCCAATGAGCTTCAAGGCTTATTAATTACCCATTGCTTTCCTTGTGAATTATACTGTCTATATTATATGTCGATAATAATAACAGTTTATAGTAATGAATAATAATCAACAATCTTCTGTCACTAACGTCAAGTCAAAGTCTTGTTTTTTTATTCGTATCGATCGAGTCTTTGATGAATGGATCAAGATTTGACGATTGCTTATGACAACAGAGGCCTCTGTCCTCGAAAAAAAGCGAGAAGACAATTAGCCTATACCTTTTTTTAAGTAGACCATAATCAAACAGGAGCTCGTCAATCGTGTCGAATCCGCTGCCAAGGAGTACGGTTTAAAGATAAATGTTTCAAAGACGAAGGTTATGACCAATACCGATAGGATCCTCAGGATTTTTGTCGCGGACAGTGAACTAAAACAAGTGGATAACTTCACATATCTAGGCAGCAAAATCTCAAGCGATGCAAAGTGCTCAGTCGATATTAAGTCCAGGCTGGCCATGGGTATGGCGGTCATGGTGAAGCTTACGAAGGTCTGGAAAAACAAGTCCATTAGTACTCAAACCAAGCTTCGTTTGATGAAATCCTTGGTCTGGTCAGTTGCAACCTATGGTTGCGAATCATGGGTGCTTAACCCTATAACGCACACCTGGGGTCCATCGGACCCCAGAGATGCGATATCTTGAATACCTTTTTTGATATGAATAGTAAAAATCTGAAATAATTCAAATTCCTCAACAATTCATCCCCCTACATGTACAAAAAGTTGGGAGACTGTAGCACCCCTGGTAGATTTGAAAAAAATTGAGAAAGACACCTAGGGCATATTTAGCACACCTGGGGTCCAACGGACCCCAGGCTTCAGCATTGATAGATCCATGTTGCATCGACTATAGCATAATGGGAACAGGACATACCCCCGGCCCATAACCCATGCCATTACTCCCCCCATTGCCCCTCGACATTACCCACAGTGGGACATTACCCCCGCCCCGCCATTACCCCCGTCCCTGGGTTTATACTTAGATACAGTGTAGTATGTATGTATGTATATATGTGTGTATGTGTATGTATGAATTTATATATTAATTAATGTATGTATTGTATATTATGTATGCATGCATTCATGCATGCATGTATGCATGCATGTATGCATGTATGTTGTTCATCTATATGAATATATGTATGTGTGCTTGTATGAGTATGTATGTATGTATGTACTTATGTATGTATGCATGTACGTATGTATGTGTGCATGTATGTATGTTTACGAACATACACACATACATACATAGATACATGCATACTTACATACATACACACATACATGCATGCACATACACTGCACATTTGTACATACAAGCATACATAGGCTTACCTACATAGTCATATGCATACAATAGTGCCTTAATAGATTACGTACGTACGTACACACATATATACACGCATAAATAAATACAAACAAAAACACGTACATACATACTTACAAACATACAGTATGTATACATTCATACATTACATACATACACACATTCATGCATACGTACGTACACACATACGTAAGATACATACATACATGAATACATAAATGCATACATACACAGATACATATGCATGCGTAATGCATACATACATGCCTACATACACGCATACATACATGCACATACATACATACATGCATACACACATACATACATGCATACATTCATACATACATGTACATACATACATACAAATGGCAACTCCTAATGTTTTTTGGCTGTGCCACTGGTCAAAATTATTGAGCAAGCTAGAAATTCTCGCTAGGAATTTTTTATGAAAATCACAATTTTTAACATCTTTTAATTTATTTTGAGCACTTCCGGTTATGAAAAGACAAATTATTTAGCATGATAATGTAGCCCTACATTCCCTCTATGAAGGGGCAGTATGTTTCTTCTTCATAATAAATGACGGATAAAATATTACAGTCGTTAACCTAAATTGGTTGTTTCCACCCCCTCTTGGTACCTAGGGTATATCGGGTATAACTTTTGAACGGTATGGGGTATCATCACAAATCTTACCTCAAAATGTGTGTAAATGAACCCCCTGCAAGTACTTAAAATGTCAAAATTTTATTCCATACGAGAAATGTTTGATGGTGAGAAAACTTAACGGGGGGATACCACCGGCCCCCCCTTGGCAGCCCTAGAGGGTTGATTTTCGGCCTACATATTGACCCAAACATGATCCATGAGTGCATGTGCTATGTGCAACATAAATTTAAGTCGTTCATTCCTAAGTTCTATCTAATTGATATAATTTCAACCCATGTTATCGGTGGGGTCCATTGGACCCCAGGTGTGCTAAATGCGTTGGCGCGGAAGGTGTGCGTCATAGGGTTAAAAAGGCGGAGGAAAAGCAGATACAGAGTTTCGAGAACAAATGTACCCGTAAGCTTTTGCGCATTTCTTGGACGCTCAAACTTACCACAGGTTTATCGGCTTGCCGGAACTTCACCAGAGCTCTTGGGTTCCATCAAGGCTCGCAAACTCTCCTATTTCGGTCATATCATCAGGATTCCCCAGGATTGCGTGGAAAAAGCCATTATGCTGGGTCACGTGGAAGGTTGTCGACGCAAGGGTAGACCGCGTATTAGCTGGATTGACAACATTCTTGCTTGGTCCCGTCTTTCCGGATCCAATCTTCTCGCCGCTGCACGCGATAGGAGGCAGTGGAGAGCTGTAGTCCATGCATGCGACCAACCGTCGCGCAGCAACGTCGGTGATTGACATGACATGACATAATCAAACGTTTTAAAGGTGTCTAACTGTGGACCGTAAAATTGTCTATGCTGACCACTTCATAACGAGACAAATTTTTGTTCTTTGCTAAATGTGTCTTGCATTGCAATTCTGAAGACTAAAGGCGTGTCCAATTATTGCAAAAAACTTTCAATAAGATACAATTATTTTAAATATTTAACAACAGTTGAAAATATGTCATAGTCTATAGATTTTTTTTCAAATCGTCACAAATTATTATAATCACACCAGTTTCCGACCAAAACCTTTGCAATAATTGTATTGTGGTTGAGGCTGCTTCATAAGGATCTTAAACTCAAATATGACCC
>OX243821.1:29976031-30158531 GCA_945859605.1 Lumbricus rubellus
GCTGTATAATAAATATTATGATAAGCAACCTTTGCCGATAGCAACTATTACCTTTGTTATGTGTTTCTGTTTTACTACGTCATTGTGAACTATAGAAATGTTTTGTTTAAATTACACAAAATGCATGTCTAGTTATTTTAACTTATTGGTAATGATGTTTGGCAAAAGAGGTGTCTAAGCGACTCTGTAGAGAAATAACTCTCATGCGTTATGATAGCTGTTTCGTGTAATGTCCCCAGAATTATATAGGCCTATAATAGCTGGAGACAAATTAGGGATTTGTCCAATTATTCGTGTTGCAGAGCATAAGGTTTATGCGCATTATTGATTGGATGTGTAGAGTGACAAACAATAGTCAATACGAGCTGTCGAATTGTACCTTGATGTGCTTAAAAAGGTGATTGAAAAGAAATTATGCGAAAAATAAGCCGAAGAAATTGAACATGTTAGTAATAGAATTTCGTAAATACATGAATACTATTTCGACACCTGCTAAAACTTATCAAAAAAATAACATATATAGCTCAATTCTTTCACTAGATACTTCAACGAAACGATTTAGTCAATGAACAAGACTTTTAACCCTCGAGTGCCCAAGGGGGGGGAGGGGGTCCGACCGGACCCCAGGCCTGTTTTTCCCGGATAACTTTTTAAAGGCTAGGGATCTACATAAATGCTTTTAGGTATTCCTAGAGCAACCATTTGGGCATAGAATGGTATATTTTGCGTGAGTATTGTCCAACCCTGCACCCCACAACCACAGCAAATACTAAGGGTACCCCATGATATGCGGCTGATATTCATACAAGCGTCAATAGCTATTACTTTATACCAGGTGGTGCTATTGTGATATAATATATATCAATCGATTGCAAATTTAGTTGGGATTACTTACGACTAAATTATATAACGATATTTCAATCCCTTCTCAAGATATTGACATGAACATGCTGGGGTCCGCGCCGGACGTATAGGCTTTCCTTTGATAAAGAACGCAAGCATGCAAGCATAACATATGTATTACGAGATTTTTACACTATTAGTTTACACCAGGTGGTGTTATTGTGCTATGAGATACATCAATCGATTGCAAATTCATTTGGGATTACATTGAAATAAATTCTATAACGATATTCCAATCCCTTCTCAAGATATTGGCATGAAAACGCTGGGCTTCCTTTGGTCAAAAACGCAAGCAAGCATAAAATGTGTATCACGAGATTTTACACTATTATTTAACACCAGGTGGTGTTTTTACACTATTATTTAACACCAGGTGGTGTTATTGTCATATAAGATACACCAATCGATTGGAAATCCATTTGGGATCACATAGAACTAAATTCTGTGACGATATTACAATCCCTTCTCAAGATATTAACATTAAACGCTGGGGTCCGCGCGGACCCCCCCCCCCCTTGGGCTTTCGTGTACCAAAAAATACCTTGGGCACTCGAGTGTTAAGCTACCTCCATGCTAAGAAACTGACCACGGGTGAATAGAATTCCCACGAAGTTGATGAAGAGGAGGCAGAGGTTGTGACTATTAATAGTTTCTACATATTATATGTCGAGGGCAACGACCTCTGTTGTCATAGGTCCTCGTCAAATCTGGATCCATCCATTAAATCGTTCATCAAAAGAACAAAGGCTACATGTATCACAGCATCAATGTTAATAACTTTAAGATAACTGGCAGAAAAATAAAATAAGAGTCCGGCCAAGGAAACGTTGGATGGATATTGGAGGAGGACTGTCTGACGATGGGATTAACCGTGGGTGAGGCGACGCGGACAGCACATGACAGGGTCGAATGGAGGCTGTCTGTAAAGGAGCGGCTGATGCGGGCGCAAGCTTCGCCAGAGCCAAACGTCAAGTAAGTCAAGATTAGTTCAAAAGAATATTTTGCTAATTCCACTTAATAATGAACGTGAAACCTTGCATGGCTTTTTCTCCGTTATGTGTATTAACTATAATTATATCATTTTACTTTACTATGTATGTAACCAAAATGCGGTTAGAAATTGGTGAATTAAAGAATATTCTTATCTTATCTTATCTTATGTTCTTCACTTTAGACACCTTTTATACGTTGTATACATATATTATATAGATTTGGGATACAGAACTCGTAATTGAATCCTTTTCTGAATGGCTTATCATCAGACAGTATGTATGTGTGTATGTGCACTTGTTATAGCGCCCCTTTAAGCTCTCGCTACGCAGAGGCGCTCCCGATGCAGAGCGGACACTGCATCGGAGTTTCACGCCGAAGCGCTGAGCAATTGTAAGTGAAGGACTTGCCCAAAGGTCCTTACGCGGGGAGGTGGATTCGAACCTCGGACCTTCCGGCTCCAAGGCAACGACGCCACCACTAGACCACCGCGCCCCAGTGTAAAGACCTTGAACAATTTATTCATCAGCATTTGCTCTTATCCATCGTTTGATACTTCGGAATTAAAGTGTTGAGCCTCATAAATGAATAGCATTATCATATCGCATCCGTAGACTTATATAGCGCAAGGCTTCATTTTTTAATTTTCCGATGTACGAAGGCACTCGTCTTGCACACCTTTTAAATTATGTTATTTGAAGCTATAATAAGGTATGACAATTAGGGACACTTCATATCAGTCTCCACAGGACAATCATCGGAGGCGGCTTTATAATAACATTGAACAAGTCATACACTTACAATGGTTCTGTGAAATTGAATCGACGGCCGTATGTCTGTTTCGAAATGCGGAGAGGGTTGTTAACTATCGTTGAAAAGTGCGCATTCCTCCCATGTTACAGCATTGCGTGAGAATTGTAATTATGTAGCAGGACAATGGTTTAAAATTCAAATGTCCACAACTGGGATGGAGCAGGGCTACCGAGCTGGTAAAGTTGAGGTGAGCTGAAATACGTGATACGGCTAACTGAGACTTGAGTCTAGGTTTAGTCTTGTCTGCGAATTGGATTTGAGAAAAAGCATTATATATAATTGAATATGATCAGGTTTAGAAGGTGTCTAAAAGTATTTGTGATTAATGAAATATTGCCAAGGATATCTTCAAGTACACAGCAAGGGGAAAAACAATATCCGGCTGAGCGCTATGACATTTCGCTTACAATGAGTAAAATTATTAAAAATGTATAGGAGATTAGTAATGTTTTCGTTGAAGACCGTAGCTATGTGGGTGTTTTGAGTGTTTCAACACACACCCCTTCCACCCCCAATGAAAAATGTAAAAAAATATAGAATGTATTCACTAGCATATAATGAAAAAAACATGAAATTAGGCAAGAAATGGTAAAAATGCCGTTTCCGACGACTAAAAGCGGTCAGAAATGTTGACTGCTAAAAAAGGTCTACAGAAATCCCCCCCCCCTCCGAAGAAACACCTCCGAAATCAAATCCTGGCTACGACCTTTTTTCATTGTCACTATCGCCGCTAACGTTATCATTATCATTCTATCAATCAGGACAATTTAACCCTAGATAATAAAAGATGTGACCGTATACAACGTCTACTCTGTTAGTCTACCGTAGTGAAATGATGAAAGTCCCAAGCTTGGATTACGGATGATATCAGTGCTATATCCTTATATGACTGGGTATTGCTAAACAGTTATAATTTATGTTAATGAATGCGATCAGAACACTTTAAAAAAAGTGTGCCTTTTAGACACCTCTAATTCATTTTTAATGAGCTAAATAAGATGTATGAATGTTAATTTCTTTACAATGTTCGACAGCACTCGTTCTGCAGATTTATAGACGGCCATTAATTTCGGCGCTCTCATCCGAGTCTGGAGAAAACGTGATGGTGTAGGGTTAACAATCTGTGTCATTAGAAACAATTGTGTATGTCCTATATACATGCAGGTAACAACAGTGTCTTGTCACGCTTGTATACGAGACATTTTCTCTACTGTGTACATTTGATGAATGCAACGTCGTGCTTCTCTCTGGTTGTTTAGTATGATCGCCCTCTAAGTCACTCTCTGACACATTCTATAACCAATTGAAAACGTCTCTTTTGGCCGCGATGGAGTCTGGATCACTCTGAGTAGTAATTACATTTCACACCTTTAACACATTTATAAATGACCCTATATAATTATAAGAAAATGCGTTAAGCTTAATTATTGATTACGACTCCACCAGACGCTAGAGAGCCAAACCAACACAATATTTATCGCCGACGATCAATAATTATTATAGTCTACGATGAAGATTCTTACCGAGAATAATAATCGAATCAAAGACGCCCAACAGCGATGGCGGCGAAAATTGTATAAATTCAGTTACCACACCTTTTAAACGTTGTGCAAGAAAAGTATATAATTATATGTACGTGAATTGAGTGAAATTACTCCCCCGAAGCGCCGTTCGGGCCATCGAACCATAGATGCCACCCGACGGTGTAGATGTCCGATGCGTACGCCTTGTCGTGGCGGGGGAGCTGCAGCCGACTACAACATCTTCGGAGACCGGAGTCGGTGACCAAGTACGCAAGGGCAACAACCCTCGAAGCGTCGTTCAAGCACCGACACAAGAGGTTCACTCGTCGACGTTTGTAAGTCCGATGCGTACGCCGTAAGGCGAGGGAGAAGAACGCAAGGGCGACAGTACCTCCGCCGCTGGGAGTCCAGGCTTTGCACACCAGCTGCATAGTGCCTGCCAGTGCCAGTCCCAAGCCTGGAAGAAGGGAGGAGGGCGCCGCTAACAGTCTTTGTTACTAAACAGCTAGGCGTAAAACAGAAGAATACAACTACTGAGTGAAATTAGTGAGGTAATCGCGGGTATTCTATAATAAGTCTGTGAATAATATCAACAGGTAACGATTCCATTGGCAGATACTATTATTCATTTATGAAGCGCCATTATATAATGGCAAAATCTAGGCACTTAGTGTGAAGGACTTGTTCCAGGACGATACACAATAACCGTCTCATGCAGAAATTGACGAACTAATCCGGAATGACTATATCGCGTACCGTATGGAGAAAAGAATACTCTATGTATTTTTGGTTAATATGATTTCGCAGGTGTCTAATGGCATTTATGTTTGTATGTATGTGCTCTTGTTATGGAGCCCTTACAAGCTCTCTCTATTCAGAGGCGCTCCCGATGCAGAGTGGACACTGCATTGGAATTTCACGCTAACGTGCTGATCAAATGCGAGTGACAGACTTGCCCAATGTCCCTACGTGGCGATTTGAGGTGGATTCAAACCTGCAACCCTCCGGCTGCAAGGCAACGAACATACCCGTCTGATTGGTGGCATTCCAAAGTTTTGGCATATATCAAGTTTTATACGGGAGGAACTACACTGGTTGCCTATGCAAAAACGTATTGAGTTTAAGATTCTAATGCTCATGCGTAATTGCCTAGCAGGCCAAGCTTCTATCTATCTTATGGAACTTTGTGTGCCTGTGCTATCCATTCCAGGCCGTAGATTCCTTCGCTCTGCAACGCATGGGGACCTGGTTGTTCCTAGGGCTCGATCTTCCACAGTGCTGCATAGAAGTTTTGCTATGGTCGGTCCGTCTTTCTGGAATAAGTTACCTATTAGTCTCCGTAATGAACTTCTTTGTCTTTCTTTGCCCCTTTTCCGCAAGCGTTTGAAAACCATTCTCTTTGATTATGGTTTGGTGTCAGGTCGGGAGCGCCTCTGAGGAGTTCTCTTGAAGTGGCGCTATATAAATGTTCGATTACAATTACAATTACAATTACAATTACAATACCCACTACACCACAGCGCCCTACAATGTTACTGATACTATGATCATCTGTTGGTCTGAAACTGCATGACGCAGGAATAATATGGCATGATCATCTATGACAGACGTTTTAGTGTTTTTTGCCTTTGAGCGCATCTGATGAGTTCTCTTGAAGGGGCGCTATATAAATGTACGATTACAATTACAATTACAATTGCAATTGAGTGTTCTTTTGGCTTTATTTATGTAGCATATGTATTTAGTTAGAACTTTTAACAAATTCCACGTATTGTTCAACGCAAAACCATTTCTAGCTTTTTCTGGCTTTTTTGGCCGGATCTGTCCTTCTACTGAAAATTCAGAGTGACATTCCTGAGTCGAATTCATCCTTCTCTCTTGAAACGATCATTATGTTGGACATAAATTTAGACACCTTTTAAACGTATTCATCAGATATTATATAAATTCAGAACGCAGAACAAGCAGTTTAATAGGTTCTACAATATACGATCTATAATAAGACCAGCTATTATTTCATGTCTAACAAGACATTCCTTTGCACTCAAAATTAAAATCGACGATATGTTTTTTACATACACAATGCTACACCGAAATATTTAGGAGGTCAGAGCACTTAGCCCTAAAAGTGAGATACTTATATCAAGATTTTGTAATAGGATTCAAGGTGTCTAATTCTAAATTAACGTTGCTTTACAGTGCAACAACACGGCGTATATCAGATGGATGGATGGATCCGATTTGACCATGGTCTATGACAACAAAAGCCGTTACTCTGGACAGAAATTTGCTTGGCACATTACAGCACTTTATAAGCTTTTAGTAAATCAGATGCAAATCTTACTTACTTATACAGTAATCGTGAGAAAAGGACTTAGGCCTACCCGCGGCCCTTCCAAGTTCACCCTACAGCAGACACTATATATTTTGTTCAAGGTCCTTACGCAGTGACTTGAGGTGGATTCAAACCTGCAACCCTCGGGCTGCAAGGCGATGAACATACCCACTACACCACCGCGCCACGCGATGCTACTGATAGGCGCCCTTGTAACGGCGTAACTGAAATCGTCATTGTTATTATTATTATTATTATTATTATTATTATTATTATTATTATTATTATTATTATTATTATTATTATTATTATTATTATTATTATTATTATTATTATTATTATTATTATTATTATTATTATTATTATTATTATTATTATTATTATTATGATCATATATTGTGGCATGATCATCTATGATAGACGTGTTGTGATGTGCATGTGTCTTGGAGTGTTTAGTGCCTTTTAGTGTGTTTTTTTTTGTTTTAATTAGAATCTTCACAAATTCCACGTATTGTTCCACGTAAAAACATGTCTTGCCTTTTTTAACTTATTTGGTAATTGTAATTGTAATTGTAATTGTAATTGAACATTTATATAGCGCCGCTCACAGATTCAGTAGCGCTCCCGACCCTAGTTAGCACTGCCGCTAACGAATAGCATAGTCTTCAGGCGTTTCCTAAACAAATGGAGAGAGAGACTAAGAAGCTCAAGACGAAGTTTGTGAGGAAGACGGTTCCAGTAGGATGGGCCAGCATAAGCAAAGCTTCTGGACTGGGCAGTGGCTCCACGCATGCGAGGCACGACAAGGAGGCCACTGGCTGCCGAGCGAAGGGCAGAGCGGCCGGGGAGAGAGGAGACCGGGATGCACAGAGAACGGAGGTAAGAGGGAGCTACCCCAAGAAGATCTTGATCTGACCTTCTATTGAAAATTCAGAGCGACATTCCTGAGTTGAATTCATCTCTTTTGAAACGATCATTATGCTGGACATCAATTCAGACACCTTTTAAACTTATTAAACAGATATTATATAAATTTAGGACGCAGGACAGGCAGTTGATTAGATTCTACAATCGATCCTAAGACCAGCTATTAGGGCCTCTCTTCCTGTCTATGCAGATTGCCACGACAGCTGGACAATAATATATAATACTGCGGGATGCTCAACGAAGTGGGGGTACGGAGGGTTATCCCTCAGCTCAACGCATCGCTGTGGACGGAGGTTTCAGCTTTACCCGGAAGTGGATAGCATTATTTTTATTATTGACATCAGTATTGCGTGAATGGTGGATGGATAAGCACTTTCTATCAATCTAACATTCTATCAGTTGCCGGGAAAAATTATTTATTGTAATTTAAATATAACTTAAAGTGGTGTCTTTAAATGTTTTTTATAGCGTCTTGATAAAATTAAAGGAGGTGTCATAATAGTAATAATAATTTTATTGACAATAAAGATAGTGGATGACATTTTATTATCGACATCAGATCTAAAAACTGCATGTATTACATGAATGGTGGATGGGCACTTTCTATCGATGTAACATTCTTTCTTTCTGCATGAATGTTGACCTGGAACAGTCATTTATTGTAACTTAAAAATACCTTTAAAAAGGTGTCTGTTAGTTAGATTTTAAAGCAAAGATGCAAAATTAAAAGAGGTGTCATAAAAATTATTAGAGATCCATCGACAAGAATAACAATAATATTTTCAAACAACTATAATATAATATAATTTTGTTCGTTTAACCTTTCGCACCAAATAATTTGATACACCAGGGGTCTTGCATGTGGTAAACGGGTTCAAATTATATCATTTAAATAAAGAAAACAATGGGTATAAATGCCTCAAGTTCATATAGCACATGCACTCAATTGGAACATGTTTGGACCAATATATTGTATGCATATTTTAAAATTCAATACCCGATCAAAACACAAATTAACGAGTGATTGATTCGCAAGACAGTATCTTTATTCATATAGCAATTCATCAATTTTTAAAGTTTCTCGATCATTTTAACCAGTGACCTAGCAAGAAAAAACGTAGCGGCAGCCATTTCTTGGTTTTACGATGAAAATTATCACAATATACAATTATTGGTGGATAATATTGAGGAGATGAAAAGAACATGAAACTGCCAAGAGATTGAGTTTTATATAAGGAATATGAAATTGTATTTAAGGTGTCTAATGACAACTCAATGGCAATTTATGACAATTAATAATAGACGTGGGCCAACATCTGTTTGACCATCTCTTAAATGGTGACTCAAACGAAAATGACAAGTGGTCCAAATTAAGACGAAGGCTTCTACGGTGTTTCAAGTTTCAACTCATCTCGTTTCATTTTGTCTGCTCGTCCATTTTGCTCTCAACATAAGATCGTGTTTTCAATCCATAAAGGTAATAATTTTATTCGCAAATATAAATATTCGTCAATCTGCTTTACTTCGTAAAATTAATGCTTTCATCATTTTTTTTAAATTTAGAATTTAAAATTGTTGGAATACTTCCTTATAAAGGAAATAATAATGATTGTAAAGAAAACCAGGAGCAGCAGGGAGAGTAGTAGTTGTTGTTGTTGGTGTGGTTGTTGTTGCTGTTGTTGTCGTTGTAAGAGCACCAATGATGCTAAAACTGAAAGGTGCATGCATAGTAACAGCAGTACGGGGCGCGGTAGTGTAGTGGGTATGTCCGTCGCCTTGCAGTCGAAGGGTTGCAGGTTCGATTCCACATCGCCGCGCAGGGACCTTGGGCAAGTCCTTCACTCGCAATTGCTCACGGGCTTCGGCGTGAAACTCCATTGCAGTGTCCACTTTGTAATCGGGAGCGCCTCTGAGTAGGGAACTTGAAGAGGCGCTATGACAAGTGCACATGCAAACAATAGTAATATCACTAATTGTCATGATTAGTTTAATAACAATTGGCCTCAAATATTAATTATAAAATCATTTTTATGAGTCCCAATTTCCTCCCTGCCCGTTTGTTGCTATAAAGTTCTATCATCTACTTATCTCGTGTAATTCAGCAGTTTCTTTAAAAAAATGAGTGAATAATTTAATTATGTTTAGCATTTATAAATTTGTAAGTTTTTTTACCCGAACATTATTGATCTATGGACGCCAACAACCATACTCTCTACGAAGCGCAGTATTCTTATACTTTCATTGCATAAAAATTTAAAGGTGTCTAACGTGAATGGTGTTTTTGATAGCAAGGTGACATTATTCAGATTTTGCACACCATTTATTTAAATATATTGTATTTATTAATGGTTGAATAATCGTGCCTTCGAACATGTTGATTGTTTTTTTTGTTACTTGAAGAAGCGCTATATAAATGTCCGAATGAATGAATGAATAAATGAATTAGCAGTTTACTTTAAAGCCTATGTCCAAATAAATGTGTTCCCACGACAATCGCATATGGTCGTGTAAGAAAGGAAATCGGTTAAAAACGGCGAACGGTGAAATGCATACATGACCGTTGATGAAAGAGTTGAGGTAACGACGGCGATTCAAGATAGGATAACCATGCCTAACCACTTGGCGCTACATAAGTTTTGTCTAATAACACTGACCATGTGTAACAATGCATTGGTCGGCAAATTGTGGCATGCCAGCACAACGTGTGATTGTCTTCAACCATCGTCCGATGAATACATGCACCAAGTGTGGCAAGTGAAGTAAGTAAGCTGATAGGTCGACATACGTTGCTAAACAAATCGCCCTATCTTTGGCAATTGCATTATTTTGTCGATAGATGGCCTGTGGGTGCCATTGCGTCTTGAAATTGGGGCACTGACCTATAATTAGTGCCGCAGTAAGTATGTTGAAGGTAGAGATTGAGAGACAAACAGGAGGATAGATACACAGCCTAAACAAAATGTCATTTTTAGGTAGACAGATGGATATCGTTAAACACCTTTAAAACGTTTCTAGAGAAGAATATTTATGGCTATCGCAAACTTTGCTTGGTGGTCACGTGTAATCCAGTTGCAACAATCATATTATAATTATTGTCAGAACTTCTATGTTTATTCAACACGGGTTAGTTCAGGGGTGTCAAACCTTTTTTAGTGGCGGGCCAGTGTGACTACATTCTAACAAGTGGCGGGCCAGTGTAACATCTTCTAACAAGTGGCGGGCCAATGTGTCGAAGCTCCTGAGCAAATTTGGTAGTGATCTTAGAGAGAGCTACGGGCTTGGTCAGAAAAGTCCAAATATCGCGGAAAGATCTTGATTCAATGTTCACTTTTCGCTTCTTATTAAATTTTGAAAACATTTTAAATAAAAAATGTTTTCTTTAGGGAAGGCTCTGCGGGCCAGAAAAAAATTGTTGGCGGGCCAGAAATGGCCAGCGAGCCAGCTCTTTGACACCCCTGGGTTAGTTGAACCTTCTCCCATGACATGGTTCCTGTGTAAGGCAATAATAATATTATAAGCCGATAAAACATCTTAGAATATAAAATTAGTCTGCCTGCGTCCTTCGGCTCATTTAAGACACCTTTAAAAAATTTAGATAATTTCTTATGCATGGTTATAACGATCGCCTTTCAACACCTTTTAAAGTGATCACACAATGAAATATAAACTTAAAGTGTAAAACTATATATAATTGCTCGTGCGGCTTCTGAATGAACTTCCACGTCCATCACTATTAAAGCGACATCTAGAAGTTACTAAATGAATTATCCAACATATTTTCCCGGAAAATTTCGTTTTTTTGCCCCCCGCAACGCGTAACGCCTGACTCCAATCCCACTCCGCCCTTCCCACCTAGCCTTTTTCCATCGGCCTCAACCCAGTCCCACACTGGGGTGCCCGGAGTTTCCAGTGAAATTTAGTCTTTTCTCCCCAACCCAGCTCCCACCGGCCCCTGCGGGGAGGGTTCGCCACCCAAGGTCTTCCGTCCCAACCCATCTTACACCCGCCTCTGCGGGGCATGTTGGTACCACTCTGGGGTGGACAGCGTTTGCGGCGTTTTTTTATATTTTGACTAAGCCAGTTCCGCCCTAAATAACGTCCAGATAGCCTGCGTACGACACGGTAGGATGAAACGAAGGAAACCACTTAACACGTGAGTGCCCAAGGTTTTTTTTGGTACACGAAGGCCCAAGAGGGAGGGGGGTCCGCGCGGACCCCAGCGTTTTATGTTAATATCTTGAGAAGGGATTGGAATATCGTTACAGAATTTAGTTTCATGTAATACCAAATGAATTTGCAATCGATTGGTGTATCTTATAGCACAGTAGCACCACCTGGTGCAAAATAATAGTGCAAAATCACGTGATACACATTTTATGCTTGCTTGCGCTATTTACCGAAGGAAACCTATACGTCCGGCGCGGACCCCAGCGTGTTCATGTTAATAACTTGAGAATCGATTGGAATATCGTTGTAAAATTTAGTTGTAAGTAATCTCAACTAAATTTGCAATCGATTGATATATATTATATTACAATAGCACCACCTGGTGTAAGATAATAGTTATTGATCAGTAACCATACGCATGCATGACTAATAGCCGTATATCTTGCGGTACCCTTGGTATACATGTATACTGCGGTTGTGGGGTACAGGGTTGGACAATACTCACTCAAAATATACCATTCTATGCTGAAATGGTTGCTCTAGGAATACTTCAAACCATTTTTGCACATCCATAGCCTTTAAAAAGTTATCCGGGAAAAACAGGCCTGGGGTCCGGTCGGACCCCTCCCCCCATGGGCACTCGAGGGTTAAACACTACCACCTAGGTTGAAACAAAGGAACATACTAACTAAGGCTGTTTTTGTATGGCAATTGTGACAGAAGGAAGGTCACATCCAGCTGCATTAGTGGTATAGCAATGTCGGTAGTGTAGTAGCAGAAGTTTAGTCGTATCACAAGTAGTAACATACTACAGAGGGATATGCCGCCAATGATGACACTCCGCCAGTGACATCCATGTGCAGAGTTTGGTTCCCTTTTGGGGGGTTGCTTAAAACTTGGGTTTTGTTTGGGTCCAGATCGAGGGGCACCGAAATGTTTTGTCTCGGCCAAAAAAGGTGATGACCTTTTTGTCATCCGGCCAAAATCTTCAGGAAAAGTAATTGCATATTATAGTAGGCCTTTTCCAATAAATCGGGTATTATAGAAGCTAGCAATCTGCAGAACATGAGTCACAACACCACTATAACTACTGTTTAATGTTGTTTAAAACTATAATAATCAAAGGAACATCTTCTAAAATGGTGTCTTAAAACTAAACGATAAAAATAATGGTACTTATTCGGACTCTGGCGCAAAAGCAGCGAAGTTTGTTTAATAGTGTTTGACAACAACTTGTGGACTTTTTCGGTCGCAGACATTGAATGAAAACTCATAACACAAAAGATCTCAGAAGAAGTCTTTGTTGTTAGTTCTTTTGCTTTATATATCAGTTTTAAATAATACTTTAAAAGGTGTCCAAGAAAGTTGCAAAATTTGAAATCGTGGCTCCATCCGTCTTTTCTTCCTTCTCGACCAGCCAGTGAATTGATCGAACGGAATAAACGTATAGCGTCGTAACCAAATAAATATATAAAGCGCCTCTCTTAATAACTGTATGCAACCCGAAAGCGATCAACTAAAACACCCTTTAAATGGAAACAGCCTAGTTTATACAAGTCTTAAAGTAGAATTCGCTAAAGTAGTGGACAAATTGCGATGAACTAGTAAATTATCATTTCGACTGGAACCTCTCGTTAACGCAAATGTTGACAGCTAAGAAAGAACTGCAACAATTACGCCAGACAACTTTTTGCGGTCTTTTTATGCTGTCATTAAACAATGGATCCATCCATTCATGTCTTGAGTTATAAATTTCATATCCAAAATGTCAAATCTGGAATAATCCATATCAGTCTACTTTGAAAACAGGATGCATTATCATGGCTGTCGTAAGATATTCATCTATATTTTCAAACAGATTTCCGTGCATGTCCCAACAAGGATTCAATCCTTCTACCATTAGATGGTTACTGTCGTTGAGCAATACGCCGATAATCAACCTAAAATATTATATTCTGCCATCTTTCTCGGAGCTGATTAGTTGTGTTGCAGTTTAACGACACTGTGTGCTAACAAAGACCATTAGCGACGCCCTCCTCATTTATCCTTGCCTGGGACTGGTTCTGTAAGAGAGCAAACAGTGGCAGCTCTTCGCGAGTTATTGAAATAATATTGATGTGCATGAATTAATGATTAATGGTACTAGTTCTGAAAAAGGCCTAAAAGCAGTTTAGTTTCGTACAGAGTTTACATCATCTAGTGCACTTTCTTTATATCGGGAAAATGAGAGTTTTAATGAGGTGTTTTAATTAGGTGTGCTAGCAATGCTATTCTTTTAGGGTTTATTGAGGATAATTTTGTCTGGACAGGTCTTATAATAATTATTATGGTTGGATAATTTATCTTGAGGTAAGATAAGGCACAGAGGAAAAGGGGATTTCTCGGGACGTTTAGTAAAAGTGCGACCTGGCGGCGGACCGGTAACGCGTCGGCCCACGGAGCGGGAGATTGCGGGTTCGACTCCGGGTAACGACATTGGGCAAGTTGTTCACGCACACGTGCCTCTGTCACCAAGCAGTATAATTTGGTACCGGCGTAAGCTGGGAAGTAAACAGCAAGTCCTGCGATACACTGGTGACTGGCCTCGTGTCCAGGACCTTGTGACCCATTGCTGGCTCAGGGCCATGGAAAAAGGAGATGAGCGCCTCCCTGTGTTTCTCGTGGAACGGGATAGGACTAAGATAAGGCAATGATATATTTGGTTGGAAAAGCATTTCACCAATGTTCCTATGAATGACCCTTGTGCCACCAGGTTACAAGATGGCGCATTGCCTGTCGGGAATTATGGGCAACAGAAGGTCATGAACGTGATGTCCGCTTTTACGTCCATCGGACGCTAGATGGCCAAACCAAAAAAACATAGTCAACGATAAGTAATCTACGATATAGATTCTTACAGAGAAAACGAGTCGATTAAAAGACGCCGATCAACGTCGTTTTCATTACCCGTCGCTTGGTGCGCTGCTTCCAGCGTCGTTGAGCTTTTATGCTGCGCTATCATTTTGTTTCTTTACATAGAAAAATACACGTGTAGTGATTATTTAGTGATTATTTATGATTTATGATTTAAAATGAATCGGACGATATTCAAATATTCTGGATAACCAATAATGCGACCATAATTATAGTAGATTAGGTGTTTAAAGAATCTACATACACAATTATTCACACGTTATAATGGAAATATAATTTTTGTATTGGTTACCTTTTCAGCTGACCGTTATATGCTATACAAAACTAGCTTACAGGCTAGCTAATAGCTATCTATCATCAAGTGCGACACGATCCGTTCTTTAAAACCCGTAATAATTTTAAATACCTTTAAATCATTATTTAAGCGATTATAAAAGACGCATGAAAATCAATTTTTAGCTGCACCCAGTTGCCTCGCGAGCCATGATACGCTGCGCTGCTTCTGTCATCTGACAGCGCTAGTCCCAAGTCTGGAGAAAAGTGATGATGAAAAATTACTCATCTTTGTTATGAAAATCAACCATTGAGGGAAGGAGGGAGAGAGGGAGGGAGGGAGGGAGGGAGGGAGGGAGGGAGGGAGGGAGGGAGGGAGGGAGGGAAGGAGGGAGGGAGGGAGGGAGGGAGGGAGGGAGGGAGGGAGGGAGGGAGGGAGGGAGGGAGGGAGGGAGGGAGGGAGGGAGGGAGGGAGGGAGGGAGGGAGGGAGGGAGGGAGGGAGGGAGGGAGGGAGGGAGGGAGGGAGGGAGGGAGGGAGGGAGGGAGGGAGGGAGGGAGGGAGGGAGGGAGGGAGGGAGGGAGGGAGGGAGGGAGGGAGGGAGGGAGGGAGGGAGGGAGGGAGGGAGGGAGGGAGGGAGGGAGGGAGGGAGGGAGGGAGGGAGGGAGGGAGGGAGGGAGGGAGGGAGGGAGGGAGGGAGGGAGGGAGGGAGGGAGGGAGGGAGGGAGGGAGGGAGGGAGGGAGGGAGGGAGGGAGGGAGGGAGGGAGGGAGGGAGGGAGGGAGGGAGGGAGGGAGGGAGGGAGGGAGGGAGGGAGGGAGGGAGGGAGGGAGGGAGAATTAACCAATGTATGTTGATATAATCTAAAGTCAATCAATCAGTTAATCAAACAATTAATCAAAATTTATATGGCGCCGTTTATATCCTTACTCAACGGAAGAGAATAAGGATGGATTTTGAAGTTTTATCCCCTCCCGGGCCTCCCCTCATAATCCCCGAAATCTCCGTAACCTTGCACTGGTTTCTAAATGCCATCAACGACGTTAACATTTTTCTTTGTTGGTATGAAAATAAACGACCCATCAAGACACCTTTTAAATGTATTTAGAAGTTCTTAATAAACCTTCTCTGACGATCAAATTTTAGTGATTTACTAAATTTGCTAAGCCGATCACAGAAATAATTTTTATTCTGTATGGTTGCAGTTCGTGCGAATGGGACCAAGAGCATTCCCTTCATTTCACACATACAATAAAAGTAATTTAGGAAACCATTGTTTAACTTTCGGACATGTTCCTACATCTTCGTTGGATATCATTGCACGAATGCGTTAGACACCTACAAAAACATGTAAGGCAAAATTACTTAACCCTCATCCGAACAAGCGAAAATCCAACTTAATTTGAACAAAAGGGGGTCTGGCCAGACCCCCCGTTTTAATGTAGGTTTTTCATAGGTAATAGTGTTTTTTATATGCCAATTATGTAGGATGATGTCAGAATGACTAAAAACAACAATGTATTAGTCTCTATATGCAAGATAAATTGTTTTTATGATGAATTTTAGACTACATGTTTAGTAACATTAATTGCGACGGTTTGTCATACCTGTTTCATGGACTCATTAACTGTCTATCTATAAAATTTATAAAATCAAATAAAGAAATCATAATTATAGTAATATTAGTATTAAATGCTATTAAATTCAAAGTCAGTATGACTGTTTTATATAAAATATTTATCAAAAAATTAATGGAATATGCCTTCACCTAAATTGTAAGCATGTATATCATAGTCCGTTAGCTGTTGTCGGGTTTGTATATCGAATGATGATGTCTCTCATCTCGTTGGTTAGGAAACTGTCGAAACTACCTTGAATATTCTCATATAATGTGTCCGTATTCTTTTATCCCACATTTTTTGCTTACTACATTGTGCAACAGAGCACATCCTTTGGCAATGCATTTGTCTGCCAAGCATATCCGGATCTTTACTTGTACTCAGATCTCTCGGCTTCATCGGTATCAACAGTTTCATCATCACCATCTTCACTATAAAGTCCAGTCTCATCATCATGCTCATCATCATCTTAAATTTCAACACTGTTTGTGTCATAAGAAACACCTGAAGGTTGTTATTCAGGCATTGGTATCGTTTCACGTTCACATTCTTTGTTATTGCTCTTATGGTCGAAACTGTCAACATTATACAGTATCCGTCAGTATTATTCTTAGTATCTCCTTATCTCTCAACCGATTTGGTCGCTTAAAGGTGCTAATTGTAGCTCATCCATATAGGAACAAAGTCATGAAAGCAATTTGAGAAACTATCACCTTTAAAAAAGTTATGCACGAAATATATGAAGGGGGGTCTGGCCAGACCCCCCTTGTTCGGATTAGGGTTAATAAATAAGGACAATGGACTTGGAAATAATCAACTGGACCTCTAACTAATTGTGATGATATTCGCCTCCACAATTCAATAGATGAAAAATACCTGCAGGCTATTAAACTAAAAGCTCAAAAATATTGCCAGTCCCGATTGAGGATGAAGTAATCGGGTGCCGTTAATTTGCTGCAAGATAATTTGCCTGCGAAACGAAAAGTTTTATTTTTTTTATTGCATGGCTTTGCGCAGGCGCCGTGACCTCAATTGTTGTGGATAATAATAATGTCGCTGTGCGCAGACGCTGTGACCTGGGTGTTACGGCGTTTGAGCTGATTTGCTATTAACAGAACAAAACAATATCTGCATGCAGACAAACTAGCAGGTTGTAAAATTGCCAGTCTCTAGCGAAGACGAATTATTGTCTTCGCCAAGAGAACATTTTTACTTGTATGACAGAGCGAAATGGTTTTATAGTTTAATTTATTCTGCAAACTGCAGCCGTCCGTTTGTTAATACACTTACTAACGCTGTTACTTAGTACTGTAGATTAGAAGTCAAATCGCAAAAGAACGCTCATAAACTGGACGCTTCGCTACACACCTTTTACACGTTGTAAACAGAACTGTTATATAAATGCTGCTGTACTTCTTTTCTTAATCTTCCGGCTTGACCTGTGTCGGGTTTATAAGTTATAGCTTGAAATGGTTTTGAATAATTCAACTTGCATTATTATAGGTGTGACTTATTGGTAACATTAGAAGACATCCAAGTTGGACGGCTTGACAGACTTAAGGCGCAAAGCGGTGGCGTCGTGACATCAACTGAGGTGGGCAATAATAATTAGGTCGCAGAGCGCAGTTGCTGTGACCTGGGATGTTGCAGCGTTTGAGCTCTTTTGTAATTAACAATATCTGCATGCAGACAAACGAGAAGTCAGTAAAATTGCCAGTCTCTAGCGAAGACGAATCGGGAGGGTGCCGCTAGTAGGATGCAAGATAATATTGTCTTCACCAAGATAACTTTTGTTATATTATTTGTTTTGCTGTGCGAAATGGATTTCTAATTTAATTTCTTCTACAAACTGCCGTTCGCTTGCTAATAGTTGCGAAAAATTAACTTACTAACGCTTTTACTTGGTAGCTTAGTAGTCAAAACGCAAGAGAGCTCATAAACTGGAGTACTGGACTCTTCGTTGAACACCTTTATAACGTTGCAAAACTAGCAATATAACATAAACGTTTGCATTTTTAATTTAATTGTCTTACTCTTCGAGATTTTTGTTGAAAATAACTGCTTCATATTGGAAAAAAGAATAACTTTAAAGAGGTGTGTAATGGACTTATATTCTTTTAGAGTTCATTGAGGATAATTATAATATCGTCAGACTTTTTTGGACCGGGAATGACGAGACAAGTTTAACTTGGACTAAATATTAATTAGCTTCAAATAAGGCGTATAGGCCTATGGTAGTCATTGTTGACATCAGATGTGGCAAGGATATTAGGTTGCAAAAGCATTTTCCACGGGTCCATCTTTCTATCATCTCTCCTCATTTAGTTTCTAAAGTTGGACTTTTATTTTTTATCGATTCTGTGTCACCTTTTCGGTGTTTTTTTCTCAATTATGCAAACGCTTAATATAAATTTCTTGTCGACCTTTATTGTTGTGCTTGTTAGCCATGGAGTCGACACCGACTCTTTCCATGCGTTTCAAAACTGTCTTATCTAACCGTAGTGACGGAGCGTTACTTAGTTATCGCTTTGAAAAGATGCTGTAAAAACCTTTGTAGAGAATGAGTGCTGTGTAAATTGGCAATCTTCATTTATCTTTCATTCTGTCCTTCAGAAGTAGTCCGTGAGTAGCATGGTAATTCCACTAAGAGCAAATAATATCGGTGAGAATCCTACGAGGTTCATATTGGCAGAAAGAAGACATTTAATGAGGTGTGCACGGATAGCTTCACATTCCAGATGATGCGTTTTTAGCTGGAACAAGTACTTATAGATAAATGATTTAAACTAAAAGAGGTGTCTACAACAAACGATTTCATAGAGAGGTGTGCTTTCTATACTATCAGCGCCGATGTATTGTAAGATGTCTGATCTGTTTTGTAGTAAAGATTTGTGTTAATTAAAATTGTTTTGTTTATTAAAACTCTGTTTGTCAGTAAATTAAATAAATGTTATTCCATTAGCATTTGGGGCTGGATCACACGATTAGCGTAGGGAGTGCGAGCGTGCTTTGTAGGCTACTATTAGCGCCATGTATGTCTTTTTGTTAGTAGCTAAGATTCATGTATTTTGAAATTTGCGTTCTTGTGAATTACTTAAATTGCATAAATGTACATTGTAACCGGTTGCGGTCTGTCAACCGAATTTTTTCGATAAAGAAACTTTTATTAATAATTCTTTTCTAAGTGTGTTATCGTAATTTTTTTATTAGCGACATCAGATTGCCGAACGCCCAGATAACATGAATGGCGTGCAAAGAGCAAATATTTATAGTAGATTAAAGTTAACTAAAACAGGTGTTTATCATATAGTTTTGATGTCATCGTGCTGTTATAATATGTTATAATAATTATTCTGGATTATACATGGTAAGCTTAACCTTATGACGCACAAACCATTTGATACACCAGTTACAGTGGATCAAAACCTGCTTTTAGGACATATTATGACCACTTTTTCTTCGTTGAAGGATATAAGGGTCAACAAATCAGTCTAAAGCCTGAAAAAAGCAGGAGGGCGACGCTAATAAGCGCTGCTATTGTACAAAACTGAAACTAATTCCTTGACTGAGAAGGTAAGTTTGATAGGTTGCGAGACGGTTTGGTCACGAAATCGCGTTTTTGCTAGGTAAATTATCATATGCTGCTACCTTACTATAAAATAATAATGTTCAGAGATCTTGATTATTGGAAAAAAGGGATCAGTGGTGGCGTGAAAATAGTCTTTACCGGTTAAGATCGTATTCGTATCATAAAACTCAAGACTTTCCGTTTTCGCCGCACTTATCTAGCCTTTGTCGCTTTTGGTTCCTCGAGCTCCCATTTCTACCAGACAGCGCCGAGCCTTTTCTACAGTAATGTAGGTCCCGCTATCGGGAATGGACCTACACTAACCTTGGAACCTATGCCTATAGGCTAAATTCACCTGATTTTTGTAAGCGCTTTAAATCCTACATTCCATCTGTGGCTAGGATGGGAGCGCCTCTGTGTAGGTTTCTTGAAGAGGCGCTATATAAGTTATCGAAATTTAAATGAAATGAATGTTATGAAGTGGTTTGTGATCGGATTGACGGTCTAGTTATTGAAAATATTAGGTCCTAAGTTTATATAGCCACGGTGAATTAGTTTTAAAGGTGTCTCTGAGAATTTATACCCAGGATTTGTTCAGTGTTCACACTTTATGTACAGCATCATTGAATACAAAGACGATTTTAAGAAATGCTGAAATACAATATATTCTGTCGAGTTCCATTTGGCGATCGAATTGTTTCAATTGTTTGTAATATTGCAACAACAAAAAATTTCCGTGGCTATAAGTCCTTTGCAGGCTCTGCTGTATTCATGTGTGCCTAACGGCTTTATTCATGCTGCATGTTTTGGAGTCATGATTATACGCCTTCAACTCAAAGTTGACTCGCTAGTCTTTTACATGTTTCTTAATATTTAATTTTTACCAACGTCGTGGGATTGGGAGCGCCCTTGAAAGGGATTTTTGAATGGATTTATCCGGATTTGACAACAGAGGCCATCGACATAAATTTGCTCAGCACATTACAGCACTTTACTTTTTGAATGCTATGTTGGTTTTAAATTCCTGAAATAACTGAATATATTGTCTATTTCCTTATAGTATACAAAGTACTCAAGACAAAGCTGACAGCAACCTTGGAGAAGCAAAAAATAAATTAAATAACGTGATTTTCTGAATATTAATATAAAAAGAGTTGTAAACTTCTTTAAGGTGTTTAATGCAATTTTAGCGTTACTGCGCAATGTGATGCATGGACGCATGTCACACGCAAATAAACTTAGTTATTATTTTAGTTACTTGTCCACTAATACTCACAATAGCCGACTCGAACAAGGATTGAACCTTCACGCTCCATGCTATAGACTGACCGCTCTAAATTATCGGCTGCATAATAATAATAGCCATCTGTTGGTTTCGGTTTCAGAACATAGATGGTTAACGTCGACCTCCTCTTTTCTAGGAGCTAGAGACTGGCATTACACGAACAAGAATAATTTTTCCCGCTGAACTAATCCTGGGTTATGGCTAATGTTTACACCGTGGAACCAGAATACTTTCTCATTATGCTTAAAACTGTTCGTTTTGCGGCGCACTACTGTACAACAGATCTCAGCTGCCTCGGTATTGGTTCGCAATTTTATACTTGGTTTTTTAAAATCTCTTTCAACACCTTTAAAACTTTGGCAAACCGTTCTATTTAGCTAAAATGGCAATGAATTCAAAACACTGTAATAACACTTAAAATAGTCTCAATTCAACGGCACTGCATGAAAACAAAGAAATCGCAACCGTATAATTATATCTTGACATATTTCCAAACAAAGCGTAATTACATGTATCATGTTTATGCTTTCCCACTGCGTGGACGCCGTAGAGTGTTCGGGCGTCCCACTTGAAGCTTTTTTTTGGTTTTGGTTCTTTCGGTAGCTGATTTCTCGACCCAACCCTGATATGGTTTGGGATTTTTATGCTAGCATTCGATTGCAGACAGTGCTATTTTATGACCATCCTTCTATGCCAAGGCATGGGACTGGCATTGTCAGAGTGCAATCAGTGGCGTATTACTTATAGCCATATGGGGCGCGTTGGTGTAGTGGGTATGTTCGTCGCCTTGCAGCCGAAGGGTTGCAGGTTCGAATCCACCTCAAGTCGCGCGTAGGGACCTTGGGCAAGTCCTTCACTTGCAATTGCTCAGCGCTTCGGCGTGAAACTCCGATGCAGTGTCCGCTATGTAGTCGGGAGCGCCTCTGAGTAGACGACTTGAAGGGGCGCTATAACAAGTGCACATACAAACATAACGATTTCGGGCGATTTTAATGATTTATGGCGTTCTAAATATTTATAAACTGTTGAAAAAATGTCATAGTCTCTAGGTTTTTTCAAAATTTTATTTTTAAACCGTCACAAATTATTATAATCAAACCAGTTTCCGACATAAACCATTGTAACTGTATTGTCACTGAAGCTGCGTCCGCTTCTCCAAATCAGCTGTGGTGATTAACAAAGGGGATAAAACATACACCCTTTTCACGCTTTCAATTTAATATATATAATCGACGCTTTGATATTGATTTTTAGCTTCTTCTTCATCATATTCAGTCTTCTGCTGTTGAGCAGGTTTGTGACATGGACGACCTCGTGACCCTCTCCGACCTCCGCCATCCCACTCTGTCCTGCGCCTTCCTCTTGGTGGTACCATATACCTCTCCGTTTTCGAGATCACTCAGCATATGTAATATTCTTCTGCCTCTCGTTGCCTACCCCTCCATACGTCCCTCCAGCAACGTCACCAACATACCCTCTCCTCTAAGTATGTGGCCCAGCCACCAATGCTTTCTCCTGCTAATTAGTTGTAGCGGTTCTCTCTGCTACCATGCCCCTTCCAGAACTGTCTAAGAGAAGATATTGAATCGAGTAATGGAGATGGACAGAGACGAACAGACACATATTATATGCCTGATGCCTATTATAGGTCGACTCGTCATTGTTTTACAAGCTTCTTAAGACTTTTTTTGTTTCAATGTGGTTGGACTGGGAGCGCTTCTGAGTGGATTTCTTGAAGAGGCGCTATAAAAAGTCTTGAAATGAATGAATGAATGAATGAATGAATGAATGTAGTCAACTATCCGCTTCTGAGTGGATTTTTTGAAGAGGCGCTATAGAAAGTCTTAAAATGAATGAATGAATGAATGAATGAATGAATGTAGTCAACTATCCGCTTCTGAGTGGATTTTTTGAAGAGGCGCTATAGAAAGTCTTAAACTGAATGAATGAATGAATGAATGGATGAATGAATGAATGAATGAATGAATGAATGTAGACAACTATCCGCGCTCTTGTTATCATTTCTTTCAATGATGTTTTATACACACCTTTAAAACGTCTACCAACTATTTTACTTATTTTAAACGGTGATTACGCACGCTATGTGCACCACACAAAGCAATTCAAATTCAAATATTTCCTATTCCTGTGAAAATGTGTAAATATTTCTTCATGTTTTTTTGCAAACTTCTGCCCGTTTCGTGTTTAAAAATTGATACTCGAACCAACTTACCAACTTAGTAGCTGAGTGGGCGAAATCGACACAATCATTCGCAAATAAACGCTCATAACTGAAATTTACCTGTCACACCTTTAAAACTATTGTCTATACAGCTATATACATGATGCGTAACGTAAAAATATTGATAAGGTAGTAACGCCATGATAGTGACCACAATCATCGAGGTGGAATCAGTTTACCGACAGCGTGTAAGAACGAAATAATTATCCTTATTGTCGCCCTAGAACTTTCTCCAGAAATGGGACTGGCACTTTCAGGGTGCAACATGTGGTGGAGTATGAGCATGCTGCTGTTTAGCGACGCTGTTTTATAAATAAAGATGATTAGTGCCACCCTCCTTCTTTATCCAGTATTAAGACTGGCGCTGTCAGGTTTTATTTTTTATGTGCCTACTTGCTTTACTACGTAATGGTTAACTTTTGATTTGGAAATGATGTATTACAGTAAACCCAAATTTTGTTAGTTAGTTAGGTAAATATAAATAGCAAAAGAGGTGTTCAACGACTATGGAGAGAAATGACGTACTGTTCCAATATATTATGAAGTTAAGATGTCAGGTTTTATTTTTATGTGCTTATTCACTTTACTACGTAATGGTTAGCTGTTAATTAAGAGAGATGTAATCCGCAAAAATAAAATAATTGTTTTTACTTATAGGTAAATATAAATCGCAAAAGAGGTGTCCAATGACTATGGAGAAAAATAACGCTCGGGCGTTATGCACTCTGTTCCATCTAATATATATGAACATGTGAGACGGGCCCCACAAGGGCCACCTGATAATTTCCAGTGGTCGCCTGGACCTTTCAGAAATTCGCAAAAGATGTACAAATGTAGGACTGTAATCAATTTCGACGATTATATATTTACCACACAGCAGCGAAATAAAAATAAATTGTAACTTTTTCTTTTTAATGATTCTTTCCCAAGTTTTTAGCTAATTTATTTTCATCATTCTAGTTTAAAATGTAGCTTCCACTCTTACCATTGTTCTAAAAACAGTAACCTATGCTGCATTTATTAATTAAGGGCGAAGACTTTGGGGCGGCTTACGTGGCACGAAAATTATCGCTCTTACTTCGACAGCGCCAGTCACGAGCGCATAGAAAAAACGAGCGCAATACTTATTACTTATCGACATAATGTCGCTATAGAGAAACAATTGTGCAATAAGAGTTTTCTGTAGAGGGCCCAATAGTCTGGAATGTAATGCCAAAGAACGTATGCTTGCTTCCAGATAATAACAATGCTATGCAAATTATATATATATATATATATATATATATATTTTATTTAGACAGCTAATTTTCTTGAGTGTTGAGTATAAAAACAAATATTCTTATCGAGGTCCAGAGTTAAGCAGGATCCAGCGTTTAAAAACATCTTGTGCATACCGTAAATTTTTGAAGCGACTTGCCAACGTATCCCATTAAAAATGTTGTGAAATGAAATGTTAGGGTTTAACGACTCTTTTTCATATCGAAGATGATCAGCGTCGGAGGCAGAGAACAACCTCGTACTCCACGTTTATATTGCGACCGAGTCACCCGCAGTAAAGATCCGAGAAATTAATCTCTGATAAACCGACCGACCGGGAATCGAACCCGTGCCGCCGGCGGGGCGAGCGGGCTACAAACCCACTCGACCACTGGATAGATTTTAATTATGATCATAATCGTTGTACGCTCTTAGTGAATCGCCCTCTACCCTGGTTATAATTGAATGGCTTACATGGCTGACCATGCCACTGTACCTTAAACACCTTTTTTCAACTATCTTCTTCTTTTATAAATAAATAGAAAAGAGATATACTCAAATTCCGGACTGCTTTGTTGTTCAAGTTTACAAATTCACTCATTACAACAGCAATCCAACTTTTAACACTTGAGTGCCCAAGGTAATTTTTGGTACACGAAGGCCCAAGGAGGGGGTCCGCGCGGACCCCAGCGTTTTCATGCTAATTTCTTGAGAAGGGATTGGAATATCGTAATAGAAGTTGGTATACCATTCTATGCCCAAATGGTTGGTCTAGGAATACCTAAAAGCATTTCTTCAGATTCATAGCCTTTAAAAAGTTATCCGGGGAAAACAGGCCTGGGGTCCGGTCGGACCCCCCCCCCCCTTGGGCACTCGAGGGTTAAACCATCTAAAGTCTTAATAGTCGGCAGCAACTCGACCAATTTCTGTGACCTGACCTAAATGAATGTTAGAGATGTCGATACAGCTCAACAAAGAAGCAATGACTTTACCTACATGTATATTGAATAAAATGCCAAAACAACTCAGGCTATTTCTGCGCTAGATTGTGAAGTTGCAAATTAGATTTCGTGGAACAAAAATAATGTAGCACAAACAATTTACATTTAATTTCACGATAATTGTAATTGTAATTGTAATCGAACATTTAGGCCTATTATACAGAGCCACTTCAAGAGAACTCCTCAGAGGTGCTCCCGACCTGACACCAAACCATAATCAAAAAGAGAGGTTTTCAAACGCTTGCGGAAAAGTGGCAAAGAAAGACAAAGAAGTTCATTACGGAGACTAATAGGTAACTTATTTCAGAAAGACGAACCGACCATATAGCAAAACTTCTATGCAGCACTGTGGAAGATCGAGCCATAGGAACAACCAGGTTACCATGCGTTGCAGAGCGAAGGAATCTACGGCCAGGAATGAAGTAAGATAAAAAAATATGCATATTGGTCAGTACATATAATATCCATGCGTTGTAAATAAAAGTGGTCAAGTAGTTAACCCTCGGGCTACCAGGGAGGGGGTGGTATCCACCCCCCTAGGTTTTTTTCAAATCAATTTTTTTTTCGTTTGGAATAAATTTTTGACGTTTTATGTAGCTGTAGAGGATTCATTTGCACACATTTTGAGCTAAAATGTGTGATGATATACCATACCATTCAAAAGTTATACCCGATATACCCGAGGCACCAGAGGGAGGTGGATACCACCCCCCCTTAGATTATCGGCTGTATCTTATCCGTCCTTTGACATGAAGAGACACGAATTACACCATTCTGTAGAAGGAATGTGGGGCTACACTGTGGTGGTCACGGAGTTGTCTTTGGACAACCGGAAGTGCTCAAAATAAATTAAAATATATAAATATGTGTTTTATTTTCATAACATTTTCATGTTTTTCCTATTAACAATTATTCATAATTTATTTTTCAAGAGAAGTAAATTATGCCATTCTATAGAGGGCATTTAGGGCTATCTTTTGATACCAATTAATTTGACATTTGATGACCGGAAGTGCTCAAAATAAATTTAAATGTGTGAAAATGTTGGGTTTTTTACAACGTAAACCGATAAGTCTCCGTAAACGTTTTTCAGCAGCTAATACATGTTTTTTTTTCTTTTTATTGTAATTAAAACTAACTTATTACTAGTTTTTATAGTTGGATATTGGACTTTATTATATTTAAATAAATAAATTATGTTAAAACACACAGAATCTAATATTTTGCTTGAGCGAAAGTATACATTTTGTGAAATCGACGGGTGCCTAGGGAAAAAATTCATAATTCCGGGGTGCTTTCATATATTTCAAACCTAAATAATATGCCATTTTGTGCAGAAATGAATGATGAATCCATTGATGTATTACAAGTTATGATATCTCAAACCTAACCCAAAATCCAAAGGGGGTGGCAACCACCCCCCCCCCCCTTGGTAGTCAGTGTTACCAGAAAAGCTTGGTAGCCTGAGGGTTAAAATAAACCCAGAATTTGCAATACGGAGGCGCAGACGTAATCGATTACTTGAAATTTTCATTTTATATATAGCCTGATAATTTCTTGTCAAAAAGGTATCTAATAAAGTCAGCGAATTTTAGTCTAGGGGCTGGAGAACGATTTGAATGGGTTGTCAGTCCGCCACGCTGGCTCTTAAAGATAATTTTTTATGGCATGACCCCCTTTTCTATCTTTCGTTGGACTGGAACCGCTGTAGGTTACAAATGACATTTTATTCAATCGATCAATTAACTGTTGAACAAATATGTATCGAATACTGATGATGCGTTTTGAGATGGAACATTTTATTTATAGCCACATGAAAGAAACTAAATTAGTTTAACCCTAATCCGAACAAGGGGGGATCTGGCCAGACCCCCTTCATATATTTCGTACATAACTTTTTTAAAGGTGATAGTTTCTAATATTGCTTTTATGACTTTGTTCCTATATGGATGAGCTACAATTAGCACATCTAAGCGACCAAATCGGTTGAGTGATAAGGAGATACTGAAGATAATACTGACGGATACTGTATAATGTTGACAGTTTAGACAATAAGAGCAATAACAAAGAATGTGAACGTGAAAAGATACCAATTCCTGAATAATAACCTTAAGGTGTTTTTTTATGATAGAAACAGTGTTAAATATAAGATGATGATGAACATGATGATGAGACTGGACTTTATAGTGAAGATGATGATGACGAAACTGTTGATACTGATGAAGCCGTGACCTGAATACAAGTAAAGATTGTGATTTGTTTGGCAGACAAATGCATTGCCAAAAGGATGTGCTCTGTTGCACAATGTAGCCTGGTAAGTAAAAAAATGTGGAATAAAAGAATACGAACACATTATATGGGAATGTTCAAGATAGTTTTGACAGTTTCCTAACCAACGAGATGAGAGACATCATCATTCGACATACAAACCCGACAGCGACACCTAACTGACTATGATACATGCTTACAATTTAGTTGAAGGCATATTCCATTAATTTTTTGATAAATATTTTATATAAAACAGTCATACTGACTTTTAATTTAACAGCATTTAATACTAATATTATTAGAATTATGAATTCTTTATTTGATTTTCCAAATTTTATAGATAGACAGTTATTGAGTCCATGAAACAGGTATGACAAACCGTCGCAATTAATGTTACTAAACATGTTGTCTAAAATTCATCATAAAAATGATTTATGTTGCATATACATGTATAGACTAATACATTGTTGTTTTTAGTCATTCTGACATCATCCTACAAAATTGGCATATAAAAAACACTATTACCTATGAAAAACCTACATTAAAACGGGGGGTCTGGCCAGACCCCCCCCCTTGTTCAAATTAAGTTGGATTTTCGCTTGTTCGGATGAGGGTTAAATAGGAACTGGTGTCTACAATTTATTTTAATTAAGATTGTTTTGTGTGATCATTTTGCGTTTGCAAATAAAGAAAAGGCTATTATTACTTTATTATCATTATTATTTCCTTTATAAGGACGTAGGTCGTTTGCGACGTTATCATTATTTTAGAGCCTATGTGAATTGAATGGCGATGCAAGGAACAATTATTTATAATAGTCTAAAGATACACGAAAGAGGTGTCTGTTAGATGGTTTTTATCTCACAGTACTGTTACGATAATTATTGTAGATTATGGTGTACGGACCATAATTGGCCATAGGCTGATTGGTCATAGGGCCTATTGAGGCTATTGGTCATTTGGCCTTTAATAGGTAATATGGACCATTGGTCATAGGGTCTATTGGTCATATGACCTTTTGGTCATATGAACGATTAGTCATAACAATTTACAAGTCAAATTAGTCGAGTGAAGTTATAGAAAGACAAACACTTGTTGAAATAAAAATGAACATTTACCGGTACTAGGTCATGTAAATGAATATAAAAAACGCGAAACAAACTCCAAATTATCCATTTATTCGTATGTACATTTTAAATCAGCACATGGCGGAACTAAAGAATCAGAAACATGTGTCTAACCTCTTCACCCGCGTCGTCATATATTTTAACCCAGTCAAAACCCGCACTTCGTATACTAGTGCTGTATTAAGGGAAAAAAATTGAGTGCAACGGCTTCTGTTGTCATAGGCCCTCGTCAAATCTATGCCCTCCTCCTCCTGGTTTCTCCTGAAAGTAATTAAGACACCTCTTTTAAAGTGATTTAAGTCGTCATATAAAAACATGGTAACGACGAGATATAGTTGGTGTTAATATGTCACTTTTTGCTGACGATAGCGCAATTTATATAGGTAATAGAAATATAAAAATTTTAGAAAATAAAATTCAACTATCAGTCACTTTAATACAAGATTGGTGCAATAAAAACGGGTTTAAAATATCTATTAATAAAACTACTGGAGTTCTTTTTTCAAAAAGAAATGATACATCAAAGATTAATATAACGATTGACCGGAAACAAATTAAGATTGAGGATAAAGTCAAATTCTTGGGGGTAATTTTTGATAATAAATTGAGTTGGAAACCCCACATTGATTACATTATTGAGAAATGTAAAAAGAGGTTAAACTTAATAAGAGCTATAAGTGGTTATAGTTGGGGAGCTTGCAAAAAAACTCTTTTGACTATTTATAGAGCTTTAATAAGGTCTATTTTAGATTATGGTGACGTTGCTTACTCTTCGGCATGCAAGTCATACCTAGATAAACTTACAACTATTCAAACTGAGGCACTAAGACTCTGTTGTGGTGTTCCAAAAGGAACTGCCGCATCAGCACTCCAGAATGAGTGTGGAGAATTGCCTCTTCATTTAAGAAGACTCCAAAATTCATTGAAATTTGGGACTAAGATTTTGGGAAATAAATGTCACCCTACTAAAACGATCATGGAAAATCACTGGACAAATGTTTATAGAACATCTGATAATAAAGAACATTCTATCTATACTCGCACCTCTGAATTCTTTAGTTTACTTCCTGCATCATTTATTGGTCCTTCATTCCCTTCTGTCCCTCCGTGGTGCAATAAGCAACTTGAAGTTGACTTATCCTTGAAAAAATTGGTTAATAAGAGAACCGATCACCCGGAATTTTTAAGGCAGGCTGCTCTTAAATTAATCTCTATATATGATGATTGTATACATGTTTTTACTGATGGGTCTAAAGCTGATGACATAGTTGCTGCTGCATTCACAGTGCCAAGTTTAAATGTGGATAAGCAATTTAGATTGTGTAATGATTCAAGTGTATATGCAGCCGAGTTGACGGCCATAATTGAGGCTATTGAATGGATGTCGAATAGTGAATGTTTTTCTAATTCCAAGTTTGCAATATTTTCTGATTCATTGAGTGTTCTTACATCAATTAAGAAGTGTTATAGTGAATCTCGACCCACTTTGTTAAATGATTTACTATTTCGCATTAACAAACTAAATTCTGATCAAATAAGATTTATTTGGATACCAAGTCACGTTGACTTGAGCGGTAATGACAGAGCAGATTCATTGGCTAAAGAAGCCCTAAGTATTGACATTAATTCTACTAATGTTCTTGAATTTGAAGAAGTTTTTAGTTTAATTAAACGATACATATTAGACAGATGGCAGTCAGAATATGATAGTGATAAGAAAGGTCATTTTTATAAATCTATCTGTCCAACTGTTAGTACTGATATAAAATATTTCGAACCTTATAGGCATAAGGAAGTCCAGATTTCTAGATTGCGTCTAGGAACGGCAAACACAAATCAAAGATTATTCATTATAAAAAGACATTCCAGCGGTTTGTGTGATACTTGTCACGTCAAAGAAACAATTCATCACATTTTAATTGAATGTAAAAAAGAAAATATTTCGAATTCATTAAGAAATACATGTCAAATATATAAAGATGAAATTTCTGTTAAAACTTTATTGACTGTCAATTTATATCAAAATCAAGTGTATCGGTTGATTAAACTTATAACTAAAGGTCGGATTTTGTGAATAAATCGTTTGCATCCTTGTTATAGATGGCATTTGTATCTTGATCAGATTTATAATATTTGATTGATGTTTTAAAATTTAATGGTGCATGTTTCTTTTGTACAAGAAACATTACATTATTATTATGATTATTGATGCACTTACATATTGAACTTTTGTAACAGGAACTGTTTACTGGAGTCACTAACGTAATTAGTTATATGAGACAATCAATGTACAATTTTAATATCTAATGTATGGATTTAAGATCTTTTTTCATAATGTGTAAACCTGAACGAGTGTCCGATGAACTACTTTATGTTGTCTACAAATTGAATGTAATTGAGATTGTACAGCTCCGTGCACCTCTTTGGTGTAGTTTGGAGGCTACATAAGTTTTTGTTTACTGCTCTGTACACTTATATTGTATTGTCGTCAACGGCCTTTGCTGCCATAGGATGACGTTAAACTGTGGAATAAAAAAAAAGATATAGTTCATCGTCCCCATTGACGTTGGGCAATTCTTCATCTGGCGTTATAACGAACGAGCACGACACCTTTTAAATGTATTTATAGGAAGTTATATAAACTTATTTTTAGTTCAAACTTCAATATTCACGGATAATTAAAACCCAAGGTCACGAATACTCAATGTATGCTCTATCTGAACTCACAGTTAAACAAAATCTTGTAGTTACAATGTAATTATGTAACGACTTTAATCACTTTAAAAGAGGTGTCTTAATTACTTTCATGAGAAATCGCTGCAACAACTTTTGTATTGCGTTCTTTACAACGTCAATTTCAAATAATTGGTCGAATAGCAATAATAAAAATAACAATGACGATTTCTATGGCGCTGTAGCACATGCGTTCCGTCAGAAGATTGAATAAAAATGCTACATGTATAGCTTCGTAACCGCAAACGCCGAATAACTAAAGCATCTCTCCTAAGCTAAGCAAAGGACTTCAGTCAATTCTGGTGCGCTTACGCAAGTCTGAGGTGTTCGCAAAGATCTATTCTAGAACAAGTGCAACATCAATTATAAATATTGGTGGACGATTCAGATGTAATCATTGTAAATTGAAAGACTAATATAGTAGTAGTAGCAGTAGCAACAGAAGCAGTAGCAGTAAAACCATACTATTTTATTTATATATCTAAACGCACGCCTTGCATAAACAACTAAAAGAGCTGCTTCTAGAAAATAAAAGTGTTCTCTATCCGGCATCAAAACAATGATTTTGAATAATGGTGAAGAAAGTATTTCAGCAGAATTTACTATGTTTATATTATTGTAAAAACGTTTTCTTTAGTGGCTATTATTGCCCTTCTACCGTGCATGATGCATGTCACGTTTCGTATTCAAACGACGTTATTGTTCTTACGAGACAAACCTATAACGTAGAGGTGACTCATTAGTCTTCTTGTCCTTCCGGCTGGAATCAATCCCTCGCAGGGGAGGGATGATTAGTCGTAATCTTTACTATTTAATTTTAATCATCGCCTCTCATTGCAATTTATGCAGTGAAACAAAGTTGGAATGGACGGTATGCGTCATTACATTTACACAGAAATAATGGAGTTCCAAACATTGGCACTAAGAAGAGGATCAGTGGATTTGGATTCAGATTTGACTAAAAAGTGAGAGACTTACATAACGATTTTTGAATCGTCTTTAAGGTGTCTTATTCGATTTTATCGTTGCCTTACAATGTAATGCTTCGGCGCATGTCATATGTAAACAAAAGCTACTTATAAACTTACCTATAAGGATAACTCCGCCACTGGTTGCACTCTGCAACACAGTGCCAGTCCCTAGGATGGATAAAGGAGGAGGGCGTCACCAATGGTGACGACGTTAAACTGCAACTACACACACAATAATTTGACCAAAATAATTGGTTTTTAATTTAGGTAACCATTGTCCCTGTTCGGCCTACTATAGAGAAGCTTTGTAGATGCTTGATGTAATACATTGCAATCGACTGGTTCATGCAAGCATTTACTTTCTGTAGTTGCCAGAGGTTTTGCTATTAAATGGCTATTAATAGCTGCTTACGTACTCATCCTTGCCTAAGGGTTTCAATCATGTTGTGGGCTTTTCTGTAAAGAGCGTTGTGGATAAAATTTTAATGATTTACAAGTATTAGTCAGACGAAATGTTGCAGTTCGTGCGAATGGGACCAAGAGCATTTCCTTCATTTCACACAAACAATAAAAGTAATTAATTTTAGGTTACCATTATTTAACTTTCGGACATATTCGGACATCTTCGTTGGATATCACTGCATGAACACGTTAGACACCTGATAAAACTAGTCGACCAAAATTACATAAATAAGAATAGTGGACTTGAAAATGATCAACTGGAACTACAACACATTGTGATGAAATTCGCCTCCAATATTCAACAGATAAAAAATACCTGCAGGCTATTAAACAAGGAAATATTGCCAGTCTCGAGTGAAGTAAGGCTACAATAACGCTTTTGCTCATCAGCTTAGTGGCCAAATCGCAAGAGAGCTCTCATAAACTGGACACGTCGTTGAACACCTTTATAACGTTGCAAAAATAGCAATAAAATTGTTTTGCGTTAATAATTTAGTCATTTCACTCTTTGAGATTTTTTAAAATAACTGCATCATATTGGAGGAAAGAATAAATTTAATGAGGTGTGTAATGTACTTATATTCTTTTATGGTTCATTGAGGTTATTTATAATATCGTCAGACTTTTTTTGGACAGAGAATAACGAGACAAGTTTATCTTGGACTAAATATTAATTAGGTTCAAATAAGGCGTATATGATAGTCTGTGTTGACATCTGATGTGGCAAGGATATTACGTTGCAAAAGCATTTTCCATCGGTTCATCCTTCTATCATCTCTCACCATTTAGTTTCTAAAGCTGGACTTTTAATTTTTTCATCGACTCTGTCTCTGTGTCACATTTCCGGTCTTTTTCAATTTTGAAAACGCCTAATATATTTCTTGTCGACCTTTATAATTGTTGTGCTTGTTATTCATGGGGATTGACGCCAACTCTTTTCATGCGTTTCAAAACTGTCCTTTTTACTGAGGGAGCGCTACTTAGTTATCGCTTTGAAAAGATGCTGCAAAAACCTTCGTAAATAATTAGTACTGTGTAAATTGGCAATCTTCATTTCTCTTTCATTCTGTCCGTCAGAAGTAGTTGTCCGTGAGCAGCGTCTTATATCCAGCAGTAGCAACAATATGAATTCTACGAGGTACATATTGGGAGAAAGAAGGCATTTAAAGAGGTGTGCAAGGATATCATCATTTTCCAGATGATGCGTTTTGAGTTGGAACAATTCATCATCATCATCAACCGAGGGATCAATGCCCGTAGGTGCCCGATGCCATTCTCATTATTCCGCGCCAGGTTTGTCTCTCCAAGGCAGCGTGTGTTAGGTCCTGCAGTGGTGCTCCACACCATTCTATTATGTTGTTGGAACAGTTGCTTATAGATAAATAAAGTAAACTAAAAAGGTGTCTATGGCAGATTTCATAGAGAGACGTGCTTTCTATACTATCAGCGCCGTTGTGTTGTAGGATGGCTGATCTGTTTTATAGTTAAAATTTGTGTTAACTAAGAATGTTTGTTTTTTATCAAACTGCGTAAGTCAATAAAGAAAAAATATTGTTCCTTTAGCATTTGTGGTGGGGTTAGCACAATGTTCATACGCTGGCGTAGGGAGTTCGAGCGTGCTTTGTAGGCTACTATTAGCGCCATGTATGGCAGGCTGTCTATTTCGTTAGTAGCTTAGATTCATGTATTCTGCATTTTGCGTTCTTGTGAATTACTTAATTGCATAAATGTACACTGTAACCGGTTGCGGTCTGTCAACCGAATGTTTTCGATAAAGAAAATATTTTAATAATTCTGTTCTAAGTGTGATATCCGCATGTTTTTATATTAGCGACATCAGATTCGTAAACATCTATGTAACATTATATGCGGTTTCAAGGAACACTTATTTATAGCCAATTGAAAATATTTAAAACAGGTGTCTATCAGATAGTTTTTGATGTCATCGTGCTGTTATAATAATCATTGGAGATTATACATCAGGATCGTCAAAATCGTAAGCTTAACCTTAAAACGCGCACCTTCCGCGCCAAAGCATTTGATACACCAGTGGTAGTGGATCCCAAACTATTTTTAGGACATAGGGCCACTTTTTCTTCGTTGAAGGATATAAGGGTCAACAAATCAGTCCAAAGTCTGAAAAAGCAGGAGGGCGACGCTAATAAAATGTAAGTTCGATAAGTTGCAAGATTGTTTGGTCACGAAATCACGTCGAAAAGTAGCCCAAAAGTCTTATTTGTTGTCATAGACCCCGGTCAAATCGTATCCATCCATATTATGTACGAAAAATTAAAACACCTTTTTAACACGTTAACAGAGATAAACATAAACAAGCAGGGATGCCTGTGCTGTTTAAATAAATTAAAAATTTCGAGGGCAACGGCCACTGTTTTCAAAGGCCCTGGTCAAATCTGGATCCATCAACTAATTGCTGTGTTCACGTTGATTGAGGTTCTTTCAATCTTAACTACGGTTACTTGGTGGGTTTTTTTCAAGGTCAAACCTTTTCCACGGTGGCTCTTTCTCCATAGACATTCCAAACTATTACCTTCATTAAAGTCAATCTATGAGGGGCTGTTAATACCATGATAAACCGTGGTAATTAACTGTATGACGCAGATTTCTGTGGTCCTATATAGAACACTAAGCTCCAAGTGTTGTGATAGGCATGTGTTTTGGAGTGTTTTCTTTGTTTCTGTGTGTGTGTGTGTGTGTGTGTGTGTGTGTGTGTGTGTGTGTGTGTGTGTGTGTGTGTGTGTGTGTGTGTGTGTGTGTGTGTGTGTGTGTGTGTGTGTGTGTGTGTGTGTGTGTGTGTGTGTGTGTGTGTGTGTGTGTGTGTGTGTGTGTGTTCTTTTGAATTTTTGTGTAGCATATTAGTTCAATAGAATATTCTGCAAATTCCACTTATTGCTGAACGTCAAACCTTGCCTTGCTTTTTTTGGCCGTATATGACCTTCTTTTAAAACTTCAGAATCAATCATTCTCTTCATTATTGAAAATTGAGCAATGAGCATGTCTTCACTTTAGACACCCTTTTATACGTTGAAGTACACAGCAAGGGGAAAAGCAATTTCCGGCGCAACGCTATGATATTTCGTTTACATTGAGTAAGATTTTTTTTAAATATATAGGTTAGTAATGTTTTCGGTCAAGGCCATAGCTATGTGGGTGTTTTGAGTGCTTCACCCCTCTCTCCGAAATGAAAAATGTAAAAAAAATAATAGATTGCATTCACTAGCATATAATGAAAAAACATGAAATTAGGCAAAAAATGGTTAAAAGCCGTTTCCGACGACTAAAAGTGGTCTGATGAAAAAGGTCGACAGAAACTCTCCCCCCTCCGAAGAAACACACCCGAAATCAAATCCTAGCTACAACCTTTTTTCATTATCGCTATTGCCGCTAACGCTATCACTATAATTCTATCAATGAGGACAATTTAACCCTTGATAATAAAAAATGTGACCGTGTACAACGTCTACTCTGGTACTACCGTAGTGAAATGTGCTAGTCTCAAGCCTGGATTAGGGACGATGTCAGTGCTATCCATCATTATATGGTATTGCAAACAGTTATAATTTCCGTTAATGTAGAACCCTTCTATAAAAGTATTCATTTTAGACACCTCTAAATCATTTTTAGTGAGTCAAATAAGATGTCTGAATGTTAAAATGTTTACAATGTTCCGTTGCACTCTGGTTTTATAGACGGCCATTAATTTCCGCGCTCTCTTCCTAGTCTGGAGAAAACGTGATGGTGATGTAATGACACAGTCATTAACCCATTAGTGCCTAGCGTCCCCAAAAATGGGACACCACTTCAAAAATTCACAGAAAAATAAATATGCATTGAAGATGCAATTTAATGTAATAGCCGTCATGCCAACATGTTGATTAAGTGATTCTGGCAAAAAATGCGCACCAAAAATATTTTTCCCACCGAAAATTTTGTTTTTAATCAGGCCATTGACCTATTTTAGAAAATGTAAACATTGCGGACATTCCGCTTCTTATTTAAAAATTTTTGTGTGCATTTCTACAAATCTGTCTTTGGTTTCACAAACGTTGGTATATACTATTACATAAATAATTATATAAAATTCATTTTAATAAAATATAACATTTGCATTTTATCACTGAAGCGCTGTCCCATTTTTGAGGACGCAAGGCACGAATGGGTACGTGAAGATCAGTACACGCAGTTTTGCATCTTGTAAGACATTTTAGTCAGATATTGTTTGAAAAGAAGTATAAACGGCGGTTTTTAGGCAGAAGTATCACTCGCAGTTATAGTTAGCATTATATAATGTTATTTGACTCAAAAATATATTGACAACTTCAACTATAGGCTACATCAGGCCTATGTATATATGTATAGCCTACATAAATATTTCACAGGGATAGAAATCGTCCAGAATCTACTAGGCCTATGCAATGTAGTGCAAAATAATAGTCAAAATGCACTCATTCTCTTGTATGCAATTGCTAGAAAATTAAATTTAATAATTTAATTTATTATAATTTATTTCAAATAAATAAGAAAAAATCATTCGCGATGTAATTTGTCATTCTTTTGTAAGGTGTCAGCCAAACTCAAGAAATGGCATTGTGCATTGTGCTCAATATAACATTCCTGTAACATTTCCAGTTAGGCCTACCACAATTTCAGGTTGGCCTAATGACTAGTCAATGGCATGGTACTATGTTGAATACACCACTCGGCTTTTGTTCTGATTCACATCCATGTCACCATAATAGATGAGTTGGTACATGGATCCAAAGCCTGGATTAGTCAGGAGGCATCTTGGTTGTCAATTCAGTTGATTCTTACTAACAAATAGTGGTCTTTCACCACTTCTTTACCACTCTCAGACTGCAACTAAGCCTTGTTGGCTACACAGACTGTTCGTTGAATACACCACATGGTTACTTTACTCAGTCAGACCTATAATGGAGTTGGGGTCATGAGTCCTCACTCCTCAACTTGGTGTGGGTGGTCATTGCAACAACTATGTTGTGTAGGCTACTATGACTACTTCTTTACCACTCTGAGACTGCTACAGCAGATGAGCAAAATATACCACTATTGAGACGATACAGGCCAACAAATGTGGAGATTTTCACTTCCTTTGGTCGAGCTGTTCAATATAGAAAGTGAGGGCCAGTTCATGGATCTAAACACATACTGTGTCTATTAGGAAAATGAAAGCTGACTGTACGAACCAGAAAGTATGAAGTTCACTTAGTATTTTAGCACTATATTCCATCTGTTGTAACTCAGATGCATTTTGCGAATGAAAGTGCGCGAAAAGTTTGAGAAAAATGATAGGTCGGTCCACATAAAGAGGGTTAGGCCAACAATTTACTACACAAAACCAGACAAAAGCACTTTAGCACTTGAAACAGCTTCATGTAACTGTCTTATAATCTCTCTGCAACAGTATTGGTTGCTATTGCTAAAGGATGTTGATCTGAGACAGTGCTGTCCAACGTGCGGCCCGCGGGCCGCATGCGGCCCGCGAGGTGATTTCAAGTGGCCCGCGCCCGGGCTCAGTAAATTTTCGCACTTCGTGTAAAATGAAGTAAATAATAACATTATTGATCGAAACTTGAACGGTTTTTAAAAATTGACTTTGTGACACTAATGTGACAGTTTCCTATTTGGAATGCTACCCGGAAGGTCAATCACTTAAGCTATCTCTTCTTTCTTTTCCTGGGGTTAGGATCCCATATATTCTATCTTTAGATTGACGCAGGGCTTCTGGCTTGAGCAACTCTTATTACAGTATACTCAGCTAAACGGACCCCGCAAGGCGTTCACTTCTAGTCAGTCCATGAGATGTGTACTATTATGTATTGTGTAGTCCGCTGAGTTCCAGCACCTCTGCAAGTGACTGCGACCTTTCCTTCGAAATAATATTCGAAATAACTCGACTATATTATAGTCGAGTTCTATAGGATTAGTTCTTATAGGATTAGAAAGAAACTATTGATAACTATTGATAAGAGACCCTGGGCCGACGAATGGCGATGTCTTGGCTCTTTCTGGTCTAACGACTATGACTGCTAGCTGTTTGGACTGAGACTCTAACTCTGACTGATTTTTTATGAAAGCCACAGCAGGAGGATGAAAATTCACCCCAGTCAGAAATTGGATCTTAGCCCAAAAATTGACTGGGAGACGTAGGCCTAATGAAGAGCTGAGCTTGCCAAACTGTGTCTGTGCGACGAAACTGAGTGCAAAGCCACCTTGCACATGCTGGTGCTCAACTATTGCGAAGCATGACAATCGTGGTTTGTGTAGTCCACATGCTACTATTCGTTATTGTTAATCTTGTGGGACTTGTCGAACTCTTTCCACAAACTGATCAAGACTTTCCTCTTTGACAATTCCATGGTCGGCAGCATCTATCTGAATAGTTATCTTGAACGGGGCGGTAGGCCCTATACACATTTCGTATATCAATAGCTCTAAGACTGATAGATTATAATAATTCCACGTTAAATTTCAATACTCGTTTCAATGTTAATAATTATAATAGGCCCTGTATTAGCAATAAATGTTAGTCACTGCTTTTGAGTTTACTGTTGCGGCCCTCGGCTTCAAAAATCTTGCTTATGCGGCCCGGGGTACCAAAAAGGTTGGACAGCACTGATCTGAGACATGAATAGCATTATTACGATATGCTCTGTGTAAGCAGTTCATTTCAAAATGTGAACAATTTTGCCTAAACATGTATTCAGGCATACAATTTTTGCAGACATTTTGCTTATAAATATGATTTCCAATGATTCTGAGTGCAAATTATATATCTATTCTCTTAACTAGACTGTATCAACAGTATTGAGTGATATAACCCGTACATATCACCATGTAAATCTTCACGTACCCTTTCGTGCCTAGCGTTCCCAAAAATGGGACGCTTCAAAAACTTGCTCCTAAAGCATCAAAAGCAAAAATTTCGCAGAATTTTTATTTTTTATTGTCCAAACTCATCATTTGCAACAAAGTTTTTATATTTTGAGATGATTTTGAAAAATCAGGCACTAATGGGTTAATGAAACGATACTGGGAGTAATGACATTTGGTCGACAATACCAAAACTACTTCTGTTGACAGCAGGCTGTACCTGAGAAGTTGGGGACTGGGGCCTGGTGGTGTAGTGGACTAGTGGTGGCGTCGGTATCTTGGAACCGGAGAGTTCCAGGTTCGAATCGAGTTTGCGCAGCCGCGTGTAGACCTTGCGATTGCTCGTGCATTTTACGTCAAACTCCAATGAAGTGTCCACGCTGTAGCCAGTTGCGAATCTGAGTAGTGGGCTATAGAAATGGATAAGTAAATTCTAAAACGCCAGTTTTTAAATAAATGAGTTCACTAATCCATAAAATTACATACTTAAGCGAGTACTCACGATAGAGGAAAAAGGCTGCATTATGCAAAACAAATTTCTGTGGAGGGCAACGGCCTCTGTTGTCTTAGGCGCTCGTCAAATCTGGCTCCATCCATCCTTCACAACATATGAATGCAGTGTGTTGACTTTTCTAAGAATCGTCGTTTGTGACTAGTCTTATATACCTTCTATACGTCCTTTATTTCTTACTCATTGAACCACTAATTCTAAACAAAGTCTAAACATTACCCTGGATTACATCTACATCGAAAATGCGTTGTCGGTTGCGAAAACCGATCTCAACAACATTATCTAATTGCGCCGATTTTAAACACCTGTTTTATGTATAACTTTACAAATATATAAGTAAATTGTCCGTATTACAACGAATGTTAATGATAAATGACATACCTGACGAAATACAGGGAGTAGAAATGACCTTGTTTGCTGATGATAGCTCTATTTATGCTAGCCATCGCAACCGTAATAAATTACAGAAAATGATTCAGTTATCATTAGATGCAATAAATGCTTGGTGCAATAGAAATGGTTTTAAAATCTCTATCAGTAAAACTATAGGAGTTTTGTTTACTAAGAAATGTAGGGTATCAAATATTGACATAAAAGTTAGGGATGAACACATAAAAATAGAAAAAACAGCTAAATTTCTAGGAGTAATTTTTGATCATAGGCTATCATGGAAGCCACATATAGAATATGTTATTACTAAGTGTAAAAAACGCATGAACCTGATGAGAGCAGTGTCTGGACACCATTGGGGAGCTTCGAAGAAAGCCTTAGTCCACATATACCGGGCCCTTATTAGATCTGTCATTGATTATGGCGATGTAGCTTATTCTTCAGCACCTAAATCGCATCTAGATAAGTTATCATCACTTCAGACTGAGGCGCTAAGATTGTGCTGTGGTGCTGCCAAAGGCACTGCTTCTTTAGCACTTGAAAATGAATGTGGTGAAATGCCTCTAAAAATGAGAAGAATGCAAAACTCCTTAAAATTAGGTACAAAGATCTTGGGAAACCCAAATCATCCACTCAGATCTGCGTACCAACCGCATTGGACCAATGAATTCAGAACACCTGGTCAAAAAGATCAATCCACTTATATGAGAACTCACACCTTTTTTTCTTCGATTAATCTCCCTTTTCAATCTCCCACTTTTCCTGCAACTCCTCCTTGGCTGAATAATGACATTGACGTCGATATCACTCTTCACAAAGAAATAAGTAAGAAATTCGACAATCCTGAAATTCTACGTCTTTTATCGTTAGACCATATAAACAAATATCAAACATACACGCATGTATACACAGACGGTTCAAAAGTAGAAAATACAGTAGCTGCTGCTTACACAATCCCTACCTTAAATATAGATAAACAAATCCGTCTATGTGATTATTCTAGCATATTTGCCGCTGAATTAACTGCTATTAAAGAAGTATTTTCTTGGATATCAAAAAATGAAAACAAAGAGCTTAAAAACTATGCTATCTTTTCTGACTCTTTAAGTGTTCTTACTTCTCTTAAGAATTCATTTACAAAGTCCCGACCACTTCTATTGCAAGAAACAATAAGAGCATTTAATGAAATTAAAATTAGTAAAGTGCACTTGATCTGGATCCCTAGTCATGTAAATATATTAGGTAATGAAAAAGCTGATGCCTTGGCCAAACAATCACTAAGCATGCCAATTATTAATTCAACCAACTATTTGGAAATGCAAGAAGTCTTTTCAATTATAAAATTGTATGTAATAGACCAATGGCAGAGCTACTATGATAGTGAACCTAAGGGTCATCACTATAAATATATATGTCCAGTAGTGAACACAAGCTTGAAATATACTGACCTTAACAGAAAGAAAGAGGTTCAGATTTCAAGATTAAGATTAGGAAAAGTGAATTTAAATGAAAGACTTCATCTTATGAAGAAGCACGACAGTGGTCTTTGTAATGAATGTAAAGTTACAGAGAACATAAAACATTTATTATTAATTTGTAAAAAAGAAAATATATCTGATGTACTAAGAAATGCATGTGTTTCTTTTAAATTAGACTTCAATACTAAGAATTTACTTGATGACGGTTACATGCAAAGTGTAGTTTATAGGCTTATAAACCAAATAACTAAAGGAAAAGTTGTGTAACTACTTAAAGTGTTGTCCATGGATGTAAATCAGATTAATATTGAATATTGAATGTCATGCCATTGTAACATGATTGTGTTGGAATACTGTTTGTCATCTTTGATTTTGATAAAGCAAAATTATATTTCATATTAACCTGTTTAAGAATTTCTTTTACAGAAATGTAGAAGTTGCAAAACAAATCTGTATTAAGAATGGTAATCAAGAAAAGTTGGTGATATTTCTTACATGTGACATTTACTGCAGTATATTAATGACTTTCTCCAAAAAACATTTAACATAATTTGTATAGCTGGTGTTTTTAGCTATTAACCATTTTAATGTTAAGCAATGAACACTAATGAATGAATTGAACGGTATATTATGTTTTGGCTACGGCAACGAACAATGATATTGTTATGACAACGTTACATAGCTATGGTGTATTTTAAACGCCATGAATTCATTGTTAATGCACTGTGTAACCTGTACATTGTCGTCAACGGCCTTTGATGCCATACGACGACGTTAAACTTTGGTTTAAATAAATAAATAAATACAACGAATGTTGGAAATAACAGCAAAACCGAAGAGCACTGCCAGGTTTAATCTTATCATGATCGTATAATTATAACTTATTTTATATTTATTTATCCATTTATAGAGCGCTTCAGTGAGCTACTCAGAGGTGTTCCCTACTACAAAACGGGGCATTGCATATAAGCTACATATAATTATATTAATAAAAGGTAATACTTTCGATTCCGTTTGAAAGGATACTAATATTATTATTATGATAATTACACGGACGTTGTGTTGTAACCGTAGGAGGAGGGGAAAAGTAGGAGGTGGGGGAGGAAGATGAGGAGGACGATAATGAGAAGGAGAATGAAGATGAGGAGGTGGAGAAAGACGTGGCGGAGGAGGTGAAGAAGGAGAAGAAGGATTTCGTTTAGAGAAATAGCGAGACAGAGACAGAGAGACAGAGAGACAAAGACAGAGACAGAGAGACAGAGAGACAGAGAGGGGCGGAGACAGACAAAAGGACAAACTTGACAAACGACCAAAGACAACGGCGGTCGTTTATTCGTACCCATATCCGCAAAATGATCAGAGTTACATTCCATCCGTTCGCACCCTTCCTGTCTAAAACTAATTGCGACATTTTAGTGTAGGCTACAGCATTACCCGATTGTCGTTTTAATTGTCACAGCGGTAAAACTATTGCTCTTGCGGTATTTATTGCAAATGTTAAACATTGTTTAAGGTGTCTAATTGATCATTTTTATTTCGAGAGTGCTCTAGTCGCTTCTGACTTCAGCCAATATCTCGCATCCTATTCCGCATTGTGCAGGGCCCTCAGGCCACCGCCGAATTTTGTCCTTGGGCACACGTTGACGATGTGCTCCATGGATTGCACCTGTCCGCACTCGCAGTCCGCCGACGACCCGAGACCCCATTTGTGCAGGATCGCGCGACAGGGACCTTGCTCCGTGCGGAAACGATTCAATAGGGTCATTGATCATTTAACCCTTATAGGGTCACCGGGGGGTAAAAAAATACCCCCAGCTCGGTTTTTCACGAAAATCTTTTTCCCTGAAAATAGTTGAAGAAATCGCTTTTGTGACTTTTCCTAAATATGTTTTATGCACAGAATGCATCCAGTTTTATTATCTATCCATGCACCCAAATCAGCTATAAAGTACGAAAATGCACCACTTCGTAGATATTTTAGTCAGGAATTCATAAACATAGCATTATGCAATATGCATGCGTTACACGTGAGTGTCTTGCTGTCACACTGTCTCCTTATCAGTATCTGAACATTATATCATTCATTCATTCATTCATTCATTCAAGTATTTATATAGCGCCTCTTCAAAGAAACTACTCAGAGGCGCTCCCGACTCCAGCACGGACAAATAGAAACGTATGTCATGATTAGTATCGTTTTATATATAGAAATCGTTTTGGTTTCATAAAATTTGGACGAATAAATGAAATTGTCTACAGCAAATTATGTGAAGTTAACAAGTGTAGCATCAATTTAGACCCTGAGCTCATGATTCTAATGCACATATGACTTCACTGATAGCCATTTTATTATTCTGGCCGCCATTGTGTCCGCCATTTTGATTTTCGTGCAGTGCCACATGTGTGAATTTGGTTCCTTTGCATTCCTTGACCTCGAAAATGTTGATTTAGACTCTGAAATCATGTTTACATTGCATACATAACTTCACCTATAACCATTTAAGATTATGGCAGCCATTTTGTCCGCCATTTTGATTTTCCTGCAGTGCTGCATATGTTTCTTTGTTCCAGTGCATTCTGCGAACCTTCTATAAATACTCTCTTTTAGTTTTATACTTGAAAATCGGAGTTTATCATAGGAATCATGCGAATCACAGTGGGGGTATTTTTTTACCCCCAGGTGACCAAAATCGGTTGAGAAATTTCGTGACCCTATGAGGGTTAAATTATTTGACGTTGATGTAGTTGCTGTTGTGGCTGTAGCTTTTCTTGACTTCGCAATAATAACCGAGCAATTGTAAATTTGCTGTTATTGACTTTTATTGTAATTGTTTGCAAACTATTTAAGGTGTCTAATAATTATTGATAATTTAAAATATTCGACATGGTTGTTTCGTGTTGTTGTTGATGCTGTTGTTGTTGTCGTCGTCGTCGTTGTCGTCGTCATCGCAGGATGATCGCAAGTTATATCCTCGATATTCGATTTTCAACTACAGCAGCCAGCGTCTTTTTGAAAATTAATTTCTTATTTGAAGAAACTTGCAAGTATGACACCTGAGAAACATTTAAAATGTAACTTCCTCTTCTAAAAGAAACAATATCAAGCTTACATCGAAGCTTAGTAAGATTGTTAAAAACGTATAGGAGGTTATTAATATTGTCGTTGTATCAGTATCGCCGTTAACGTTATCACTATAATTTTATCTATCAGGACAGTTTCACCCTTGATAATAATAAAATGGAACCATGCAAGGTCTATTCTGTTACTACCGTGGTGAAGAGGTGCTAGTCCAAAGTCCAGATTAGGGAGGAGGTCGGCGCTATCCAACATTATATAATTTAGGGCATTGGAAAAGAATAATAATATCTGTCAATGGTTGCGATCCGAACCGTGCTATGAAAATGTGCCTTTTAGACACCTCCAACTCATTTTCAATGAGTTAGATAAGATGTCTGAATGTTTAACTTTATATGTTATGTCCACTCGTCCCAAAATTTTATAGTCGGCCATTAATTTCCGCGCCATTTCTATTGTCTGGAGAAAACGAGATTGTATTGTATCTATTGTATTGTATCTATAAATTTATAAAGCGCCTCTCACAGTGTACACCAATCAGAGGCGCTCCCAGTACGTTAGACCAAGAGGAAAAAATAGTCTTGAGACACCGAAAAGAGGCATTTGGCCCACCAGTTAATATGAAGGAACGCGCTGAAGGAGGAAGCTGGTTCCACAATGCCTTGCCAATGAGAGCAAAGGCACGCATTTTAGCCAAGACAGACCTAGCTCGCGGGACGAAGAGATCATGCCGATCAAGGGAGCGTATATAGCGAGCGAAGGCAAGTGGCCGAGGTCGACAGATGGATAAGAAACCGCCAATGCCTGTTGTAAGTTTCTGATCTAAAATAATGTAGATGAATGAATGAATGAATGAATGAATGAATGAATGAATGAATGAATCAATCAATCAATCAATCAATCAACTTATCAGTCAGTCATTCTATCAATCAACCAGTCAGTCAATCAGTCAGCGAATCAGTCAGTCACTCAATCAATCAATCAATATACCAGTCAATCAATATACCAGTCAGTCAGTGCAATGCAATTTGTCTGCCAGTGCAATTGTTAGCGCTTTTTTTCCAAAATCCTTTATTGCCTTTCTCATTGGACCGCAAGTCAGATGGAGAATTATAATCAAAACGGATTGAGATCGCTTTTAGGGGTTGTCCAGTGTGATATTAAAGATAAATTTCTTTGTGATGTTTAAATTATTAAAGGAAATTATTTCAGCTTAAAAAGGTTTCGAAGGATTTTATTTTTCTAGCAATAAATAAACTCTTGCAAAACAAGTTCTTATAAAAAAGTTTTTCTACTTAAAAGAGGGTTCCAAAAATTAACATTTTATTATCATCTTTCTTTCGCGTATGCCCCAGGTGTTGTCGAAAGTGGACCGGGATTCGGGTGAATTCGGTTAGCTAGTGGCATCCTTATTTTCCTATAAGGTACTCACAGGGAGGGAGCGCCCGGATTGACCCAGACTTCGTGATGAATGAATTGTCACTATGACACCAGTTTCTGACCCATACCATTGGAGGCGATGGGTATGAACAAATGATCTCCACTGTTATCGGTTTTATTTCGAGTCCGCGAAAACCACAAGAGAAGAAACTTCAGTGAGGGATATAGAGAAGGACATAGACGGAGCGTGAAAGAGACAGACAGATTGAAAGAAAAGTGGACGACTATATTCGCAGAGTGAAGTGGCATTTATAACAATTTTCCTCGTGCTTATTCAGTTATGATCTCTTTTACACACCTTTAAAACACTTACAGACGAATATATTTATTCAAAAAGGTGACTACGCTTAAATGTTACTACGGCTGGTTGACTAATAATTTTCAGTTTAAAGGCAATGTGTGCTACAAAATATCATTAACGTCGCCCTACTCTATCTAGCCATAGGATCGACAAATTGTGGCTTGCAGGCAATAGGTACAAATACAACACTTTGGTTAGCGCTGGGGCTAATATTCTTCGTCCATTCAATGTTACGTTCGCTGGTAATGTGATTTTCTAACGATTAGATGGAATAGCTATCAGGAGCATGTAAAGCGCGATTTTATGCTTTGCAAATAATATAACAGTGCAGATTAACTTCTCATGCTCAGTTCATACGCCTGAATCGTAGACTTAGGTCGGCTTGCATCAATATGGATACAGTGGCGCTAAATAAAATGCTTAGAATCGTCATTCAGTTCAGTTGATATTGGCTTCATTATTATGCGATCCATGATTGTAAAATTCACGTCCACATACCAGTAAGCAGAATTCCTCGTATTATATTTAGTGTCATTGCTTTGGTATCCAGCATTCAAACAATAATTATTCTATCAATCAGAACAAAGGTAGCCTTGATAGAAAAGGTCGTTTGCAACCATGCAATGTTTACTGTTGTAAAAGGGTGCTAGTCCCAAACCTGGACTAAGGAGGTTATTAACGATCTTTCTATGAGAGTACATCGCTAAAGAGTAGCTAGCTATAATCAATTTCGATATGAACCGTTCTATGAATCCCCATTTAAGCACCTTTAAACTAACTTTTAAAGAATTATTAATTTGCTGGAATATTTATTCTTCATTTATCTCGAAATCCATTAGTTTCATTCACTTTGTCGCCTTGTGTTGTCGGTTCGTGGAACCCTAGCGACCGAATTCATGACAAGTTCTCTCCACGATTCTCTCCTTTTCCTCATCGCCTCTCTCAGCTGTTCTAGAACCACCGCTGTTCTCCTGTGCACCTCATTCTAGTCCTCGGTTGTCCTCTTCTCCTTGTTCCTCTCTCCACAAGCCAACAGCATCGCCTTCTCCACACCATCTGCGCTCATCACCAAAATACGTCAATTTCTGTCTTGTGATTCTTTGGTTTAATGACACTGTCCTCTCTCAAATCTCCTAGCTCCTGTAGAACATATTCGCTTGCTCTCTTTTCCCTCCATGATAACATGTGGAGATTCCACCAAATTCTCGCAATTAGCTAATTTAATTCGTAAGCGATGAGACATGTCTGTCTCCACCCCGGGTGTATATTGCGTTTAAGTGGTATTACTGTAAAACGAATCTATGTAGGCCTACGACACTGTAGGCTACGCAAGTTGAATTGATGAAAAAATTATCGGAAAATTGATACAAAGTAATTCTTATTTAAATGTCAAACGCACTTAGATCACCTTTCATATACACCATGCGATTCATTCAGTTATTAATTTTACTGATTTATTCATACATATAGTTTTCTTTTAATCACTCTGTATAATATGCGTAGATTCTCAGTAGACAATGCTCTCGTGCTTATTCAGTTATGATCTCTTTTACACACCTTTAAAACACTTGCAACCAAATCTATTTATACTACCTGTTCTACTTCCTCTTAGTTCTGATGGATATGAAGCCTTCATCGGAAGAACCACTAGAGTCCATTTTTGACATTTTTTAGTTATCTGTGTCCTGCCATTCTTAATGCTATAGAGCATGTATTGACAAGTTCCTTTTTCAGAAAACTAACGTCAGTCCAAAGTTATAATGAAAATAAAATATAGTGTTCATGCAATAACCACGGAAGTCCATGGACTTCAGTGGTTCTTCCATGAATTCACATGTAGGCCTATGTATGTATGCAAGCATGCATGATTGCATGTACGTATGTATGTATGTATGTATGTATGTATGTATTTATGCATGTTTGCATGCATGTATGTATGTATGCATGCATGTATGTACGTTAGGCGCTGAAGCATCTGCACTATACCATCATGACTCTAAATAATCCTGTTTTAAAACGGAAATATTACACTGACTATGAAAATACCACATATTGACCTTCAGTTACTCACAACACAAGGACAATCCACTAAAATAAAGCGTCACCTTATAAAAATTTTTTTCATTTTTAATTGGTTATATTATTTTGCTACTGAAAAGCAACTTTGAAATTATCCTTATAGGACAATTTTTGAATATCCTGTATGCACACTGACAACTTGGGGAAAAAATGTCCTAAAAATTGCCATATACAGCATGTTAAAAAATTTGTATGTGGCGCCACCTAGCTGGTTAGCCAATATAATTTTAACATGTTACAGAGACAACACATATCAACACATGTGCCAAATGTTATTTCCATATTTTCATAGGTGAAGTACTTGTAGACTTACAAAGTTTATTTTGTGAATATCTCAAAATCGTAAAAATGGACTCTAGTGGTTCTTCCGATCAAGGCTTCATATGTTTTTTGCTTTCGACATTTTCTCCAGTTTCAGAATCCCGCACATGCATTCATGTCACTTATGAAGCTCTAAACGAATTACAAATAATAACTATAGTAAAGAAAACCTGTCACTTCTTCTTCTTCACGTTCTCTGCCAATCGGCAGGTCCAAACGTCCAATGTTTCCACTTTTCCCGCTGTTGTGCCGTGTCCTTCAGTTCTCTGTATCCAGCTTCCATCATCCCGTCCAGCAGTTTTTGTCTAGGCCTTCCTCTGCACCTCTTCCCTCCAATCTTCCTTCAATTATTTCTTTCTGCAGTGAGTCACCTCTCACTTATGAAGCTCTAAACGAATTACAAATAATAACTATAGTAAAGGAAACCAGGAGCAGCAACAAAAGCAGCAGTTGTAGTATCAGTAGTTGTTGCAATTGGTATTTTTCTTGTTGTTGTTGTTGTTGTTCGATTTTGTTGTTAATGTTGTAAATTGCAATATCACTAATGATGCTAAAACTGATAGGTACAATAGTAACAGCAGTGCGGGGCGCGGTGGTGTAGTGGGTATGTTCGTCGTCTTGCAGCCGAAGGGTTGAAGGTACGAATCCACCTAGCCGCGTAGTGGCCTTGGGCAAGTCCTTCGCTAGCAATTGCTCGTGGTCTTCGGAGTGAAACTCCGACGCAGTGTCCGCTCTGTTACAGTAGTCGGGAGCACCTCTAAGTATGGAGCATAACGGGGCGCTATAACAAGTGCACTAACAAACAGTAGTAATATTACCAATTGTCATGATTATTTTAATAACAATTGGCCTCAAATAAAACGTAGGGATCTTGGGCAAGTCCTTCGCTAGCAATTGCTCGTGGTCTTAGTTGAATCGCTTCATTTTTTGCTTTTGCTTCAGATGGTCGCAGTTTAAGGACGCATTCACCTACAATAGTTATTGTTGCTCAGCGCCTTCGTGTGATATTCCGTCATTAAATGATATCGATATCGCATCCCTAGACTTATGTAGTTCTACGTTTAATATTGTGACTTTCCGATTCGCGAAGGCACTCACCTTGCACACCCTTTAAACTAAGTCATGTAATGTTATAATAACGTATGACACTTTGGGACATTGTATTAGTTTGTTTTTGGATGGTCGTAGGTCTGTTTCGAAATGTGAAGAGTAAAAACTCTCATTGAATGATCTCTTCCCTCTCATGTTACTGCATTGCATATATGAGTTGTAATTATTTAGCAGGACAATGGTCTAATGAATCTAATCCAAATGTCCAGCAATTAAGTGGGGCAGGGCTGTATTGGTTAAAAAGAGGGCGTAAATTCGCCTATTCACGCTACGGTTAATTGTCATTGATTGATTGGATGATTGAGACCCAAGATGTACCAATGCTTTGGTTCCGAAGGTGTGCGTCTTAAGGTTAAATTTACGATTGCGAAGATCCTGATGTATTTTCTCCAATAATTACTATAACCTTTAACTATGAAATAAAAGCTATCTAATGGACACCTCTTTTATGCATATTTAAATTTATATAAATAACTGTGTCCTGCTCTGCCATTCATGTCACATCTATCTTCTTTTCCTTCCGTCATTGATATGACGATGAGGTTTTTACGAAATTTCTCCAAACATCTCTGTTCCTGATTGTTTCACCGATCTCAGCTAAGCTCTTGCCTTTCTCCCTCAGATCATCTTTGATGTTATCCATCATTATAAAACACACTGTGAAATGTCAGTAGTGAAGGTTTGGAGTGAAAAGCTCAAAAACTGTAAAAATGTATACCGGTCAAACAGCGCAAGTGCAAGTCCTTTACTCGAAATTGCTCATGGGCTTCGGCGTGAAACTCTGATGCAGTGTCCGCTCTGTAGTCGGGAGCACCCTTGGGTAGGGAGCTTGAAGTTGCACTATATTAGGTGCACATGCAAACAATAGTAATATTACTAATTGTCGTGATAATGGCCTCAAATATTAATTATAAATCACTGTTTTGAGTCCCGATTGATTGCTTTCTTGCCCGTTTGTTGCTCTAAAGTCCAATAATTGTCTGCTTATCTCGGGTATTCCAGCAGCTTCTTTTTTTTTAAAATAGTGAGTTATTAATTAACGAGGTTTAGCATTAAATTTAATAGATTTGTAAGTGTTTGGCCAAACAATATTATTGGCCATTGGACCTCACAGCCGATCAGCAACCTCGTTTAAACATACAATTTACAAAACCCAGTATTCTTATAGTCTAATTGCATTAAATTTAAAGGTGTCTAACGTGAGCGTTGTTTCTAATGACAAGAAGTGACATTATTCAAATTTTTGCACACCATTTATTTACATATGTTATATTTATAATTAAGTGAATATCCATGCCTTACTTAATCAAAGGCAATTACAAAGTTATTGCATAACACATTCATTGCTGATAATTGAGTCCTAGCTCTTAGTTCCGTTACCCTGGATAGAAATTTGCTCGGCATATTATAGCACTTATGAGCAAGGTACTAGACCAGAAATTACTTTTTAAATATTTTATATTTATTAATAGGTGAATATCCATGCCTTACTTAATCAAAAATAATTACAAAGTTAGTGCATAACACATTCATTGCTGATTAGGGAGTCATTTTGGTTCCTTTTTGCTCGTACTGCTACCATGGAGAATCGAGCCTTTTCTGTTGCTGGTCCGGTGGTCTGAAATAGCCTTCCGTTTGAGCTACGTTCACACCTTGGGACTCTACCAGAATCGTTCCTTACTAAACTTGCAACTGTTCATTTTGAGCTCGCTGGAGACGGGAGCGCCTCTGAGTAGTTTTTTTTTATTGAAGGAGCGCTAGGTAAATAAATGTCCGAATGAATGTGTTCCCACAACAGTCGCATTGGTGTGATGCATATGTGACCGTGGCATATTATGTTGATGCTATACGTACTGAGTTGAGGTAACAAGTTGGGAGCGCCTCTGAGTTGAGGTAACGAAGGCGACTCAAGATAGGAAAACCCTACCTAACCACTTGGCGCTACATAAACCTCCCTTTAATAACTCTCTACCGACCAAAGTGTAACAAATGCAATGAGAAATCCTGCGGTCGGCAAATTGAAGATGGATGGATGTCACGATCGAATGGACGTGCGACTGTCGATGATGCGAACAGCAGAAGGTTCTCTGGAGAAAAATTGTCCATGATGCCACCAATGTTCGGAGTGACGAATAGGGCACCGACGACGACGACGATAAAAAAAACAGACACCTTTTTAACGTATTCACATCATTGTAGATAAGCAAAGTTTTAATTGCTAGCTTCTAACTATCTCCCAGTTCGCCATCTATTATGAAAGGCCGACACCTTGCAAATGAATTTACATAAAGTTATATAACTATCCTTTCAGCTCAGTGTTAGAAAAATTGCTCATTAAGTGATGTAATATGCCCAGGGCAATGGTCTTTGTTGTCATATTAAGCCCTCGTCAAATCTTGATCCATCCATCCATTTTTAGCTATTAAAATTACCTGTTCAAGTAAAGCCCTTTTGCAACCACAGGAGTAGGTATTTGCACACACAAAAATATATACCCACCAGTTATGTATGTTTAGACACCAATTTGACGATTCTAAGTGAACTGAAGGCTGAAATTTTGGAAATTAATTTTCTCAGACATTGAAAAAAAAGCAGCAATTGAAGCAAAGTATTCATTTGGCATTTATTTTTTTTAAAAAATAAGCCCATGAGTTTCCTGTTGCTTCGGCTGTCGTTATTGCGATATAATGAGAAGAGAACCAAACACCTTTTTATTGTATAAATATTTAAGTATTTAACGCTATATTATTTGCTTTCTTTTCTAATTACGAACATCACAATCATGATAATGAAAAACACCTTATTAATTGACTCACGTGATGCTATATAAGCAGCTGTGAAGGAAAAATTTCAATTATAGTCCAAAGCTTCACAAATCGATATTCAATTAAAGCTGAGGTAATGCCAGACAAGAGCTTCAAGAAAAGGAGGGGCCACAGCGTCGATAAACAGCACTAAAGTTTTATTCGAATCGTCCCACAATGACGATTACTACTACAGAGTCGATTAATTTTATACTAATTTCCTCTTCATATAATGGTTGGTGGTGGTGGTGGTGGTGGTGGTGGTGGTGGTGGTGGTGGTGGTGGTGGTGGTGGTGGTGGTGGTGGTGGTGGTGGTGGTGGTGGTGGTGGTGGTGGTGGTGGTGGTGGTGGTGGTGGTGGTGGTGGTGGTGGTGGTGGTGGTGGTGGTGGTGGTGGTGGTGGTGGTGGTGGTGGTGGTGGTGGTGGTGGTGGTGGTGGTGGTGGTGGTGGTGGTGGTGGTGGTGGTGGTGGTGGTGGTGACGATTACTATGTTAAACCTTGAGCATGTCTTTCATTTTAGACACCTTTTAAACTTAATTGACCAAATTTATATAAATATACGACGCAGACCCATAGTTGCATTCTTGTGGCAGAGCAACTTGGCTTCATACAGTCAAAGAGCAAGGACCTTAAACAACTAGCTCCTCTTCAAAGGGGTTGGTACTCAGAGGCGCTCCCAACCTCAGCGTGGACAAAATTATTAACACTCGAGTGCCCAAGGTATTTTTTGGTACACGAAGGCCCAAGGGGGGGGGGGGTCCGCGCGGACCCCAACGTTTTATGTTAATATCTTGAGAATGGGTTGGGATATCGTTACAGAATTTAGTTCTATGTGATCCCAAATGAATTTGCAATCGACTGATGTATCTTATATCACAATAACACCACCTGGTGTTATATTACAGTGTAAAATCTTGTGATACAAATTTTACGTTTGCTTGCGTTATTTACCAAAGGAAGTCCAGCGTTTTCATGTTAATATCTTGAGAAAAGATTGGAATATCGTTATAGAATTTAGTTCAGTGTAATCCCAAAAGAATTTTCAATCGATTGATGTATCCTATAGCACAGTAACACCACCTAGTGTAAACTAATAGTGTAAAAATCTCGTGATACACATGTTGTGCTTGCTTTATGCTTGCTTGCGTTATTTACCGAAGGAAGCCTATACGGTGTACATGTACGTCTGGCGAGTCCGCATGCCAGTCAGCTACTCTCATTTCCAGCTATCGAAGGACCAGTAGCATTATGGTAGACTAAATCGTAATTGCAATTGTAAATTTGTATAAATTTTATCCGAGTAACCTTGACAGAATGGTTGCCACCGTTTGTATGAACTGTCCTATGCCATCCGTTTTGACGCAAACCTGTTGTATGCAATTATTGCTGTTGGGGCTCATAGACTAGGCCTACTTGCAGACTTTCAAATTATATGCTGCAAACATAGTGCTACAATGTCAGTAATACTAAGTTCAACAATTTGTATGAATCTTTCTTTCATATAACGTGCGCTGACCATTTATTTATTGACCATTAACCATGCGCTTGTATGAATATCAGCCGCAAATCATGGGGTACCCTTAGTATATGCTGTGGTTGTGGGGTGCAGGGTTGGACAATACTCACGCAAAATATACCATTCGATGCACAAAAGGTTGCTCTAGGAATACCTAAAAGCATTTATGCAGATCCATAGCCTTTAAAAAGTTATCCGGGAAAAACAGGCCTGGGGTCCGGTCGGACCCCCCCCCTTGGGCACTCGAGGGTTAAACAAGTTTTCCTCTCTCATTTGAAGACAATTACTTCACCTACAATAATTAATACTCCGCGCCATCGTTTGATACTTCATAACCAAATTGAGGCGCTGTGTGAAAAGGCAGATAGGAGCCTCTTCACCGCTGCCTTGACGGACCCTGGACATGACTGTCCTAAACCCGCTCCTTCCTCCTATAAAGACACTCCCCTATTCCATGCCCCAGACCACATGACCGAATTATCCCACGGGCAGACAACTTAATGAGAAAAAGTTTTTAATTAGAATGCTGTATGATGCCTAATTTTTGTAAACCGAAGTGCGGATCATTAAAGAATATACTTACTTACTTTTATCATTAGTGAATAGTAGAATGTATCGTATAACATACATTCAAGTTGTCTATGTCGCCACTGTTCAATCTTCGGATTCGTTCGGACGACTTCGTTGGCACTCGGCGCCAATTCAATCGTCTTAATATGAAAACCATGCGAAGAGACGATCAATAATTATATTCTACCATGAGCATGAACATAACTTTTAGACACCTTCCAAACGTGTTGATCACATTTTATATAAATTCAGGACGCATAACGAGCAGTTGAATTCTTTCTATACAATCGGCTTGGCTTCAGACGGTCACATTGTTAGTATGGCCAGCTGGGTCTTGCTTGAATTTACCTACTTGATCTTTGTCATCTTTCTCGGCTTGTGTCAAGTACTCGGGTTAGTCGGTCCCTGCGCTCGGCTGATCGGGGGAGTGCTCTCAGTGCCATTTGCTCGCACCTCCATACTGCAAGGACGTGATTTTTTCTGTGGTTGGCCCGGTGGTATGGAATGCCCTCCCATTTGAGCTGTGCCTGTTCCCTAGATCACTCTCTGACACATTCTATAAGCACTTGACACTTTTCTTTTGGGCCGTGCTGGAGTCTGGGTCTCTGGGACACCTCTGAGTAGTTTTCTGGAAGAGTTGCTATACACATACTTGAATGAATAAAATTAATAGCAATGACCTTGAACAATTCATTCAACTACATCGCCATATAATCGTGGCTCTCAATATAATAAATCGTTGTATCCTATCGCATCCCTAGACTTATAAAGCGCCACTTTCATAATTATTGCAACTTCCAGATTGGCTTGCCTTGAACACCTTTTAAACGTTATCAACCAATTAAATAAAAATGTATAATAGATAGATCACCCATTGTATAGTTCAACGAGCCCGGTAATATTATCTCCAGAATGCACATTCATAGGATGCATCTACAATCGTCTAACGTTTGGAGTACCTAAATTGAACACCTTTTAAAGAGACCAATCTATAGTTATAGAAACGGAGTTCAGCATTTACCATTAATATATCTTTCCAGGTTTTTGGATTTTCCAAAAATACACTGTGTCCGGAAAAATTCCAAGGCTTTACGGTAAATATAAAAATAATTAGTAAGCATTAATAGATTTTTAAAATTCCAGGAACAGTTTAATCCTGAAATATTATGGAACTATAATTTATGTTCGAAATGTCCGCCATTGGCTTCCACGCATGCTTCGAGACGTACACGCCACTGACTAACAGCAGCATCGACGACCAGTTGATCAAGTTCATCCCAAGCATTAACAATTCGCTCGCGGAGTTCTTCGATGTTTCTGACCTTTGTCTTGTATACTTTCTCCTGCATTACTAATAAATTACAAAGAATTTTGTTGGTTTTTAAGTACGAATCAAAAAGGTTTTAAAATTTTCTAATTGATTATTATCTACTATAGTTTTTTTCAGTCATATATTAGAGCCTTGGAATTTTTCCGGACACAGTGCATAATTATAGCTTCTGATCATTGGCTGCTCAGAGGCGCTCCCAAACTCTTGAGTTGCGCCATTTCAATTGCCGTATTTATTATTATCATTGATTCATTATTACTCATTGTCATTACTATTTAAATCTTGGCCACTAGTTAAAAGTAATATTTATTATCGCCATTTACTGCAGTTGAGGCAAAGAAATTGTATTGAGGAGTAGAGATGGACAGAGACGGACAGACAGAGGCGCACAGAGAGACAGACAGAGACACAGAGATTTAGACAGCTGTCCGCGCTCTTGTAGACCTAATCATTTTACGACACCTTTAAAATGTTTCCTAACAATTATATTTATTTAAAATGGCGATTACATTAAACGCTGTGATTTCTGTTGAAATATTTTTAAATCAACGGCGATGTAACTATGATAGCAAGGATATAATCGCGTCAGTGTCTTGACAATTCAACCCGAAGCATCATATAATGTTTTCCCGTTACGTAAAGAGTGTTCGGACATTACACGCTGCCACGTCAATGGCTTCTTTTGCTGGTTCTTATCTGGTTTTGGTATTGGTTCTTTCTGTTAATGGATGCGATCAAATCCCTTGTGAAAAAATACCTTTTAGACACCTCTATCTTATTTTTAATGAGTTAAATAAGATGTCGGAATGTTAATTTTTTTATAATTTTCTGTTGCAATCTGCCTGTGGTCTTATAATAGACGGCCATTAATTTCCGCGCTCTATTCCTAGTCTGGAGAAAACGTGATGGTTAATGATCTTTGTAGTGACACAGCCACTAAGAAACAGCCAAATGCTTGTTTTAAGCCTCTGATCTAAAATTAATCAGTCAGTCAGCGAATCAATCAATCAATTAATCAATCAATCGATCGATCAATCAATCAATCGATCGATCAATCAATCGATCAATCAGTCAATCAAGCAGACAATCACTCAATCAATAAACTATTCAATCTATAATTATACCAATTAGTCCGATCATGTGATCATAGAAGATAAGTAGGATGGCAGGTGATCAGTGCATGCTATGTACATGAGGAGTGCCAGCTTGAAGCAAATGCGCTCACATAATAGGAAGCCAGTGTAAAGAGCGAAGAGCTGGTGTGATGTGGTCTCGGTAAGAGAGTCCAAGACACAGTCTTGCAGCTTGATGAAGTATTCTAGTTAGAGGAAGAAGTTAGCATTTAGGGAGACCGTAAAGTACCGAGTTACAGTAGTCAAGTCGCGTAAGAATAAGGCAGTGAATCAGTGTTTTCAGTGATGCTGAGTCAAGAGTAGAGCGGAGCTGTCTGATTCTCCTTCTTTGTTACTCTTAGTCAATAGTTTTCAACCTTTTTCAGTGACGGAACGTGTTTCAATTGTCGGGGTAATGACAACAGTTTTCTAATCCACCTTTATTACAGAAGGAGTTATTCGAATTGTTTATGCGATGTATGCAATTATATATATAGCTAATATGACATCGTTTTTAGGGTGTGTAAAGTAACGCCCAGTTTCGAGCGTTATCGTGCGGCTGAATTGAGCCAAAGATGGTTGACACGTTTAAATCGCAATAATTATGCAGACGCCATGACCTATGTTGTTCTTAGTCAGTGGTGTTCAACCTGTTCTAGTGATGGAACCTTTTTCAATTGTTTGAACATTGTCGGTCAGAGTACTGACAACAACTGTTTTCTTGCATGGCTAAATCGGATAGAGGTCACCTTTTTTTATAGAAGTGGCCTTAAAATTGTTTATGCAATGCATTTATTTTTATATATAATTACAATAAAACCGTTTTTAAGGTGTGTAAGACAACGCCAAGTTTTTAGCGTTATGGTGCGGCTGAATTGAGCCAAAGATGGCTGACAGGTTAACGCCACAATAATTATGCAGGCGCCATAACCAAAATTGTTGTGGATAATAGTGATGCGGTGACATCGATCTGATATAAAATAGTTCATGACTGCTGTAAAAAAGTTTGATCAAATTTGAAAATTATAATTTATTAATTTTTCGTCAACGCATGAAAAAAAGTTGCACACCTGCGAAACCTTTAAAAAAAAATTACATATTCTGTTATTTGCATTCAAATGCTAATAGAAGAGTCTGGCATTTATTATACACCTCTATCAACCTATAAATTTGCCACATAACTTTTGTCGCGTTTGAAAAAGGTTATTAAATCATCTGCCGAGAATGAGTCGAAAATGTGCCAGTGTGAATCCCAACGTCGTATATTTCTATAGCGCCACTTCAAGGCAAACTACTCAGAGGTGCTTTCAACCACAATCGAAGAGAATGTCTGTCAAATGTTTGCGGAAAAGGGGAAAAGAAAGAGAAAGAAGTTAATTACGGAGACTGCATCTTACTTCGTAATTCATTTCTTATACCTACATGTGTATAATATCAACTTGAATAAATTGAGCCAGACCGACCATAGCAAAAAATAGTAATTGACCTACGGTATACGAAGGAAAAGATTTCCGACGGCATCGACCTTTGTTGTCATGAGCTGTCGTCAAACTACGTATTTATCCTACACCAGAAATATATCATTAACGTCACCCTCCTCCTTTATTCAGTCTTGGGACTGGCACTGTCAGAGTGCCACCAGTTTCAGAGTTCCACTTTTAAGAACCCGGTTACTTACACTTAAATTAATGCCATTGTTGTTGCTCCTTTATATAGCATTGTAAGACAGCATTTTAAAGGTGGTATGTAATGTTAATCCTTGATAATGGTAATCCTTGATGGTAATCCTTGATAATGGTAATCCTTGATGATGGTAATTATTGATAATGGTAATCCTTGATGATGGTAATCCTTGATAGTGGTAATCCTTGATAGTGGTAATCCTTGATGATGGTAATCCTTGATAATGGCAATCCTTGATAATGGTAATCTTTGATAATGGTAATCCTTGATGATGATAATATTTGATAATGGTAATCCTTGGTAATGATAATACTTTATGATGGTAATACTTGATGATGGTAATCTTTGATAATGGCAATCCTTTATAATGGCAATCCTTGATAATGGTAATCTTTGATAATGGTAATCCTTGATGATGATAATCTTTGATAATGGTAATCCTTGGTAATGATAATACTTGATGATGGTAATACTTGATGATGGTAATCTTTGATAATGGCAATTCTTGATAATGGTAATCTTTGATAATGGTAATCCTTGATGATGGTAATCTTTGATAATGGTAATCTTTGGTAATGATAATCCTTGATGATGGTAATACTCGATAATGGTAATCTTTGATAATGGCAATCCTTGATAATGGTAATCTTTGATAATGGCAATCCTTGATAATGGTAATCTTTGATAGTGGTAATCCTTGATAATGGCAATTCTTGATAATGGTAATCTTTGGTAATGATAATCCTTGATGATGGTAATACTCGATAATGGTAATCTTTGATAATGGTAATCTTTGATAATGGTAATCCTTGAAAAATAGTGCCAGTCCCAAACCTGAATTAATGTTGAGGGCGACGCTAGTAATCCTTGTTATCAACAGTGACGTTAAACAGAAGCTACAACTAGTCTAGTAAAATAAATTCCAACGATTACTCGAAGGCCATTTTTTCTTACAAAGCTCTGATTATACTTACACACAAGAAACTCGTAACATCGCCAGTCTCAATCGAAGACGATAAAGGAGGGCACCGCTAAGTTATCAACAGTGACGTTAAACAGAAGCTACAACTAGTCTAGTAAAATAAATTCCAACGATTACTCGAAGGCCATTTTTTCTTACAAAGCTCTGATTATACTTACACACAAGAAACTCGTAACATCGCCAGTCTCAATCGAAGACGATAAAGGAGGGCACCGCAAAGTATGGCTGAAAAATAATTTAACCTTCGCCAAACGAAATTTTATTTTATTACGCAAATGCTGAATGTCTATTCGTAAATGTTCCTAATATTTATTTCTTCAGCAAGCTGCTTGCTGTGCTTTTGCTGGTTGTCTAATAATAATTTACATTATTGCAAATGTACACAATAATAAGTAGGTGAATAGTCAAAATCGCAAGATAAAGCTTAAAGTCCGGAAATACGTTAAACACTTTTTAAACGTTTTCACATATTATTATATATAAAATCACATGTAATATCCTTGAATTATTCCTCATGGGCGGCTTCAACCAAGACTATTAATAGAAACAGTCTGATATTTTCTTCTCTTCGTTCTCCGCCCTTAGGCAGGTTCGAATGTTTGACGTCTCCAATCTTCCTTTGTAACGCAATTATGACAATGTCGCTCAAACTTCATTTGCTCGATAAATTAATTTTATGAGCAAATTCATATGTTAAGTACTGGAAAAGCTGTGTTCGGTAGTTAACATTGGAATTCTCTGATGTACATGACGTAATTGTGACGTCAATATTCATGTCAGAAACTTCATATTTGAATCAATGTAAGATAATTATCTCAGGATAAAAACAGTTTTAAAATTTTGAAAATCGATTAAGATTTGCCTGTTTTATTCACATTATAAAAAGGGGTCTCGATTTATTGGGACACAGTGTATATAATCGCTTCCGCACACCTTTGAAACGCTTGGGAACTTTCCTATTTACATGAAAAGATGATTACGCCGAGAGGAATTCGTCTCAATTTCATAGCCGCATTATGTCAAGCAACATCTGCCGATAGCCAAAGATAACATAGCTTTTCCACCTATATCTAGGTGTTTTTGGTCTTGTCTAGGTTTCTAGGTTTTTTCTGTCAGGATCTAACCTTTTTTTCAAGGCGGTTTTTCTCGACTTTTTACACATAAAAATAGACTTTTTGGTGAAAATGCACAACAGACGTGAAAAAAGTCGAAAATCTTGTGAATTTGGACCAAAAATTGTAAATTTTGGAGCGAAAGACTGTTAAAAAGGTCATAAGAAATTTTATCAGGAAGGAAATAAAAAAGCAAATTTTAATCATCGTCAAAGGTTGTCAGAATTTTCAAGCCGGAAGAATGGAAAATCCGTGCATTTTTTCGATAAATTGTCAATCTAGCCTTTTCTAGCCTTTTTTCGAAAGGATCTGACCTTTTTTCAAAATTCAGAGTGGCATCTCTGCCGATTGCAACTATTATCTCTGTTATCATGAGCTATAATAGTTAGACTGTGAATTCATCCATAATGCTAGACTTGAACTTGAGGGTCTGCTGAGATATCGTCCTTTACTCACTAAACAAATCAATACCTGCAAGCTTTTGAACTAGGTGCTCGTAAAATAATGTTAGTCACGAGTGAAGACATAGCATAACACTAATAAAGAATCTGCTCACAAAATTACTGAAATCGGCTCAAGTAAACAGCAAGAAGCAAGATGACACTCACAACTTGACGTTACGCTACACACCTTAAAAACGTTTATCTAATAATTATATAAATATAAATGCATGCTGTGCGTAAAATGGTCAACGACCTCTACAGTAACTGCAATAACCATTTTTGTCTTTAAAGCATCAGACGGTTTTGAATAATATCAAAAATTGCAGCGTGTATTAGAACGGGCCCGGTTAGGGCCAGAACATGTTCAGGCATTTCGATTATCAAGAGCCACAATGCAATGGCCACGCATTAATAGAAGTTGCTGTGCTTTTGTGAGAGAAAGGCAAACTCAAGGTCACCGTTAGAGGGCCACATAAACAAAATAATCATCACCGATTTTAAAAAGTCGAGTTAAAGAAGCGGAACAAGGAGCGCAGAGCCAAAATCACTGTTACATGCACAACTGCTTCCTTGCCCGTTTGTTGCTCTAAAGTCCAATAATTGTCAACTTATCTCGAGTAATCCAGCAATTTCTTTAAAAATGAGTGATTAGTTGAATTATGTTTAGCATTTATAAATTTGTAAGTTTTTTTACCCGAACAATAATTATTGATCCATGGACGCCAACAACCATACTCTCTACGAAGTGCAGTATTCTTATACTTTAATTGTATACAATTTAAAGGTGTCTAACGTGAATGGTGTTTTTGATAGCAAGAAGTGACATTACTCAGATTTTGCACACCATTTATTTAAATATGTTATATTTATTAATACGTGAATATCTGTGCCTTCAAACATGTTCGTCTACGTTGACATTCGGCTTCACTGCAATCATCTTATGAAAACTAACAAACCACCAAATCGTCGTTTTCATTATCCGTCGCTTGGTGCGCTGCTTTCAGCGTCGTTGAGCATTTATGCTGCGCTATCATTTTGTTTCTTTACATAGAAAAATACACGTGTAGTGATTATTTATGATTTATGATTTAAAATGAATCGGACGATATTCAAATATTCTGGATAACAAATACTGCGACCAAAATAGTAGATTAGGTGTTTAAAGAATCTACATGCACAATTATTCACACGTTAAAATGGATATGTAATTTTTATCGGTAACAGTTTCAGCTGACCGTTATTATGCTATACAAAATTAGCTTACAGTCTAGCTAATAGCTATATGTCATTAAGTGCGATACGATCCGTTCTATAAAATCCGTAATAATTTTACACACCTTCAAACCATTATTTTAAAGAATTATAAAATGCTCTTGAAAATTATTTCTATAGATGCATCCAGTCACCTCGTTGAGCCACGAAACACCGCGCTGCTTATGTCATCTGACAGTGACAGTGCGAGTCCCAAGTCTGGAGAAAATTAACCAATGAGGAAGGGAGGGAGAGGAAGGGAGGAAGACAGGGGTGGAGGGAGGGAGGGAGAAAGGAAGGAAGGGAGGGAGGGAGGGAGGGAGGGAGGGATGGAGGGAGGGAGGGAGGGAAAATTAACCAATATTTGTTGTAAGTCTTTGATATAATCTAAGGTCGATCGATTAATACATGAAACGATCAATCAATCAATCAATCATTCAATCACTCAATCAATCGAAATTTATATTGCGCCGTTCAAGATCCTTACTCTGCGGAAGAGAATAAGGATGAAATTTGAAGGTTTAACGCCTCCCCTCATAATCCCCAAATCTCCGTACTCTTACACTGGTTTCTAACTGCCATCAACGACATTTGGCAATGTTCGGACATCTTCGTTGGCTATCATTGCACGAATACGTTAGACACCCGACAAAACTTGTCAAACAAAATTACATAGCTAAGAATAATGGACTTAAAATGATCAACTATGTTCGCCTCCATTATTCAATAGATAAAAAAAATCTGCATGCTATTAAACTAGAAAATATTGCCAGTCTCGAGTGCAGATGAAGAAGGCGGGTGCCGTTAATTTGCTGCAAGATAATTTCCCTTCGAAACGAAGAGTTTTATTTTTGTAATTGCTTGGCTTTGCGCAGGCTCCGTGACCTCAATATTGTTGTGGATAATAATTATGTCGCTGTGGGCAGACGCTGTGAACTGGGATGTTTCGACGTTTGAGCTCGTTCACTATAAACAGAACAAATCAATATCTGCATGCGGACAAATTAGAAGTTGGTAAAATTGCCAGTCTCTACCGAAGAATAATCGGGAGGGTGCCGCTAATTATTGGTTGCAAGATAATAATTATTGTCTTTGCCAAGAGAACTTTTGTTATTTATTTGTATGACTGAGCGAAATGTTTTTTATAATTTAATTTCTTCTGCAAACTGCCGTTCGTTCGTTTGCTAATAGTTGCAAAAAAATAAACTAACTAACACTTTTACCCAGTAGCTAGTAGACAAATCGCAAGAGAGCTCTCATAAACTGGAGTACTGGACACTTCGATGAACACCTTTATAACGTTGCAAAAATGGCAACATAAAAAAAAATGTTTGCGTTGCTAAATTAATTATAACGATCTCTGAAATTTTATTAAAAATAACTGGTTCATATTTGAAGAAAGAATAAATTTAATGAGGTGTGTAATGGACGTATATTCTTTTATGGTTCATTGAGGATAATAATTATGTGCACCTGTTTGAGATTTTCTAATTCAAATAGCCCGATATAACCAAATGATCAAATATCCAAAATGCCCAAATGCCCATCCATCCTAATACACAAATATAATTCCCCTGTTCGTGTCCAATACATCTACAAGAACGGTGACCACTGGAGCGGAGTCTAACAGACTCCATGTAGATCTGTACGACATCCGTATACTGAGAAATGATCAACGATTTTGGATACGCCGATTCGGTGAACGGATGTCTCAGCTTTAACCGGAAGCGGATCGAGTTCTGGACTGCATGGATCTACCGTATGAGTGCCGGACAGAGGGACTTCAGGTTGACGATCGATGTTTGGAACTTTGAAGGTGGAAGGAAGGGTCCACGCAGATTATGATCTGTTGATGCAGTATCGCTTCAGGATGCACGTTCGCCGATACAGAGGCATCTCAGGCGAGTGTTGGTAGAGAATGAAAACTAATAAATTGCCTCAGATAATTTTTGACATTTCTGCGTATGGCATTAAAACAAAGAACACCTTATTAATCTATTTAAATACGGCTATATAAAGAATTTTCGGCTCAGATGATAATTGAAGATCAATGACGGTCTTTTTGTCGCACCGCACCAGCTATCGGTTTCATAAAAATAAGATTGCTTACTATTAAAATTATCCTTGAAATATCTTTGTAAAGAAAGAGATGATTCTGTCTGTCTGTCTGTCTGTTTGTCTGTCTGCCTGTCTATCTGTCTGTCTGTCTGTCTGTCTGTCTGTCTGTCTGTCTGTCTGCCTGTCTATCTGTCTGTCTGTCTGTCTGTCTGTCTGCCTGTCTATCTGTCTGTCTGTCTGTCTGTCTGTCTGTCTGTCTGTCTGTCTGTCTGTCTTTCTGTCTGTCTGTCTGTCTGTTTACCTGTATGTTCAAATTAATGACCTTGGGCAAGACTTTCACTCACAATTGCTCAGCACTTCGGCGTGAAATTCCGATGCAGTGTCCGCTCTGCATTCGGAAGCGACTCTGAGTAACGAGAGAGAGAGAGCTTTAAGGGGCGCTATAACAAGTGCGCATATAAATACAACATATCGGTTACATCATAGATATACAGGAACATCATAATTATACCTGCTACATCATAATTACATCGGTTATATCATAGTTATATATGTTACATCATAATTTTATGGGTTATATGACTTTTAACGGTTGTGTCATAGCGCCACATGTTGGCGTTAAGCTTCAACTGTAAGATGACACTGAAAACTGGACGCTATATTACACACCTTAAAAATGTTCTGATATAATTAATAATATTCCAATGCATCAAAATTTTTAAATTAAAGAACAACAACACTTAGTAGCGAGAGAGTGCTTGAAGGGGCGCTATAACAAGTGCAAAATGTCAGTTACTTCATCGTTATTATTGGTTATAACTATCATAATTTTATCGGTTATATCATAGCGCCACAGTATGACGTTAAACTTCAAATACAGGTCGACCGCAAGTTGACACTCAAAACTGAACGCTACGTTACACACCTTTAAAATGTTGCTAAGATAATTATTAATCTTTCAATGCATCCAAATTTTTTAATTAAAAAACAACCCGGCGAGAATCCCGACAATCTCCTTGCGAATGAATTTGAAACACGATCTCTTCACAGCTCCATCTCACGACTGTGATGTAAACGAAAAGTCTGCCATCTGGCGTATATTACGACTTCAGTTGCGATACATCTAACAATCGATACCTTATAAATAGTCTTTCCTACAGAAACAACCTCTTTCTGCATCTTCTCATCGACCTCTCCGTTCTCTCGACAGGACTGTCTTATTTGCTACACGATTAATATTACGAACTGTTTACATAGCGCACCATCAAACTTATCTACTCAGAAGAACTCCTGGTCCAACAACGGCTAATTATGGTCGTTTTTGGCGAGAAATGAGCCAGTAACCATAGGTAACAGCGCCTGCACAGAGCGTAAACTATTGCCCAAAAAACATTCTGTACTCCATGTGGAATTCCCTTTCCTTCCCTCCACTCTGCTCTGTTACTCTTGCTACTGGATTAATATCTAACATCTCACCCATTGTAAGACTCGTTATCGTACTGTGAACGCTTCTCAATGGTCACGGCTGTTAGCGGCACATTTGAAGTGTACTAATACAAGGCAACATATTGTGGGGCGCGGTGGTCTAGTGTTGGCGTCGTTGCCTTGGAGCCGGAAGGTCCGAGGTTCGAATCCACCTCCCCGCGTAAGGACCTTGGGCAAGTCCTTCACTTACAATTGCTCAGCGCTTCAGCGTGAAACTCCGATGCAGTGTCCGTTCTGCATTCGGGAGCGCCTCTGAGTAGCGAGAGCTTGAAGGGGCGCTATAACAAGTACACATACAAACAAACAAACAAACGAACTATCTACCATCTCTCCCATCTTGACTTTTCTCTCTGTAGGCGTTATCGTAAACTGTGAATGCTACTATAGATGGCCACGGCTGTGAGCGCAACATTTGAAATTATTAATTGCATTACGTATCTAACGGTTCTTTAGAGGTGCATGGAAGTTTCTATAATTAAGAATTTTAAAGTAGGCCATGAAGACAGAATCAATTTTTATCAATGTAATATTTATATTCAAATCAATACATAAATGCTGTTAGACACCTACGAAACCTAACCAACTAAACATATATAAATTCACTTGACACTATAATTATATTTAATTCATCTTTCACAAGCCTGATTGCTTTAGTCTCGACAGTTACTTGTAGTCGCCTGTGAAGACTGATGATATTGCCGCTTTATTGCGAGTTTATTGTGGGCTAGCATAATCAGTGCTTTGTGCATGATAAAGCAGTGTTACTTTCAGTCTTGATGCAATTGACTTTCGGGAAATCGTTGGAATTTATTTCACTAGTAGTTGTGTATGTGATAACAAAGACCTCTGTTCCTTTTGTTGATCTATAATTAATGTCCTTTGATTTCGGTTGAGTGCCCAGGTTTAAATAAACGAATATAATTATGTATGTTACTTTATTGCACACCCTTACAACGTAGCTACTATTAACTATTTGTTTTTTATATTGTTAAATATGTTATATTATATAACATATTTCTATGAATATGATTTCAGTGGTGACCCGTCATAATAGCCCCGTCAAAACAGCCCCGTCATAATCGCCCAGCGACAAAATAGCCCCGTCATAATCGCCCAAGGACAAAACAGCCCAGAAAAATTCAGTTCCCGACAAAACAGCCCCGTCAAAACAGCCCCGTCAAAACAGCCCGTGTAAACAGTTCCGCGAAAATTCATAGACGACTCGGACAACTATTTCAGATATATAAAAACAATCATCCAGCTTCCATTTCTTAAGCGTTTTATCATTCATCAACCTTCTATTTAAGATCTGTAAAACTATCATCCAGCTACCATTTCTGAGGCGTTTTATCTGGATCAAAGTTTTTTTAAAGGATCTAATAATTAATCGGAGCTGGATGAAGGTTTTATAGGTCTTAATTAGAAGCTGGACGAATGATAAAACGCTTAAGAAATGGAAGCGGGATGAAGGTATTTTTATTTTAAATAGAAGCTGGATGAATGATCAAACGCTTGAGAAATCGAAGATGGATGAAAATTTTATAGATCTCAAATGGAAGCTGGATGAATGATAAAACGCTTAAAAAATGGAAGCGGGATGAAGGTATTTATATTTTAAATAGAAGCTGGATGGATGATCAAACGTTTGAGAAATCGAAGCTGGATGAAGGTTTATAGATCTAAAATACAGGCTGGATTGACGATCTTAAATAGAAGCTGGATGTATGATAAAACGCGAAGTTCGTTTACCAACGGAAGTCATCTTAAACTTTACAAGCATTATTTTCATCAATAATTATTCGGCTTTCGTAAAAAGACGTTAATTTCGTCGGTCTATTTTTCACAAAAATCGTGTTATTCTGCGACTTTGTCGGGCCCCGACAAAATAGCCCCGGGCTGTTCTGACGGGGCTATTTTGACGGGGCTGTTTTGTCGTTGGGCGATTTTGACGGGGCTGTTTTGTCGTTGGGCGATTATGACGGGGCTGTTTTGACGGGGCTATTTTGACCGGGCTATTATGACGGGGTGCCGATTTCAGTAAAATAAAAATATTGTGCATCGGATTCTATTTTTGCTAAATTTTTATTCTATAGGTTTGATTGATGCATTTTTAGTGTTTCAGTTTACATTGGTGTTGAGAGACAATTGATATAAAACAATTAATTACAAGCTGTTTGCTCTGTGTGTTGGTATATTGGTGTATTGAGCAATACTTATTGCAAACGTACATGACTAGTAGCTGAGTAGGCAAAATTGGCTTTGAAAACCGCAATAAAATATTTCATTTCAATATTGCATTCCACACCTTTAAAACGTCGTCAAAACGTATTATGTAAACTGCCATGCATTTCGTTGAATTATATTGATCACAAAGCTCGCGACTGCTGTCCAGGCTATTATAAGGCGAACAAAGCATGACTTTTGTGAATAATATCAATTTGTAATAATTGTCATGGTCAGACTTTATGCTTTTAATTTATTGAAAGCGATTACGTAATGCAAAAGCGTCAGTCGATGACAGCTAGTCATTGTCTGTGGTTGGTCCAGCAATCTGGAATGGACTTCTCTTGGCTATGCGACACCTCCCAAGCTGTTCTCAATTTCACAAACTGTTTAAGACTGTTTTTCGCTGCTTCATTTAAAATCTACTCAGAGGAGCCCCAGACTATAGCGCGCCCCAAAAAAACCAGTTTTAAGTTTAGTAAGGAACGATCCTGCAGGGTAGAGTCCCAGGGTGTAGGCGCAGCTCAAAAAGAAGGCTATTCCATACCACCGGACCAACCACAGAAAAGGTTCGATTCTTCATGGTAGCATGATAGATTATTCCACTGGTTTTCAGTTACTAGCGTAACTAGCGTGAACCCTCGTTCCTGAATCCGCGTCTTATCTGATGTGTTTGAGCGGGAATACTTATTTATAGTGTTGTAATAAATTTAAAAGATGTGTCTTTTATGTTCCGTGTATGCATATCTGTTTAATACGACTGTGTAGTACGCAGTTTTGCTCAACGCTTCGGCGTGAAACTCCGATGCAGTATCCGCTCCGCATTGGAAGCGCTTCTGAGTAGTGAGAGCTTGAAGAGGCGCTATAACCCTGTAACGCACACCTGGGGTCCATTGGACCCCAGAGGTGCAAAAACTTGTTATATCTCTATTGATATAAGTAGTAAAAATCTGAAATAATTCAAATTCCTCAAGAATTCATCCACCTACATGTAGAAAAAAGTTGGGGAACTGTAGCACCCTCGGTTGAATTGAAAAAAAAATGAGAAAGACACCTAAGGCATATTTAGCACACCTGGGGTCCAACGGACCCCAGCCTTCAACATTGATAGATCCATGGTGCATCGACTATAACATAATGGGAACAGCCTGACAGGACAAACCCCCCGGCCCATTGCCCCTACCATTACCCCCATCATTGTCCCCCAGCCATTTTCCCATTGGGGCTTTACACCCCGCCCCGCCATTACCCCATCCGGCTGTTTATATCCGTATGCTTACATTTAAGTCCAGCCTAAGTATGTATATACGCAAAGTATGTACATGTATGTATGTGTGTGTATGTATGTAAGTATATGTTTGTATGTATGCATGTATGTATGTATGTATGTATGTATGTATGTATGTATGTATGTATGTATGTATGTATGTATGTATGTATGTATGTATGTATGTATGTATGTATGTATGTATGTATGTATGTATGTATGTATGTATGTATGTATGTATGTATGTATGTATGTATGTGTGAATGCATGTATTGTATATGCAATTATGCATGTATGTATGTATGTATGTATGTATGTATGTATGTATGTATGTATGTATGTATGTATGTATGTATGTTTGTATGTATGTATGTATGTATGTATGTATGTATGTATGTATGTAGGTATGTATGTATGTATGTATGTATGTATGTATGTAGTATATATGTATGTATGTATGTATGTATGTATGTATGTATGTATGTATGTATGTATGTATGTATGTATGTATGTATGTATGTATGTATATCCCCGGAGGAAATTATGGATATTGGCCGTGATATACGTTTAACGCATAGCAAAGGTGTTGACGATATAGACCCCTGTATTGCGGCCCCCAATCTCTCCTTGGTTGCCAGACCTTTAGCGGAGATAATAAATTGTTCATTTAGTAGTGGGATTGTTCCACAAGGCATAAAAATAGCTAAAGTGGTCCCAATACTAAAAAAGGGCGATAAGGACAATGTAATCAATTACAGACCCATTTCCGTTCTTCCTTACTTCTCCAAGTTCTATGAAAAACTTATGTATAATCGACTCTATGGCTATGTTAAAAACTCTAACATCATTTATCCATCTCAGCATGGATTTCAACCTGGTCATTCCCCCTATATGGCCTTATTAAATATGCAGGACATGATTTCAAAGGCTATTGAAAATAATGAATACTCAGTGGGAATCTTCTTTGATCTAGCTAAAGCGTTTGATACGGTAGACCATAATATTTTGCTTAAAAAATTAGACAACTATGGAATTAGGGGGACTCAGCTCAGATGGTTTGCCAGCTATTTTGAGAGCCGTACACAAAGAGTTCTCTGTAATGGTGTCCTTTCTGAGCTAGGGTTGATCAAATATGGAGTTCCTCAAGGCTCCAACCTCGGACCACTCCTTTTCCTGCTTTATATTAATGACTTGGCCAATGTCTCTCCAACAATGTTTTTTATTCTATTTGCCGATGACACCAACGTTTTTTACTCCAATGGTTCATGGCAGACGTTGTTTCAAACTGTGAACGTTGAACTATCTAGCATAGCTGTTTGGTTCCATGCAAATAAACTCACCCTTAATTTAGATAAAACCAACTTTATTTTATTTAAATCCCACCGGAAAATAAAGCCAAATGACAATCTCTGTTTGCTTATTGATGATATTTCCATCAATCAAGTTGAATCTACAAAATTCTTAGGTGTGCATATAGATCAACATTTGACCTGGAAAGTTCATATTAATCAAATTGCAACTAAAATTGCTAAAAATATTGGTATTATTTCCCGCGTTGCTTATATCTTGCCAAAGACAATTAGAATGAATTTGTATTATACCCTTGTCTACCCCTACCTCACATATTGCAACCTTGTTTGGGCATCGACATACGAATCCAGGCTTCATAAACTTGTAATCTTACAGAAGAGGGCTGTTCGTATAATTGCGGGTATTCGTAAACGGGAACACACTGGCCCTTCCTTTAATGAACTTCATCTCCTGAAAATTGACCAGATAAAGGATCTCCAAATTAGCGAGTTCTTTTTTCGACTCGAACACGGTCTCCTTCCTTCGGTATTCCAAGGTTACCTCCCTCACGCCTCTGACATCCATTCGCATTTCACTAGGAATTCATCTGCTTTTCGCCCTGTCAAAGCTCAATCTAATACTAGGCGGTTTACTATTAAATCTTATGGCACTAAAGTATGGAACACAATACCAATTGACATTCGTCAATCGAGTAGTCTGCAGGTATTTAAAAAGAAACTTCGTCTTCTTCTACTCTCCTCCACTAATGCTACTTGAAGTGCACATGACCATGTGTAGTTAAGATTTTAGTTAAGTACTTAGTTAAGTTTGTTTCTCTATATGCTCTTGACAATATAAGCTTTTCTGCAATCTGTCATCTCCTAATTTGTTTTAGTCTCTTTCTTTTAAGCTATCTTGATTAATTTTTCTTGGGACTTTTTTACTTGGGTGACCCTTCCCAGCGGGATGTCCATCCCTTTTGGGCCCCCCTTTGTAGCCAATGCATGCATGTTTTGTACTTTTATTGTTTTCTTGTTTTCTGGTTGCAATAAAGTGAATTGTATTGTATTGTATTGTATGTATGTTTGTATGTATGTATGTATGTATGTATGTATGTATGTATGTATGTATGTATGTATGTATGTATGTATGTATGTATGTATGTATGTATGTATGTATGTATGTATGTATGTATGTATGTATGTATGTATGTATGTATGTATGTATGTATGTATGTATGTATGTATGTATGTATGTATGTATGTATGTATGTATGTATGTATGTATGTATGTAGGTATGTATGTATGTATGTATGTATGTATGTATGTAGTATATATGTATGCAAGTATGTATGTATGTATGTATGTATGTATGTATGTATGTATGTATGTATGTATGTATGTATGTATGTATGTATGTATGTATGTATGTATGTATGTATGTTTGTATGTATGTATGTATGTATGTATGTATGTATGTATATATGTATGTGTATATATTGCATGTATGCATGCATACATGTATGTGTGTATGTATGCATGTTCATGCATACATGTACGTACCTACATACATACAATACATATATACATATATGTACATACATTCATACATTCATACATACATACATACATACATACATACATACATTGCGTGAAATTAGTGAAGGAATCGGGATCTTTCTAACATGGCATCATCGAGAATCCTGCGAATTGAAATATTGGTGCCAGCATGGTTTATATAATATATAAAACATGCTGGCATGCTGGATATATTATATCCTATATTTACGTCATAAATCTAAAAATCATTAAAATATGTTGTGATTACAGTCGTTCGGCGACGCAGAATGGTTCACATACTAGAAACAAAATAATATAAGTCCGCTAACTCCGCCGAACTGATTGCATTGACTGTCGGGGGGAAGACGAACTCGTATACCGAAGTTAACAGAACGTTGCCTCTAACAATTCATACCCATGCCTCTTCCGTCATTATTATATCACTCAAGAACTGGTCACTGAAGAAAAGATAATTTGATGCTCTACATATAATGCAAGGAGTCTACTATAAAAAGGGCGCCGTTATTTGGCATCAAGTAAATTGTGAATTTGCAAAGAAAAGTTTTATTATTTACTCGCATGATTTGGCGTAAATGGTTTCATTACTGATTCATTATTTATTTCTTCTGCCAGCTGTCATGGAATTTGCTGGCATGCAGTCTAAAAAAGATAATAACCATAGTAGTCGCGTAAGGAACATAATTACTAGCTTCTTAGGCCTATAATTATAATTATTAGCTGAGTAGTAAAATTGCAGGATGACTCTAACGAAAACTGGGCGTTACATAACACACCTTTGCAATGGTGAAAACGAAACAAAATATAATTGCATGAGCAGCAAAAACTGATCAGCGTTCACACTGACATCTGAGGTGACATCTCTAAGCTACTACCTGTGCTACCCGGCGTTGACGGAGAAATTTCGGATTTTCGCAATCCCCCACAGCGTTGCCACTCCTTGGGGTTTTTCACAAGATCATGGTTTTTTTATCCGAACTTGGGAAATGGGATTTTTTTGCGAAGAACTTGGGTTTTTTCTTGGGGTTTTTTCGACCACAAAAATCTTGGGTTTTTTCTCGAAACTTGGGAAATGGGTTTTTTTCGGGAAAAACTTGGGTTCTTCGGGCAAAAGCTTGGGTTTTTTGCTTGCGAACCGGAAAGTTTTGGCCATTTTTTAAGATTTGGGCCAAATGACTAAAAAAAGTCATAAGAAATTGTTGGGGCCAAAAATTTGAAAATTTTGAAAGATTTGGGCAACTTGGGTTTTCTTGGGTTTTTTTGACCGGCCAACTTGTTTTTTTCCCCAGAGTGGCAACGCTGCTCCCCCAGATGAAATCGCGTCTTAAATCTGTATAGGCGCTAACTACCGCATCGAAATTTAAAATGTCCATATATCGGATTTTAAAGTAAATTTGTAACAGACAATAGACGCGCTAACCTACAAACTCGCATCCTATCCGACCTTAACCGGGGAAGATTGACTTTTATTCCAATCAGTGTTCCCGAATAAGTTCGCGTTGCTGCCCCATTACACTCCGATAATAATCTTATTTTATTGTGGTCTTATTTTCCTTACCGTCAGACGCTTCAGTTCACATTGGACACCGTCATTTAATAAATATACATGGTGGACCATAAAAAGTGACCCCTATGTTTTTGGCAAATAACTTAGCCTATGTTTTTAAATCAAGTTTCACGGGCTTAGAGGTAATTCATATTGGAAAATGTCGTGGACATAATTTGAAACATAACATAAGTTACAGCACTTTTAGTGAACCCACCCACTGTTTTTTGACGATCCAAAAAGTAGCGGAACAAAAATATTAAAAAAATTATTAAGTTACATCTCAAATAATTGTTGCCGAAAGAACTTGATATTGCTTCACAAATTGTGTTCCCACTTTTCCTGTCTCTTTGTAAAGTTCTTGATGGCCTAGCTGCACCTGTTTTTTGATGAACTGGGCGAGTGAATGCGCAAGGATCCGCGAGCAAACGAGAAAGGTTTTGACTCCAGAAAAAGGTTGAACCCACAAAAGTATCATGGGTTCAAATGCACGCCATGATATGTGACACTGTTTTTGGATATTTGTGACCCACCAACGTTCGTTGCATCTAAAATGGCTGCTTGAAATGCATTAAGAAAGCGCAGTCGGTGGAAAGATGAGACGGTTAGGGAGAGGCCCGGTTGCCCCACTCATATGCCGAGTATAATAACATACCCATGTCTCTTCTCTCATTGTAATTATGAAAGGAAAAATAAATTAAACAACAGTAATTATTGTTGACTTTACATTATTACATATATGGTAAATAGATCCTAATAAAAAGGTGTTTAATGGACTTTTGTCTTTTTCCAACCTCTGCTCGTGTGTGCAATACTATTTCATATTATAAGACGTCACCATGTAAAGGTTTCTTGGTCATTTGCCAAGTAGACACCTTTCCCACCTGGCAAGGTAAGGAGGTCGGTGGGCCCATTAGTAGGCCTATTTCACCTTCGCGTGTATTTTCATCATTTGTCTCCTGCGCTGGCCAACCATTTTCGGGGCTCCTTCAAACGCCTCCGTCAGATAGCGAATTGTGGAAGAATGGAATCGCTTTGATCAAGGGATTGTTGACAATGCAATCAATGAATGGCGAAAGCGCCTTTAAGCATGCACTCGAGCCAATGGAGGACATTTTGAACATCAGCTTTGAAGAACAGCAAATGTTGTCAATCGTTTACATGTTGGAAACTTGAAATTTTCTTTGCCCAAATTTGAATGTGCATCACTTCGGAATCTGTACGTAGAATTGGATAAAGTTTTCAGGAAACATTGATAATTTATCCCTCTTACATTATCTGAAATACTAGAGAGTTTCATTTAGAATTGACATGCATGTCGCCAAAAAATATGTATTTTTAACCTGATACGTCATATCGGCCGAAGCCAACCGCAAGATGACGCGCAAAACTATACGTTACGCTACACACCTTAAAAACGTTGATTACTTTAATTTATATTAAAAAATCCTACAATTAATTCCCAAATCAACCTCTCTTAATCTCCAAGTGCTGTAATAGACCAAACAAATTTCTGTTGAGGGCAACGGCTTTTGTTGCAATAGGCCCTCGTCAAGTCTTTATCCACTATCCATCCAACTCTATCTGATAATTAGGATAATCTGTATCCGGCTTAAAGCATCAAATGGATATTCATGAATATCATCAACTGGGAATGTAGCGTGTATTAGAAAGTATTGGATTAGGACCAGATCTGCATTTATCAAGCGCCACTATACAATGACTCAACGTCAAACACATAAGAAAAATATTTATAGTTATCGTCGATAAAGAGTCGAGTTAAAGAACGGAACAAAGAACGTCAGAATTGTGGGCGATTTTAGAAGCGTACGTATACCTCCTGTGGGAGTCCATTCCAAACAACTGGACCCATCACAGGGCAGTGTGTACCGAAGATGTTTTTATTACGCGCTGTACGATGTCGAACGCAGTCTCCTATCATTACTGGGATAACAATTACTTTTATTTATGACGCCCTCATTCAGTTTCCGGCTATTATACAATACGCCGGGGTGTGCTTCATTGTATTCAATTCAAGCAATGGTTCTATAGTTACGGATCATCGCTTTACATGTAGTTCGGGGACCAATTTGGGCCATAACGACCAATGCAGCTGTCCTACCATGAGTCCACCGGTTTGTCGGTCTTTTCGTTCTACAGAGCTCATCGTCCATTTTGCCCGCACAACCACCAAGCTAATCTTTCTTGTCGCTTATTAACAAGGATCCTGACTATTTCTGTGCACATTTCAAAACAGTCCTTTTAAGAAATACTTTAGTGTGGTGCGCTACTTTGTAGTGATTTTCCACTGACTTAAACTCAGCGTTGCCACTCTAAAAAATGAAAAACCAAAGTTGGAGGGTCAAAAGCCCCAAGAAAACCCAAGTTGGTCAAATCTTAGAAAATGTAAAAAAATTTCCGTCCGAAAAAACTTTAAAGACCTTTTATTAATCGTCCGGACCAAAAATCTTTCAATTTCTCGTCTCGTTCAAAAATTCTGATGACCTTTTTTTAGTCATCCGGCCAAAATCTCTCCCAAATATTCACAATTTTCCGATTTTCTTAGTCAAAAGAAAAAACCCAAGCAAAAACCCAAGTTTTCCCGAAAAAAAAATTTTCAAGTTCGGAAATAGAAAAAACGCAAGAATTTTTTCAGAAAAAAGAGCAAAAAACCTAAGTTCTTTCAGAAAAACCCAATTTCCCAAGTTCGGATCGAAAAACCTAAGATCTTGTGAAAAAAACCAAGGAGAGGCAACGCTGGTTAAGCTTGTAATGAACGCATAATAACCGTAAAATCGGAATGAATTCTAAGGTCAACTTCTCATACATCAATATATTGAATAAATTATTGGTATATATTTGGGAAAAGGAGAATTTTAATGAGGTGTGCTCGAGACTGCTATTCTTTTACTGTATAATATTGGGGATTTTATGCTGGGAGACATTTCTGGGCCGGGAATGACGAAAACAATGGGGCAGATACAGAAATTTTCGAAAGGGGACAAAAATTTCTTTGCCGGAAAAAATCTGATGACCTCTACCCCATTTTGTGATCGATATACCGATTTCCCTGCAAAAATAACTGATAACCTTTTTTAAAGTCGCTTCGTCGTAATTTTTTAAATCATTTGGATGATTCTGTCGTTGTGACGTTACCATCAATTATATGCTTGAGTGGGCGCCGTTGATGGCTGCCAGATTTGTTTTGTATTTGTTTTTTGTGTTATGTTTTTTGTGCTTGTAAACCAGAGTGCGTTTTTGCAGGTGGTACATTAAAGAATATACTTACGTACTTATGCCATTTTCTTTAAAACACAGTACTGAATTAGTTTATGACCTTATAAACTCAAATAGGGGGGCCACGTCTTATGCACTTTTCGGATAGGAGGGGGGCATAGCCGGATTGGCCCCTACTGAATCCGCCCCTGGTTGGACTAAATATCTATTATTCTAGTATAAGGCGTATATGGTGGGATCATTTGTGTTGATGCAAGATGAGGCTATAACGATAATTTATTAGGTTGCACCCCAACCCCAACTAACTAATACCTAAGATTCATGACTTTCTCCTACGATACCTTGTGCTACCAGGCTACAAGGTGGGGCATTGCATGTGGGGAAATTAGGGCCACGAAAGAACACGAACAAGATGTCCTCAAACCCAAAAAATAATTATCGCCGACGATCAAAAATCCTAGATAAAGATTATTACCGAGATAAAAAAAAACCGATTCAAAGACGTTGATCAAAAAAGGCGGCGCAAATTTTATAAATTAACTCTCATCACCTTTTAAACGTTGTCAAGGAAATTATATATTACATATCATGCATTAACCCTCGGGCTAATAAAAGGGGGTGGTATCCACCCCCCTAGGTTTTTCCCAAATCAAACTTTTTTCGTTAGGAATAAAATTTTGACGTTTTAGGTATCTGTAGAGGTTTCATTTGCACACATTTTGAGCTAAAATGTGTGATGATATACCATACCATTCAAAAGTTATACCCGATATACCCGAGGCACCAGGGGGGGGGTGGATACCACCCCCTTTTAGATTATCGGCTGTATCTTATCCGTCCTTTGACATGAAGAGACACCAATTGCACCATTCTGTTGAGAGAATGTGGGGCTACATTTCCATGCTCAGTGAGTTGTCTTTGGACAACCGAAAGTGCTCAAAATAAATTAAAATATAAATAAAGGTGTTTTATTTTCATAAAATTTTATGTTTTTCCTATTAAAAAGTATTCATAATTAATTTTTTTAAGAGAAATAAATTATGTCATTCTATAGAGGGCATTTAGGGCTATTTTTTTATACCAATTAATTTGACATTTGATGACCGGAAGTGCTCAAAATAAAATTAAATGTGTGAAAATGTTGGGTTTTTTTTACAACGCAAACCGATAAGTCTGCGTAAACGTTTTTCAGCATGTTTTACATGTTTTTTCTCTTTTTATTGTAACTAAAACTAACTTATTACTAGTTTTTATAGTTGAATAATGGACTTTATTATATGTAAACTATTTTTAATTAAATAAATTATGTTAAAAACACACAGAATCTAATATTTTGCTTATGCGAAAGTATACATTTTGTGGAGTCGACGGGTGCCTACGGTAAAAAATTCATAACTTTGGGGTGCTTTCATATATTTTAAACCTAAATATACCATTTTGTGCAGAAATGAATGCTGAATCCATTGGTGTATTACAAGTTATGATATCTCAAACCAAACCCAAAATCCAGGGAGGGGTGGTAACCACCCCCTCCCCCCACTTGGTAGTCAGTGTTACAAAATAAGCATGGTAGCCTGAGGGTTAAATTGTAAAAAAAAACGCATCGAAGTTTTATGCCGAAGATAATTTAGGCATCCATTCTTCGTACTGCGCAAAAGTACATTTTTTAGTCTTAACTTAAACACCTTTAAATCGTTTATACATGTCGCATTTATATGTTACTCAATACAAATCAGATCCTGCGTGGTCGAGTGGGTTGTAGCCCGCTCGCCGCGCCGGCGGCCCGGGTTCAATTCCCGGTCGGATCTTTACAGCGGGTGGCTCGGTCGCAATATAAACGTGAAGTGTGAGGTTGTTCTCTGCCTCCGACACTAATCATCTTCGATATGAAACAGTGTCGTTAAGCCCTGAACATTTCATTTCAAATCATCGGTGAGTCCATAAAACGGAAAAATGATAATGGTTATGCTTAGGATTTAAATGTGAAGATACTTGCCTTGCCTTCAACCTTCCTCGACGCGAGGGTTGGTCGCATTTTGGTCAATTCTTCTCCATCCTCTCCGGTCTTCGGTTGCTCTCAGCAATTCCTCTGTTGATAATCCCGTCCTCTCACACAAGTTGTCCCACCACCACTTCATATAGGTATTCATCTTGATCTTGGTCCCGGAACCGCTCTTTGCTGTGAAGATACAATTGCCATAATTATCCTTCTGCTCAGAATTGAATTAGTTGCGAGGATGGATGGATGGATCCGATTTGACCAGGGTCTATGACAACAGAAGCCATTACCATCAACAGAAATTTTTTGGGCATATTGCAGCACTTTCTTGTAACCCGTTTACCTGTTTCAATCAATTGTATGGAATATACACGGCGTTTAAAGCAATCATAAAATGATTAAGTGTACAAGAGAGCGGATAGTTGTCCACATCTCCGCGTTTCTGTGTGTCTCTCTGTGTGTCTCTGTCTGTCTCTATTCCTCCATTCGATTACTTCTATTGGGATTTCCGCAGAGTTATTTCGCCAGGAGCACCTCTGAGTAGGTACCGTCAAGAGGCGCTATATAAATTTTGATTGATTAATTGATTGATTGATTGGTTCATTCATTCATTCGTTCGGTCATTGTTGTAAGTATTGTGGAACTAAAACTAGACGATGCTGGGTTGGATTGGAAGTGCCAAGGAAGTGCCAAATTAAATATCATTATAATATACTTTTAAAAGGTGTTAAACTCTATTATCCAATTTTAATTGCGCATGACATTTTGTATATGTCGTTCGTTAATATTCGATTTTAGAAAGGGTAAAAAGAGGAACACCTATAAATGCATTGTGAAGTACCTCTACACTTACATAGATCGTATTATTAGTTGCAGTTTAACGTCACGGTGTGTTAACAAATACCATTAGCCAAGCGCTTCCCCTTTACCCAGGCTTTGTGACTGTCAGAGTGCAACCATTGGCGGATTAGGATTTGAACACCTTTAAAAGGCTCTAGACTTATGCAATATGAAAACATACGTGGCAAATATTATAGAGTTGCAAATTTTCTTACACTAATATAATATTGTGGAGCGCGGTAGCACTTGTTGCCGTGAAAAGCCAAAACACAGTAACCATGACTCTTATAGTAAGGGAGTTACTGTGTTTTGGCTTTTCACGGTTAATATGAAATTAAATTGACAGTAGTGGTGGTGTCGTTGCCTTGGAGCCGAAAGGTTCTAGGTTCGAATCCACCTCGCCGCGTAAGGATCTTGGGCAAGTCCTTCACTCACAATTGCTCAGCGCCTCGGCGTGAAACTCAGATGCAGTGTCAGCTCTGCATTCGGGAGCGCCTCTGAGTAGTGAGCTTGAAGGGGTGCTATAACAAGTGCAACAAGTAGTCTTGGTTCATTTTGCTCGTACTGCTGCCATAAACAATCGAGTCTTTTCTGTGGTTGGTCCGATGGCCTGTTACAGTAGTGGCCTTCCTTTTGAGCTACGCCTACACCCTGGGACTCTACCAGGATCGTTCCTTACTAAACTTAAAACTTTTCTTTTTGGGCGCGCTGGAGTCGGAAGCGCCTCTGAGTAGGTTTTTTTTACTAGAAGGAGCGCTATATAATTGTCCGAATGAATGAATGAATGAATGAATGAACGAATGAATGAATGATGGAATGAATGAATGACATACAAACAAACAAACATTTGCATAGTTGACATTGAACACCTTTAAAAGGTTCTGAACTTATGCAATATGAGCCTATACGGCGAAAATCTTAGTGTTGAATTCTACTGTATCGACAGCGCAAAACTTAAACCGATAATGCCTCGTGATTCTTTTACTATACCGAGATGGTAAGTTTTTGATGGGTTGAGGTTTTGTCACGAGATCAATTCAAAAAGTAGCCCAAAAGTCTCGGGATGAGCGGCAAGATGAAATCATAATTTTTATGCCAATTACATTAAATTAGCATTTTATTTTTAATCAATTATTGTTTTTCTTACACTGTTTGATGATAGAATAGACATATCGCCTTGAATTTTTCATCCACGGAAAAATTCCATAAAATGTTTGACTCCATTTATTTGTTCCAGTATTGGAACACCGGGCACAAGTTGTAATAGTCGATAACAGAAATTACGTCATAACCAGGTACAGTAGTGATTATTTCAAATGAAGTAACCAAACAATAATGTATAAAACGCTATCACAGTGGTAGCTACAATAGAAGTCCGTATTCAGTAGATTTGTGCATTGGTGGTTGAAGAAGGATTTGATGGATATACTAATTAATGTTGAGACATTTTCCTTGCAGAATAGCTTATGTACTTTGAACCGAAGCATTAATTTATAGATACGTGATACATACTAAAAGCGGTGTTTAAGGTCATGTGATTTCTTTATGAAGTCCTTGGTTTGCAAGTCTTATAAAACACGTGAGTAACTAACTATTTTTGCGACAGTTTGCCGTTGCCATGAACTGCAAAAGCTCCAATCTTCCGCGAATGAAAACAATTAGGTTTCACAACAACTTACTGGCAGCGTTGCCACCCTAAAAAATGAAAAACCCAAGTTGGAGGGTCGAAAAAACCCAAGAAAACCCAAGTTGTCCATATCTTCAAAAATTTTGACAATTTCCCGTCAAAAAAATCTGACGACTCCTATTTTAGTCATTCGGACCTAAATAAATCTATTGGCCTGAATCTTTCAATTTTAGCCCGAAATTTCTGATGAGCCCTTCTCTTTTTTAGTCATCCGGCCCAAATCTTTCCAAAATGTCCATAATTTCCGGATTTTCTTAGTCGAAACAGAAAACCCAAGCAAAAAAAACAAGCTCTTTCCGAAAAAAACCCATTTTCCCAAGTTTGAATCGAAAAACCAAAGAGTTTTTTGTCGAAAAAAAAAACAATGCAAAAAACCCAAGTTCTTCCCGAAAACCCCCATTTCCCAAGTTCGGATCGAAAAAGCCAAGGAGTGGCAACGCTGCTTACTGGTACCTCAGAAATTCAACTCGCGTATTACAGCTGGTATTTATAATTGATGTAATAAAGAACAAGTGGTGTTTAAAAGGCAACAATAAGTTACTTACTCGAGTGACTTCGAAACACAGTGCAGATTGCAGCTTTAGCGACACCTTGCGACTATCAATTAAGGTCTATGTTTCAATGGGACCTTCGCAAGAATGAGGTATAAGTTGACTATTTATTTTAGTTGAGCATCTGCATTATCCTGTTGTATCTACTCGCTGAGTGAGGAGGGCAGATATTATTTAGGTCTGACTGAAACCGTCTAAAGGCGGATTTGAAGAAGAAAGTTTCTCGTATTATGGTCTCTCTTCTATTATTGTCTTTAGACTAGCACCGCTCGGAAAGGCCTGGAGTACTTTTGTGTCATTGGTGATAAATCAATCAATCGATCGATCGATCAGTTAATCAATCTATCATTTAGGTGATCAAAATAAACTTGATGCTTGTTTGTCAATTACTATTATTACTACTAGCGTACCCAGCCACGCATTGCTGTGGCTGAAAAGAGCATCCAACCATCCCTACATTCCCCCTCCCCTTCATCCCATTCCCCTCCCCTTCCCCTCCCTTTACCTCCCCACCCCTCCCCTTCCCATCTCCTCCCATCCCCACCCCTACTCCCTCTCCTCCCCCTCTACGTACTCCCGTTCCCCCTCCCTTTTTCCTCACCCTCCACTCTACCCGCCTTTCTTTTTGTTGTAAAAGATTGCGCTATTTAAAAAAAAGCATTGTGCAAACATAACCGGTTTCGAATAGTTGAATGAATGAAAATAAATTATGACGTCACGACACGAGACCTCACGCGATGTATCGTCTGGTGATTAATAATGGCGGCGGCTGGCGATTAAATGTATAGGTCAAATAGCCGAAAGAATTCAAATGATCATATTGTTGTAAAAGATTGCGCTTTTTCACACAAAAAAGCATTATGCAAACCTCCGCGTATTCGAACGGAACGTTTTGGTGAAAATTTGAAAACAATCGGACAACAACTTTCCGAGATCCTTGAATCCGACACAACCACAGTTACATTTTTATTTATATGGATTAGTATTAACCCATTAGTGCCTAGCGTCCCCAAAACGGGGACACCTCTTTGGGAAGAGATATTTTTAATATCAAGCAATACTCAAAGTTGCCAACCATTGGGACTGACAGTGTACTAAATTATCTTTCAAATAAGATATAATATGGCAGATTTTGTTTTGTTTTTGTATTTGCCAGATAGATTTTTATTTCGATTTTCCAAAATTTTAATTTTTTTTAAAGTTATCAATATAAAATTAAATTTTTGGGTAAAAACCTGCTGCAATCGAAAATGTGCATAATTATATACCCATATTATTGGTGCTGTTATCTACCTGTATAAATTTTGTAGCATTGATTCATCTTTGGTTAATATTTTTATTATGCTCGTAAATACCGTCCCCATTTCGGGGACGCTAGGCACAAGTGCCCCCGTCAACTTTCTAAACAACAATATGTGACTTTCACTGCGTTTTCAACTATAGTAATAATATGCATAAAATTATGTGTTTCCTCAGCACGCCAAGGCCAACCCTGCCTGCAAGCTATCATGGGTCTCATATAGGACCCATAATCCCACGTGGGACCCTTGTGAAACCCATACGGAGTCTGTCTAATACCCATGCAAATGCTGGCAGGGAAGATCTCTAACTGTAAGTGACAGTGTTGCAAGGGTCTAGGACTTTATAGGACTTTACCCCCGGCCCATTACCCACCTGCAATTACCCCCGTAGGACATTACCCCCCGTAGGACATCACCCTTTGCCATTTACCCCCCCCCCCCCACGTCCGTTTACATTTAGGTCCAGTGTATGCATGTATAAATGTAAATATGTATGTATGTTTGTATGTAAGTATGTATATAAGTGTGTATGTATGTCAGCATGTATGTATGTAGGTATGTATGTAAGCATGTATGTATGTATGCATGTGTGTACAACACTGTACATACGTACGTATATATGTTTATGCTTACATTCATGTATGTATGTACTTGCGCATGTGCGTATGTATTCATCTATGTATGCCTACATACATACATACATACGTACGTACGTACGTACGTACGTACATACATGCGTACATGCATGCATGCATACATACATACATACATACATGCATACATACATACATACGTACATACATACATTCACTGGACCTAAATGTACACAGACGGGATGTAATGGCATTGGCAAGGGGTATGTATGTATGTATGTATATAAGTGTGTACGTATGTCAGCATGTATGTATGTGGGTATGTATGTATGTATGTAGGTATGTATGTATGCATGTGTGTACAACACTGTACATACGTACGTATATATGTTTATGCTTACATTCATGTATGTATGTACTTGCGCATGTGCGTATGTATTCATCTATGTATGCCTACATACATACACACGTACGTACGTACATACGTACATACGCGCGTACATGCGTACATGCATGCCTACATACATACATCCATACATACATACATGCATACATACATACGTACATACATACATACATACATTCACTGGACCTAAATGTAAACAGACGGGATGTAATGGCATTGGCAGGGGGTAATGTCCTATGGGTGGTAATGGTCGGGAGGTAATGGCAGGGGGCAATGGCATGGAGTAATGGGTTAGGGGTAATGTCCGGATACCGTGTCGCAATGCAAGCTGGAGGGTTGCAGGTTCTAACCCACCTCTAGTCGCCACGTAAGGACCTTGGCAAAGTCTTTCACTTGCAATTGCTCAGCGCTTCGGCGTGAAACTCCGATGCAGTGTCCGCGCTGTAGTCGGGAGCGCCTCTGAGTAGTTAACTTGAAGGACGCTATAACAAGTACGCATACAATACAAACATGCAAACAAATCAATTCTTCCAGTCTAGTAGAATACAGTGTCGCTGGCGTTGCTGCTGTCTAAAAGCAATGCAAAAAACCCATAAATTTGACAGTTTTTCTTGATTTTCTGAAAATTTTCATAATAATTTATAGCAAACTATGAGTTTTTTTTGTACAACTTGATTTATTTAGCTACAAGTATGCTTATTTTCATGATTAAATAGTTGAAATATATATGAAACCTTCACAGTTGACCAATGCCAGCCTGGAAAAGTTTATGGGGGCACTTGTGCCTAGCGTCCCCAAAACGGGGACGGTAAGAAAAAATTGCTAATAAATAGAAAAAACAAATTTTAGCCTGAATGGTGATTGACACTGATTTTCATTAAGTAGAAATTACAATATTTTCACACTTTCACGAAGAAAAAAAAAGTCAGGCACTAATGGGTTAATCTGTGGCTAACTTGAACTTTGTCATAGATTATCATCTGACCTTTTGTGTAATAAAAGTCCCGGGCTCTTAGCTGGTGTGATTTAAGCATGGATAAATATTTATAAATAAATTAAGTTGTCTAATAAAGGTGTTCCGAAACCAACGATTTAATTATGTTTCTTGTTCGCTGGCCTGTTTAATAATTAAATCGTTAAAAAATTAGTTTCAAATTATTACAAATATAATATATCGTCACTTGAAGGTTGTCTATTCAGGTCAGGAGCGCTCCAGTCTCCAGAGCGGACACTGCACTGGAAATTCACGTGGAAGCGCTGAACAATTGCGGGTGAAGGACTTACTTGCCCAAGGTCCCTACGTGGTGGCTTGATGGTGGATTCGAACCTCGAACCTTCCGGCTCCAAGGCGACGACGCCACCACTACACCACCGCGCTTGTGATAACAGCTATATTTAGCGTAACCGTCGTCTATCATGTTATCTTAGCACTGTAAGAGTACGATCAGTAACGGAACAATATTATATTTGTTTTGTCTTTGTAAAAAAAGGTAGCGATAATGTTGCAGAAAATAATAAGAAATTGCATTTCACTGTAAGGTAAGTTTACTCTCTGGAGATGAACTTTTTTGTGAATAACTGGTACATATTTGGAGATAGACATTGTTGAAAGAGGTGTGTAAGGTACTGCTATAATCTTACAGGGTATTTTGAGATATTTATTTATTTTAATTTATTATTTCGGAAATTTATATAGCTCATCTTCAAGGTAGGCTACACAGAAGCGCTCCCGGCCCAACCACGGCTAAATAAAACAGTTTTTATGTTTTTAAATAACAGAGCGGAGTGACCTTTGGGAATTAAGCGCAATGTAACAGGAAGACCATTCCAGGTTGTAGGACCAGCAACAGAGAATGAACGACGCTGTCGGATAGCAGTCCGCATATTATATTATTTTAAAGCGTTGTAATACCATTCATATGGAATGATACTGTTCCAATATAGATGCAATTTGCAAATTTGATTGTATCGTTTTCTTACATCTCTCATTACGTGGATGTCTAGAGCCGTAGTGGAAAGGTGCTAGTCTCAAGCCTGGATCAAGGGGGAGGTCAACGTAAACCATCTTTATATGAACTGGGCATTGCAAAACAGTATTATTATCTGTCAATAGGTGCGAATCATATGTTCCATAAAATCTGCCATTTAGACACCTTTAACTAATTATTAAATAATCATATAAGAGGCCTGAATGTGTATACTTTATATGTCTTGTTAAACCCTTTTTGTAGCTTCGTAGCAGGCCATTAATTTCCGCGTCATTTCTAGTCTGTAGAAAATGGGAGGGTGAATGGTTATTGAGAGTAGCTGACAATGATGAGGTTTAGAATACGAACAGGTTTTTCCCTTCTTTCCATAAATGTATTTTTTTTGGCTTGATACTCAAGGAGACGGAGTTCAACTCGATGTCCAACTCGAGTTCAGCTCAATCTTATTATTCTCTCGTATTATGCCCTTCTGATCTGTCTTCGGAAAGCATGTTTAGGTTATGAACGATAATTCAATCAATCAATCGATCGATCAAACAGTTAATCGATCAATCAATAAAGTAATCATAATAAACTTGTTGCATGCTTGATAATAATTATTATTAGTTCACTATGGCTAGCTTTGTCACATAGTCTCCTTGACTGAGGAGGTAAGTTTGATAGGTTGCGAGATTGTTTGGTCACGAAATCACGTCAAATCTGAGTGGTAAAGGTTAATCACAAACACTTTTAGACACCTTCTAAACCTTATCAAACTAATTTATATATAATGCTTTTGCCCTCATTTGATACTTGTGAAGATTAAGACTGATTCAGTCTCCATTGTTCACTAGACAAAGCAATAACTGCATGCTAACAAACTAAACGCTGATAAAATTGCCAGTCACCAGCGAAGACGAAGAAGGAGGGTGCCGTTTTTTTGGCATCAAGAGAAATTTGCTTAGCAAAGAGAATTTTAATTTTTTATTTGCATGACTTTTCGTAAATGGTTTTATTATTTATTTCGTTTATTTATTTCTTCTGCAAACTGCTATGATTTTTGTAGGCATGCAGTCTAATAAATACAATAATGATATAAGTCGCGTAAGGAATATGCTTACAAGATTTTTACGTTTCATTACATACCTTTGAAACTTTGCAAACGAAACAATAAATATTTGCATGAGCGGCAAAAATTGATCATCCTCAACCACTTAAAGTGACATCTAAAAATTACTAACTGAAATTTTCCCGGGAAACACCTAACACCTAACGCCAGACCAGTATCACACTCGTCACTTCTCACCTCGGCTTCTTCCATCGTCCATCCTGATCAATCTTATAATTTCTTACGAACACGTTAGACACCTTCGGAAAGTAATTAAAGAAAAATACATATACCACTATTTTCAGTTATCCGATAATGAACTCAGTCGCGCGTTATAGAAACGTTACAATAATCATGCTTTCTCAAAGCACTCTAAAACCCAAGCACCTATAATAATATCACCAGTGTTGCTGGTCTGTGTGAGTTACACAAACAGCTGCCACTCTTCAATCAGACGCACCCTATACGCTTATCGATGTCATGAATACGGGAACGAAAAACGCGCTACTCCGGTACATGCACCCGAATCGAGGTCTGGACTGCTAGGCGGCCACAGCTACGGATATGAAGCCGAGTGTCTTCCGGGACAGCTACTACACTACTACGTCTATGGTCGTGTGTTCGTGAACAAAAATGACATTTTGAGCAACATATTTAGCTGAATTTTATTTCTTTTCAGCTTTTCCATGTTGGAAAGTTGCATTTTTCGGTGCTGCATTTCAAACGCTCAAAAAATTTGACAAACTCACGAATATTTCTAATCGGCTTTAGGATCTCATGTAACTATGGCCACTGTTGTTGTGTGTAAAATTTCAGGCAAATCCTAAACATTTTGACCGAGTTATGACACTTTATTGTGGGTTCTACTTTAACGCGGACACAGTGTAGAGCTATTTTCATTTATCCGATAATAAACTCAAGCACTTTACGGAAAACGTTACAATAATGCTTTCTCAAAGCATTCTAAAGCCCAAGCACCATGAATAATATTTTCACCAGTGGTGCATGGTCTGTGTGAGTTACAAAATTATATTGAAGACAACGATGCTTTCTCAAAGTATGCTTTAAACTAACAACAGGAAACATCACCAGTCTCAAGACTGAGCGAAGGAGGAGGGCACCGCTAATTGTTGGATTCGAGTTTCGAACCTGCATGAAGCCCCCCCCCCCGCGACCACCACCTCACAATGTACTCGCCACTGGTTGTACTTTGTCCATGTCAGTCCTAAGTATAGATTAAAGAAGAGGGCGACACTAATGATTATAGAAAAGAAACGGTATCGTTAAACAGGAACAAACGAAAAGATAATAGGAGATTGAAACGCCTGGTCATTGGGGAAGAGTTAACACACCTCATTTAATGAGAGAATGAAATTATAATTAATGAAGATCTGAAATCTTGAATGCTTTTCAATGGATTTTCGAGAAACGCTATTATTATTATTATAGAAGATCGTTTTATTACAGCACCAAATATGCATTTAGACGAGTGATTATTTTCTTTTTATTTCTTTATGCCTTATATTAAAATTTTATACTTTTAAAAAGGTGTCTGATTAAGTTGCATATAAAATCGTTGGAACATCTCGATCATCAGTTCCAATGAATAAAGATAAAGGAAGAGGGCGACACTAATGATTATAAAAAGCAAACATCGAGAAGATAATTATAGGAGTATGAAACGCCAGGTTGTTGGCGAAGAGATTAAACACCTCATTTAATGAGACAGTCAATTTATAATTATTGAAGATCCGAAATCTTGAATGATTTCTTCTCAGCCTTTTAAAAAAGCGCTATTAAAGAAACCCTCTTAATCTTCTCGATCATCAACTCCAATGAATTCGAAAGTCGCAACCGAATAACTTTTATGAAGCTTCGTCAAGCCAGATGGGTTGGCAGAACGGATCTCTGAGAAAAGTGAGACTGAATTAGCAATTGAAGCCAATGACATAACGACCCTAAGGCAGAATGCCAGATTTCGTAAGTGCTTGGTCAGACGTCAGACAAAAGTAGCCCAAAAATCGCGGGATGAACATTTAAATGAGCTAAAATGTAAATATTATATAGTCCAACGATATTATATGTAACTTCCTCAGACACCTTTTTAAAGGTTAATATAAACTTAAATATATCTCAAAAAAGAAAAAAACATTAACTCCTTTTCTAAACATTATCATACAATCTATTACTCAGATCAACGGTTTGACAAAGACACTGATGAAACGATTGGTGAAAAACACAAGACGATGTATGTATGCATAATGATCCTAACGTTGTGGGGCACGATGGTTTAGTAGGTATACATGTACGTTCGTTGCCTTGCAGCCAGAGGGTTGCAGGTTTGAATCCACCTCAAGTCGCCGCGTAGGAACCTTGTACAAGTCTTTCACTCGCAATTGCTGAGGCTAAAATTCTTCGTTCAAACGATTTAGCGCTGGCCGGCAATGTCATTTTTAAACGGATTAGATGAAATAGCTATCAAGCGCATATAAAGCGTAGTTTCTCTTTGTTGCCACTAGAACACCAGTTTTAAAGATTTCACCGATCTATAAATTGAATTGCTTACAAATTTTTGCTATTGATACAAAAACGCTTGTAGTTATCTGATTTAAGCTTCCATAATAATAAGATCGTTAAAATCTTTAAAAAGGTGTCTATCAGTAAATAAAATGATAATTTATAATCATCTTCATTTTCCTTTTCTCCTCATTTTTGATTCGGGACGAACTTCTTCTTATTCGGCATAAATTCCTACTGTACCATAATGACGCAATAGTTCCCACTCATTGTGTGCCAGCGCCAATCATTCCAGGTCTCAGAGTGCTTCGGTCTGCATTCAAGATGAACTGGTTGCTGTATAAAGTTTTTGGAAATAGTTAGCTATAGCAAGTCCACTACAAATGTTCTCAGCGCTTCTGAATATGTGATAGGCCTAAGCGCTTTACAAATGTTCACATTAGATTAGATATGAAGTTTATAACTGAAGACATGTATGTACTGAGGGTCTGAAACGCAACTAAGTTATCGCTTTATCGTAAAGAATGAGTATAATCGTGCAAAGTATCGATCTTCATTTCTCTTTCCTTCTGTCCGTCAGAAGTAGTCCGTTAGCAACGTCGTCACACCAAATTCGTAAAGAATGAGTATTGTGCAATGTGGCATTTCTCTTTCCTTCTGTCCATCAGTAATTTCAAACTTGAACAAACAATATCGTTGTCAATTCCACAAGGTACATATTGGAAGAAAGAAGAGATTTAACGAGGTGTGCAAGTGAAGCTTGCCGTCTAGATAATGCGTTTTGAGCTGGAACATTTACTTATAGATAAATTGTTCAAACTAAAAGAGGTGTCTACAACAAACAATTTCGTAGAGAGAGACGTGCTTTCTATACTATCAGATATCCAACATTGCAGGATGTCTGATTTGTTTTGTAGTTAAAATTGTTTTGTTTTTAAATCAAATTGCGTTCGTCAATTAAATAAATTAATGTTATTCCATTAGCATTTGAAGGGGTGGTGGTAGCGCAATGGATCACACGCTGGCGTAGGGATGGCTAGCGTAAATTGTAGGCTACTATTAGCGCCATGTATGGCGGGCTGTCTATTTTGTTAGTAGTTAAAGGGTTCATGTATTCTGAAATTTGCGTTCTTGTGAATTATATAAATTGCATAAATGTACATTGTAACCGGTTGCGGTCTGTCAACCGAATTTTTTCGATAAAGTAACTTTTATTAATAATTCTTTTCTAAGTGTGTTATCCTAATTTTTTATTAGTGACATCAGATTGGCGAAAACCCAGATAACATGAATCGCGTGCAAAGAAAAGATATTTATAAGTAATTAAGGATACCTAAAACAGGTGTGTATCGATGGTTTTGTTGGCATGGTGCTGTTATAATAATTATTGGAGGTTATACTTCAGGACCTTAACAATCGTAAGCTTAACCTTATGACGCTCACCTTCCGCTCCAAAGCATTTGAAATACAGTGGCACACATTAGGTAACATTACCCGATCTTATCCAACCGTTCTTTAGAGATTCTTAATTAAGAAATTAATTTAAAAATAAGCCATGGCCCATGGCCACACTAACTGCACGGAGTGGTTGAAAACTGAATTTTAATATTTTGTTATTGCACGAATTATAATACATTAGACACCTGACAAAACTTGTTAAACTAAATTACATATAGGTAATTAATGGACATGGAACTCAGTGAACGACTTGACCAATTATAGGAGGTTTTGATGATATTCGTCTCCTTTATATTCTCTAGATTCTAGATAAAACAATACTTGGAGACTATTAAACTGAAATCTCAGAAATATTGCCAGTCTCGAGTGAAGATGAAGTAGGCGGGTGCCGTTAATTTGCTGCTCGACAACATGCCTTCGCAACGAAATGTTTTTTAATTGCTTGGCTTTGCGCAGGCGTCGTGACCTCAATTGTTGTGGATAATATTTAAGTCGCTGTGCGCAGACGCTGTGACCTGGGCTGTTGCGACGTTTGAGCTCAGTTGCTATTAACAGAACAAAACAATATCTGCATGCAGACAAACTAGTAGTTGGTAAAATTGCCAGTCTCTAGCGAAGACGAAGAGGGAGGGCGCCGCTAATTGGTTGAAGATAATAATTGTTGTTTTCTTCAAGAGAACTTTTGTTATTTATTTGTATGGCTGTGCGAAATGATTTTATAATTTAATTTTTTCTGCAAACTGCCATCCGTTTGCTAACAGTTGCGAAAAATATACTTACTAACGCTTTTACTCATCAGCTTAGTAGTCAAATCGCAAGAGAGCGCTCATAAACTGGAAACTTCGTTGAACACTTTTATAACGTTGCAAAAATAGCAATATAACATAAATGTTTGCGTTGCTAATTTAATCATCTCACTCTCCAAGATAAAAAAAATAACTGGTTCATACTTGAAGAAAGAATAAATTTATTGAGGTGTGTAATGGACTTATATTCTTTTAGCGTTCATTGATGTTAATTACGTCGTCAAACTTTTTTGGACCGGGAATGACGAGACAAGCTTAACTTGGACTAAATATTAATTAGCTTCAAATAAGGCGTATATGGTAGTCTGTGTGTTACCATGAGATGTGGCAAGGATATTAGGCTGCAAAAGCATTTTCCGCGGGTTCATCCTTCTATCATCTGTCCCCATTTAGTTTCTAAAGCTGGACTTTTAATTTTTTATCGACTCTGTCTCTGTGTCACCTTTTCAGTGTTTTTTTACTCAATTATGCAAACGCCTAATATATATTTCTTGTCGACCTTTATTGTTGTGCTTGTTACCCATGAAATTGACACCGACTCTTTCTATGCGTTTCCTTGAAACTGTCATATTTAACCGTACTGAGGGAGCGCTACTAAGTTATCGCTTTGAAAAGATGCTGTAAAATAATTCGTAAAGAATGAGTATAATACTTTGTGCAAGGTGGCATTTCTCTTTCCTTCTGTCCATCAGAAGTATTTCGTGAGCAGTGTCGTAATTCCAAACTTGAACACACAATATCGTTGTGAAATCTACGAGGTAGGCCTACATATTGGGAGAAAGAAGTAATTTAATCAGGTGTACTAACAGCACTAGCATTTTCAGTCTAGATAATGCATTTTGACCTGGAGCATTAATTTATAAATAATAATATTAACTAAAAGAATAGATAGACTTTGTAGCAAGAGCTGTAACATGCCATTTAACAAATATGTTTCGAGGGCAACGGCCTCTGTTGTCATAAGCCCTCGTCAAATCTGGATCCATCCACTTTGTAGCATCGGCCTGAACGACACCTTATAAATATATTTACATGAAGCTAAATAATTATCTGATCAGCCCAATTCTTAATAAAATCTACGATATCCTGTAAAGCTTTGCTAGCGCCAGTCGAAAACTCTGAATTCCTCAAATACACATATCCGCGCTCCCATAATTAATTCTTATGATCTTTTCTCCACACCTTTAAAACGTCTACAAACCATTGTACTTATTTTAAATGGTGATTACGTACACTACAATATGCAAATTCGGTAAATGCCATAATTCAAATAGCCCGATATTTCATTCATTCATTCGGACATTTATATATCGCTCCGTCAGCAAAAAACTACTCAGAGGCGCTCCCGATTCCAGCGAGCCTAAAAAGAACAGTTTTAAGTTTAGTAAGGAACGATCCTGGTTGACACAACTTAACTAACACTTAACAAACACTTAGTAAAGTAAAGTCCTATCCCGTTCCACTGTTCACTGCCTTGATTGTTTTTGTGTGTATTCAGGAAATAAACTGATTTGATTTGATTTGATTTGATAAAGAAATACAAATACATCGATATTCTTTGCTGGTAATTCACACTCAATTCATCTTGCGCTTCGATCGTGAAACTCCGATGCAGTGTCATTGGGTAAGGACATTAACCCCATGGTCAAAAACCATTCAGTTATTTATTGATTCATTCATACATATAGTTTTCTTTTTATCACTCGGTTTATATAAAATATATGCGAAGATTCTCAGTAGTCGTTATTCACTCAACAAAACAGGACCTGCATGATAATGCCATCGTGCTTATTGGGTTAATATTTTTTAAACACCTTTAAAATACTTGCGAACAACTATATTTATTCTACAAGGTGAATATGGTTTTTAAAAAATGCCCCGACTGATCCCTGCTGTATTTATTTTCAGTTTAACCCTTTCCAGCCGAAATTGTTTTGACACCTATCCTGTTAATGGGGTCACGGGTGACCCCATCCGGCGGGAAAGGGTTAAAGGCAAAGAGTGCTTAGAAATATCATAAACGTCACCTTAATCTACCCAGTCATAGGACCGACATGTAGTGGCACTGTTCTCATAGCCATAATGATTTATGACGATTTTAATGATTCGTGGCTTCTTAATTTTTAAAAATTATTTTCAAGATCTCAGGGGTTATTTTAACGTGCAGCTGGACACAAAGTGTGTAGTTGGAAAACGAATTTGTGCAGTTGAAAATCAGGTTTTGTGCAGTTACTTTTTTTACACACAATCGCATAAACGATGTTAGTAGGCTAGTAGCTAATAGTATATTTTAATTAAACTAATTGCAACAAACAAGATTATAATACATTTGAGAGTCTCCATTTCAAAGTAAAGAAAGCACACCAAGAATTAGGCTATTGCAAAATTGTATTGAAACTGAAAGAGGATAAAAATAATAATTTAGGCATCCATTCTTAGTTACTGTACTGCACAAAAATAAATTTATTGGACTAAATTTAAACACCTTTAAATCGTATTCGTAAGGCGTATTTATACGTTACTCAATACAAATCAACAGTGATAGTTGATGTTGTCAAAAAAATTGCTTATTAAGTGCTGTAATATGCCAAACAAATTTCTGTCCAGAGTAACGGCTCCTGTTGTCATAGACCCTGGTCAAATCGGATCCATCCATCCATCCATCCATCAACAGTGACTCCTTCAAGCGGGAAACATGATAAAAAATTATGCTTAGGATTGAAATATGAAGATACTTTCCTTGTCTTGACTTCAATCTTCCTTCGTCGCATTTTAGAATTTCTTCTCTATCCTCTCCTCTCTTCTTCGGTTGCTCTCAACGATTCTTCTGTTGACAATCCCATCCATTCGCACATGTTGTCCCACCATACCATCTCTTCCAATAGGTCCTCATCTTGATCTTGCTCCCGGAACCGCTCTTTGCTGTGAAGATACAGTTGCGATAATAATTTCTGCTCTGTCTGTGTATTTGAATTGGATTAATTGTCAGGTCTTAAAGGATGGATGATAGTAAGCAATATTCGTATTCACGTATTCATATATATAATATTCTGTTACAACGTTTTAAAGGTGTGAAACACAATTCCCAACTTTAAGCGTTATCTTGCGATTTTGCCTACTCACAACTAATTATGTACTTTTGCAATAGCGTTTATGAAAATAGGATGAGGATCCAGATTTGACGAGTTGCCCTACACAAAATTTTGTTTTGCATTTTTCAGCACTTCCTTGTAACACGTTCGCTTGTTAAAATAAATAGAATGGCTGTGCGAAGATGGTGTTATACTTTAATTTTTTTATACAGTTCACTGCAATATTTCCTTCTGCAGAGAATTCCCTGCACTTGCGAACTGTTCTCATGGAAATGCCTCTGATGTTTTTTTTGTTGACATCTCAATCCTCGTCTACACTGAGTTTAAAACGAATAGACATATCGTAAGAGATCAATAAGTTTCTGGTTGATTGTAGGGAGCATTCTGGTTTTCCATAAAGAATTTAAATTTTATGTAGACCACGGACAAATCCGAAAAGTTGAATATTTAGCAGCGAGCGTGACTTAGATTTATATAGTCGTAATATTATTATTAAAAGAGGTGTTTAATTAATTGAATGTATGTGCACTTGTTATAGCGCCCCTTCTCACTCTCTCGCATCAGAGGCGCTCCCGAATGCAGAGCCGACACTGCATCGGAGTTTCACGCCGAAGCGCTCAGCAATTGTGAGTAAAAGACTTGCCCAAGGTCCTTACGCCGAGAGGTGGATTCGAACCTCGAACCTAAACTTCGATGCAGCGTCCGCGCTGTGGTCGGGAGCGTTTCTGATTAGGTACCTCAAAGGGGCGCTATACCAAATGCACATAAAAATAAAGTTTTGGTTATAATGAACGAATAAGTATTCATTTAAAGCATTTGTTTTAATTAGACTTCACATGTTTTGTGTCTTCGACTGCCATGATTGCCATAAAAGTGGAGAGATAGAGGACACCTTTTTAACGTGTTGATTAGAATTTATATAAAATTTAGTGTTTCTACTCGATTTTAGTTTCTGCCTTTTTCTTGGCATAAAATTACATATGCGACCACGTTAAACTGCAAGAAAAAAACACCCTTTAAATGTATTTATACAAACGTATATAAATGATGTTTTCTACTCTTTTTTACTGCCCATTCGAGAATTGACGTTACATCTTCGAAACAATATAATTCATACTACAGTAGCCGAATTACCCGCCCGGACTTTTGACTAATGACTCTAAGGAGAGAAAAGAACTCGGAATGTGTTCAAAAACGCCAGTGTCACGGTAGAAAGTCTCTGTTTTTCGTTCCCAGCCTCGCCTGACCCTGATCGCACTCCGCCCTTTTCATTTCACCTTTCATCACGGTGGCACTCTGGGGTTTCGTCGAATAACAGTTTATGTCAATAACTTGTAGATATTGTGAGAAAGAAATTCATAAATGAGGTGTGTAAGGTACTGCTATCGATTTATTTGCTATAGCCCCTTTCACGCTATCTACTCAGAGGCGCTCCCGATGCATCTGAGTTTCACGCCGAAGCGCTGAGCAATAATCGCTTGGGCAGAATAAATCAAACTTATAGAAGATGCATTGAGGGAAAGACTAGGCAAGGTATTGTAGCCAAGGATATCTTCAAGTACACAGCAAGAAAAAAGAAATATCCGGCTGAGCGCTATGACATTTCTTTTACAAGTAAGATTATTAAAAAATGTTCAGGAGATTAGTAATGTTTTCGTTCAAGACCGTAGCTATGTGGGTGTTTTGAGTGTTTCAACACCCCGCCCCACTGGCGGAAACCTAGGGGGGGACAGGGGGGACGGTCCCCTCCAATGAAGACGTTGGGGGGGACGGCCCATGCATTTGTCCCCCCCAATGTTCAAGCGTTAGGACATGTACACAAACTTTAGTAGTGAACTAGAGAGAAATTTTTTTTTAGCTGATGAAGTAAATATTTATATTGATATGAATTTCAGAGCAATCCAGGCTCTAACCAAAAGTTTTTAAGTCCAACGTTGGGTAGTTTGCGAACGTTATACTGTAAAAATAAGACACCTCTTTTAACATGTTACCAATTGTTACAAACAATTTGCTAACACACAACGTCACAAATTCACAATTTCATCGGATTTCTGCTACATTCAATTCAGCTTCTCTTCAGGCTCAAATCAGCGTCATGTTCAACATTAGAAGTAATATGGAAAGTAAATACGTAAGTAAGTAAGTATTTTGTTTATTATTCCTCTTGAAAACGAACAATGGGATATAGAACATCAGTTGGTCCATGGGCGGAGTTTATTACGGGCTAAGGGGCTCAAACCCCTCAAGAACCCCCAGATTCGGGTCTGTCACAAGGAAAATGGTATTGTTTCCGGGGTTGGCCCCCAAGAAACTTTCTCGAATGAAACTTGAATCCGATGATTAACACTTTTTTGTCCGGGAAAAAAGCATGGTTGTTGTGAGACTTCAATAAAAGTCGTTGACTAAAACTGGTGTGTCCGGAAATTTAGTGTGGTTTCATGAGATTTCTACTAAGCTCGACGTGTGTAAGGAAAAAGAATGGATTTTATGAGATTTCAACCCGATGACTAAGAAAAGGCCAACACATTTTTGCCCGAAAAATAATATGGTTTTTGTGAGATTTAAACTAAACTCAATGTGCAAAAAATACGTATACTCAAAATGGTATGGTTTTTTGAGTATATAAAAAATTTCTATGACTAAAAAAGGTGTTTACGGAAACATTATGGTTTAATGAGATTTCAAATAAACTCAATGACTAAAAAAGGTGTTTACGCGAAACAGTATGGTTTTATGAGATTTTAATTAAACTCGATGAGTTGATGACTCATCGAGTTTAATTAAAGTGGAGTGTGGTACTGTATTGGTCAGAAACATGGACAATGAGAAAGGATGACATAAGAAGATTGGAGGCTTTCGAAAAGTGGATTTGGCGGAGAATGAAGCGTGTCAGCTGGAGGGAGCACAAGACGAACGAAGAAATACTGCAGATGGTGGGAGAGGAAAGATCAATGCTGGAGACAATACGGAGGCGACAGAGAAACTGGATTGGCCACATCATGAGGAGTGACACCATAGTACGAGATATCATCGAAGGAAGAATGGAGGGGAAAAAGACAAGAGGAAGACCAAGAACAATGCTACTGGACTGGATGATGACAAGGGACGGTTACAGAGGGCTAAAGATGGATGCACAGAACAGATATGCGTGGCGTCATTGGACATATGAACCTGCCTGACGGCAGAGAACCAAGGAAGAAGAAGAGTTGATGACTAAGAAAAGGTGTCTACGGAGAATAGTATGAATATATGATATGTCAATTAAACTATATGACTAAAAAAGGTGTTTACGGAATAAATTGGTTTTTATTGGTTTTATTATCTTTCGATTAAACTCGGTCACTAAAAAGGTGTTTACGCAAAAAGTATGGTTTTATGAGATTTTAATTAAACTCGATGGGTTGATGTTTAAAAAAAGGTGTCTACGGAAAATAGTATGGTTTTATGAGATTTTAATTAAACTCGATGAGTTGATATTGATGACTAAGACGGGATTGTCGATGGAGCAGGTGGTACGAGCAGCACAGCAGAAAGATCTCTGGAGAAGAATTGTCCATGATGCCGCCAATGTTCGGAGTATCGAATAAGGCACCGACGACGACGACGAGTTGATATTTAAAAAAAGGTGTCTACAAAAAAGGTATGGATCTATGTTATTTCATTTAAACTAAATGACTAAAAAAGGTGTTTACGGAATAAATTATGTTTATATATTTTTTTTGCTATATTCGATTAAGCTCGATCACTGAAAAGGTGTTTACGCAAATTAGTATGGTTTTTATGAGATTTCAATGAAACGGAATGAAGAATGGATCTATAATATTTTAATTAAACTAGATGACTAAAAAAGATTATTACGGAAAGTAGTAAAGTTTTATGATATTTCAAATAAACTAGATAACTAAAAAAGGTGTTTACGCAAGCTAGTATGGTTTTTCATTAGATTTCAATTAAACTCGATGACTAAAAAAGCTCATTAACTTTTGAATCGAGAAAAAAATTCCGGCGCTGCTCAATCTGGACCAAGTCTCCGCCTTACATCCAAACTTCAAGTGTTTTAGCCCCCAAGAATGGAAACCAAACTCCGCCCACGATTTGGTCTCTTGAACGGATTTAGGCTATGCATTATGAGAGTTGGCAGGGCTTTTAAACGTGCAAGTTCACATAGATGTGTTGATTTTAAAAAAGGCAGTTATACTGGTCTTAGAGAGTTGTAATATAACATCCTCGCAGCTAAAAATAGTTTCAAAAAATCCATTGTCATCTTATTGGCAGTTATTTCCTAGGGAAGATCGAATGGTTGATAAAGAGTCATACAGTTCTGAAACTTCCTGCTCTGGTAGCAGGTATAATAATATATACATGAGCAGATTTTCATTTCTATCAGTGTTTCCTTTCCAGTGTTTTTATTAAGCATAATTTGCATATAAAAAATTAACGCATAGAATTTAGTCATGAATTTGAATAAACTTCAGTATAGAGCATGTTTTTCCTATATATATCGTTGATTTAATGCATTACAGAGGTGTCTATGTCAAATGCTTCGAATGTTTTTTGCAAAGCAATTGTGTGAAATTTGGCACATTCCATCACTATATATATACACAATATAAGCTTTAAAAGAGGTGTCTAATACAATCTGCACTCCGATCGTGTTCAATAACAAATTACAGTTTGAACTACTTCTATCGGGACTGAGAAAATGGATCATTTTTTATTTTTTATGACAGCTAAAATGCTACAATTAGATGTGAATATTAAAAAACAGCCTTCCTTCACCCCTCCCAACTCGGAGCTTCGCGCTTCAGCGATCATCCTTTAGCCGCTCGTCCGTCCCCCCCAAAGTTCGGACCAGGTTTCCGCCCCTGCCCCGCCCCCAATGAAAAACGTAAAAAAAGAGAATAAAATGCAGTCACTAGCATAATATAATGGAAAAACAGGAAATTAGGCAAGAAAAGGTAAGAATGCCGTTTCCGACGACTAAAAGACGTCAAAAATTTAGACGGCTAAAAAAGGTCGACAGAAATTTGCCCCCTCCCCGAAGGAACACAACCGAAATCAAATCCTGACTACAACCTTGTTTTCACTGTCACTATCGCCACTAAACGATATCACTATAATTCTTCCAATCAGGACAATTCCACCCTTGAAAATAAAAAAAAGTAAAATCTGTTACCGAGTTACAGTAGTCAAGTCGCGTAAGAATAAGGCAGTGAATCAGCGTTTTCAGCGATGCTGAGTCAAGAGTAGAGCGGAGCTGCCTGATTCTCCTTCTATGTTGCTCTTAGCCAATGGTTTTCAACCTTTTCTAATGACGGAACCTTTTTCAATTGTTTGGTCAGGTTAACGAGAACAACAGTTTTCTTGCTGGGTGGCTAAACCTAATAGAGGTCACCTTTATTTGAGAAGGAGCTATTCGAATTGTTTATGCCATGCATTGATTATTATATATAATTACAATAACACCGTTTTTAGGGTGTGTAACGTAACGCCCAGTTTTGAGCGTTATCGTGCGGCTGAATTGAGTCAAAGATGGTTGACAGGTTTAGGTTGAAATAAATATGACCTAAATTGTTGTGGATAATAGTTTGATCGCTTTGCGCAGGCGCTATGACCTGGCTTATTGCGGCGTTCGAGCTCAATTGCGCATGTGATGTAACCTCGAGCTAATATAAAATAGTCCATGACTGCTGTAAAGAGGTTTGATGAAAATTGAATATTATAATTTATTAATTTTTCGTCAATGCATGAAAAAAAGTTGCACACCTGCGAAACCTTTCAAGCAAAAATCTATATATTGTTATTTGCATTCAAATACTAATAAAAAAAGTCTGGCTTGCTTTTAATATACACCTCTATTAAGCGATAAAATTGCCCTATAACCTTTGTCGCGTTTGAAAAAGGTTATTAGATGCCTAGATCCATTGGTCGAAAATGACATTGTGTCAATGTCAAACCTATTCCTTTATCAGAGGTGCTTCCAAACTAAAATCGAAGAGAATAGTTGTCAAATGTTTGCGGAAAAGGGAAAAAGAAAGAGAAAGAAGTTCATTACGGAGACAGCTTCTTGCTTCATAATGAATTTCTTCTACCTAAAATATCAACTTAAATAAATCGAGCATACCAGATCGACCATAGCAAAAAAATAGTTCTATAGACCTATACGAAGGAAAAGATTTCAGACGGCATCGGCCTTTGTTGTCATGACCTGTCGTTAAACTACATATTTATCATCCACAGCAAAAAAGTGCCAGTCCCAAGCCTGAATTAAGGAGGAGGGCGACGATAGTGATCTTGGTTATCACACAGCGACGTCAAACAGAAACTACTACTACTAAAATAAATACCAAAGGACTGTTGCTGATAAAAAATAATACCAGCATGGCATCGCAACTTCCAAGTACCTCTAACAATAATTAAACATCATCAGCTCCGCTAAATGGCCTGCATTGCCCTTCGTCACAGGCTGCATGTAAACAGTACTGTCTTCTTTTTTGTAGTTTTGTGGCGAAATTAATCTGCGAAAATTCCAAGAGTAGATATTGTTTTGAGGAATAGAGAGAGACAGAGACGGACTGAGGCACACTTATGTAGACAGACAGAGACACAGAGATGCATATAGCTTTTCTTGTAGACTTATTTTATGATCGCTTTACAACACCTTTAAGACGTATGCAAATAATTATATTTATATAAATTGGCGACTGCGTTAAACGTTGAAGCATCTATTGAGTTTTAGGTCTATGATAACAAGGATGTCGTATCATTATCTTGACAATTCAATCCGAAGCATATAATGTTTCCCGCTGCGTAGAGTGTTCGAACGTTCCACTGCTGCCCATTTCCGTTTTTACAAATTGATACTAGAACCAACACTTGCAATTATAATTATATGAACTCAAATTAACGCTCATACATATAACTGGAAATTGCGTAAAACACCTTTAAAACTACTGTTTTAACAGCTGAATAAGTGATACTTTAAGTTTTGAATAACATAAATGTTGCGCTCATTAAATCAAGCCGCTTTTGTAAAAGTAATGATAACTAACGATAAGGAGACTATGGAGACTTTAAATGAAGATCACATAACGAGCTATTCAAATTTATAGGGCAATGCAAAGTAACCTAGTGAGGTGGAAGCAAGGAAGGCCGCCGGTGTAAAGGTTTCAGATTACCCCCTCCTAAACATTACCCCCTTGCAAACTTTAAATTGCATTAATCATCGCATTTATTGCACTATAAATATCAGAAAAATCATCCCGCTTCTGTAACTAAAATACTAATCGCCGCTGAAGTTTACATGGAGAAAATGGCTTCGAGGCTATTATTTTTCCCGATCAAATTATTGATAGCAAAACACGAAGTGGGATGACGAATGGAAATCTTCAGTAAAAAACAAGACGCGGGATGATTTTTCTGATTTTCTTGGTGCAATAAATGCGGTGATTGATGCAAATCTAGTTTCCGGGGGGTAATCTGAAACCGGTTTCAAGTTACCGGGGGTAATGTTTAGGAGGGGGTAATTTGAAACCTTTACACCGGGTTAAGGGGGTCGGTGGGTGAGAGGGATGGGGAAAATAAGTGGGGGGTTTGGTGTATGAGAAAGGTTTTGTGGTGAAGTGAAGTGAGGGTTGGGCAGTAAGGAATTGGTTGGGAACGGGGCGAATCCTAAATTTCCCGGGCAACGCCGGGTAACCCAGCTATAGTTAATAATAAAACTGTTCATTTTGGGTTCGCTCTGGAGTTCTCTTCCCGAATGAATGAACTTACGTTTCATAAGAGCCGACATAATCTGTCACTTAAAATAATATTTCGTTCTATCTATAGCCGCACATGTAGTCATGTTAAAGGTATCTAATATGTTTTTGTTCATTCAATTACGTCTTGCCGATAGTCAAAGCCGTTGACTCTGAGTAAATTAAACATCATTGCCTCATTAGAGCGGCAATGCATGCATGACGACGACGACGATGACGATGGCGATGATGATCATGACGATGACTGTCTTGGCCATCACTCTCACTATATTATTTCGAGAATAGGCACGAACATCGATGTGCTAATTTCCAAGGAACTTGATGATTTGTAATATAGCGCGGTGCTGATGGCAAATGTTCGGTGCTTTGGAACGTCGAATTCATCTCAAGCTATTAGGTGTATGCGCGATAGTCGGGAGCGTCGTTGCTTTGGAGCCGGAAGGTTCGAGGTTCGAATCCACCTCCCCGCGTAAGGACCTTGGGAAAGTCCTTCACTCACAATTGCTCAGCGCTTCGGCGTGAAACTACGATGCAGTGTCCGCGCTGCATCCGGGACCGCCTCTGAGTAGCAATAGAGAGCTTGAAGGGGCGCTATAACAAGTGCACATACAAACAAAATGTCGGTTACATCATCATTATGTCAGTACATCATAATTTTACCGGTTATAATTATCAAAGCGTCACACACAGTACGACATTAAACTTCAAGTTGACATTCAAAACTGGACGCTACGTTACACACCTTTAAAATGTTGCTAAAATAATTATTAATCTTTCAATGCATCAAAAAATTTTAATTACAAAACCACCCGACAAAAATGAAGACTTCCTTCTTACGAATGAATTGGAAACATTATCGGCGACATTTTGTCAGGCGACATTTTGTCAGGCGACATTTTGTCAAAGTTTGATACTCCATAACCAAATAGGCGTTCAATAAATGAATAGTAGGCCTAGTAACGTATCGCATAACATACAAGTTGTCTACGTCGCCATTATTCAAGTCTTTGGACATGTTCGAACGACTTCATTGGCACTCAATTCAATCGTCTTATTAAAACCACCGATGTTTCCGATTATTATTATTTATTTCCGATTATTATTTTTCCTTCCCCCGTCGCTTGGTGCGCTGCTGCCAGCGTCGTTGAGCCTCAGTCTACATGTAAAGCGTGCTGTTGCACAGCGTTGCAGATTCTTGTTTTTTCCCAGGATGTTTTTGTTTTCGTTCGGAACTTTGGAATATGGGAGTTTTTTCGGAAGAACTTGGGGTTTTTGCTTGGTTTTCTGTTTCGACCAAAAAACTCTGGAAATTGTGGACATTTCGGAAAGAATTGGTCCAAGAGTAGAAATTGTATTGAGGAATAGAGGGAGACAGAGACGGACAGACAGAGGCAAACAGATGTAGACAGACAGAGACACATTTGTGTAGATAGCTGTCCGCGCTCTTTTAGACTTAACCCGTTTTGGACCATCGTTCGTTTTACGAACATATTTTTTGAAGACGTCAATTTTTGTGACGCCATGATTTTAATCTCCTGTACAGGTGTTTTTATGTCAGAAGGAAGATAGATTTGTCAAATAATATGAAAAAATTGTTGTTTTGAAAGTTTTGAACTTGTTTTGCAAAATGCCAAAAAACTGCAAAACCATGATAGATCGCCGTTGTTTGTTTGCAAAGTTGTTATTTTAGTCTCATAAGTGATAACAATCAAACTTATATGCATTTTAAAACTACACATATTTGTGACAAAACACATGGTATTTGCATAATTTTTCTGAAAAAAACGGAGTTGTAAAAAATTCATATCTGGGTCATGTTCGTTTTACGAACATTGGTCCAATAGGCTACTGATGCGTCATGTCAAGTCAACGTTGATTTACAGACGAATACATGTGTATCTAAGCCTGGGCTGCATGTATAAACCAACTCAAATTGTAGGCCTATGCATGTATGCATGCACGCATGAATGCATATGCACACGTGCACTTATGCGTGCATGTATGTATGCATACAAGAATGTACGTATGCACTATGCATGCATACACGCATGTATGGATCGATACATTGATGCTTGTGCGTATGTGTGTACTGCATGTATGCATGTATGCATGTATGTAGGTATTCATGTATGTATGTATGTGTGTATGTATGTATGTATGTATGTATGTATGTATGTATGTATGTATGTATGTATGTATGTATGTATGTATGTATGTATGTATGTATGTATGTATGTATGTATGTATGTATGTATGTATGTATGTATGTATGTATGTATGTATGTATGTATGTATGTATGTATGTATGTATGTATGTATGTATGTATGTATGTATGTATGTATGTATGTATGTATGTATGTATGTATGTATGTATGTATGTATGTATGTATGTATGTATGTATGTATGTACGTATGTATGTATGTATGTATGTATGTATGTATGTATGTATGTATGTATGTATGTATGTGTGTAGGTATGTAAGCATGTATAATGTATCTATGCCTGGATGTGTGCACACAAGTATGCATAGTGCATAATTATAATAGATATAATTATGTATCGGTGTATGTGCATGCATTCATGTCTGTATGTATATATGCATGCATGCATGTATGCTTGTTTGTATTTTCACTTGCTGTAGCGCCCCTTCAAGCTCTCGCTACTCAGAGGCGCTCCCGAATGCAGAGCGGACACTGCATCGGAGTTTCACTCCGAAGGGCTAAGCAATTGCGAGTGAAAGACTTGCCCAATGTCCTTACGCGGCGAGATGGATTCGAACCTCGAACATTCCGGCTCCAAGGCAACGACGCCACCACTACACCACCGCGCTCCACATATGCATAAATGCATACACATATGCAGACATACATGTATGTATGCATAATGCATGTGTATAATGTCTGTAATCCCTCTATAATTTATAAACTGTGTATGTAATAGCCTATGTATGTATGTATGTACGCATGTATATATGTATGTATGTATGTATGTATGTATGTATGTATGTATGTATGTATGTATGTATGCATGTATGTATGCATGCATGTAAGCATGCATTAATGTATTGTAGTTATGCATTGTAAAAAAATTATTGTGGTGTGATGTCATTTTTTGCAAGATCGATAGCCTATGGCGCATGTTAACAGTAGCCTGTTGGACCAATGTTCGTAAAACGAACATATGCAATTTTGCATATGTTATATGAGATTTGTCCAAAAATGCATTGCATATGTTGAGACATTATTTTTAAGGTTCAAAATACCATCGCAGTTGATAAAAAATTTGCCTAATAAAGTTTTGGTCCAAAACGGGTTAATCATTTTATAATCACCTTAGAACACCTTTAAAACGTGTGCACAAAAATTTATTTATTTAAAATGGCGAATACGTTAAATGCATTAACTCCTGTAAAACGACATTGTATAATAACAAGGAATTCGCGTCAACATCTTGACAATTCAATCCGAAGCATATTTAACCCTCAGGCTACCACGCTATTTTTGTAACACTGACTACCAAAGGGGGGGTGGTTACCACCCCCCCCTGGATTTTGGGTTTGGTTTGAGATATCATAACTTGTAATACACATCACATATGGATTCAGCATTGATTTCTGCACAAAATGGTATATTTAGGTTTAAAAAATATGAAAGCACCCAGAAGTTATGAATTTTTTACCGTAGGCACCCGTCGATTCCACAAAATGTATACTTTCGCATAAGCAAAATATTAGATTCTGTGTGTTTTAACATAATTTATTTAATTAAAAATAGTTTACATATAATAAAGTCCAATATTCAACTATAAAAACTAGTAATAAGTTAGTTTTAGTTACAATAAAAAGAGAAAAAACATGTAAAACATGCTGAAAAACGTTTACGCAGACTTATCGGTTTGCGTTGTAAAAAAACCCAACATTTTCACACATTTAAATTTATTTTGAGCACTTCCGGTCATCAAATGTCAAATTAATTGGTATCAAAAAATAGCCCTAAATGCACTCTATAGAATGACATAATTTATTTCTCTTGAAAAATAAATTATGAATAATTTTTAATAGGAAAAACATTAAAAATTTTATGAAAATAAAACACCTTTATTTATATTTTAATTTATTTTGAGCACTTCCGGTTGTCAAAAGACAACTCTGTGACCACCAAAATGTAGCCCCACATTCCCTCTACAGAATGGTGTAATTGGTGTCTCTTCATGTCAAAGGACGGATAAGATACAGCCGATAATCTAAGGGGGGTGGTATCCACCCCACCCCCTGGTGCCTCGGGTATATCGGGTATAACTTTTGAATGGCATGGTATATCATCACACATTTTAGCTCAGAATGTGTGCAAATGAATCCTCTACAGCTACCTAAAACGTCAAAATTTTATTCCTAACGAAAAAAAATTGATTTGGAAAAAACCTAGGGGGGGGGGTGGATACCACCCCCCTTCTGGTAGCCCGAGGGTTAGATGTTTTCCCGCTGCGTAAAGAGTGTTCGGACGTTCCACGCTGCCACGTGAATGGCTTCTTTTGCTGATCTTAATCTCGTTTTGGTTTTGCTTCTTTCGTTAGCTGATTTCTCGACCCAGTCATGGGCGGAGACCTAGGGGGGGGGACAGGGGGGACGGTCCCCCCAAAGATTGTGGTGGAGGGGACGGTCCATGTATTTGTTCCCCCTTCAATCGTTAAGTGTCAGAACATGAACGTTTGATGAACACACTGCAGGCGACTGACGACGTTACAATGTTAGAAGGAGATTTTCGAACAAATTACTAAAAAATCTGTTCAACGCATAAGAGCGATGCTATAACAGAACCGAGATACATCGTCCCTTTTTGAAAACACCTTACTTGGACACCCTTTAATTCTTTCTTCAGGAAGCTTTATAGTTGTAGAAAACTTACAGAATTCAAATAATTTGATGTTACCCATCAAATTATTTTAAAACAAAGTACAAATCTTTGAAAAAACCATTCGATCTAATCAATAATGCAGTTTAACTTCAACTTAGCCAGTGTAGATAAGACAAAGATAAGAACGGTTTAATTCAGATCTATAATTCAATTACAACCAATTAAGATTATAATCATTCAAACCATCTGATTTTCGATTCGCTCACCCACTTCCATCAAATCCTTCCCATCTTGTTCGTCCCCCACAAGGCCGTAGCCAGGATTTTGAGTTGGGTGCAGGGGGTTCCTTCGGCGAAGAATAATTCTGACGACCTTTTTGAAGTCGTCCAAATTTCTGAAAACACCTTTTTAGTGGTCACAATTTTTGAAGAGACCTTTTTTAGTCGTCATAATTTCTAGACACCTTTTTTTATTGTAAAATTTCTGAATAAACAATTTTATAGTCGTCAAAATTTTTGAAGACAATTTTTTAGTCATCAAAATTTCTGAGGAAACCTTTTTGTTGTCAAAATTTCACAAGACACCTTTTTTAGCTGTCAACATATAAGAAGACAACTTTTATAGTTGGCGAAATTTCCGAAGACATTTTTTTCAGTGATCAAAATTTCCAGAAATCTTTCTCTAGTCGCAAAAATTCTGAAAACTCCTTTTATTTTCTGTCAACATTTCAAAAGACATAGTCATATAAATTTCTTAAGACACTTTTTTAGTCATAAAAAATTCTGGACACCTTTTTTTGTCGTAAAAAATTCTGAAGACATCTTTTTTAGATGTCAAAATTTCTTAAGAATTTTTCTTAATCATCAAAATTTCTGGACACCTTTTTTAGTCGTAAAAATTCTAATAACATTTTTTTTTAGATGTCAAAATTTCTAAAGACTTTTCATTAGTCATCAAAATTTCTGGACATTTTTTTTAGTCATAAAAAATTTAAAGACATCTTTTTAGATGTCAAAATTTCTGAAGAACTTTTATTAGACAAAAAAAAAATTTGACACCTTTTTTAGTCGTAAAACAATATAAAAACATCTTTTTTAGATGTCTAAATTTTCGAAGACCTTTTATAAATCATCAAAAATTATGGACACCTTTTTTAGTCTTAAAAAATTCTAATAACATCGTTTTTCAGATGTCAAAATTTCTGAAGACTTTTTATTAGACATAAAACATTTTGACACCTTTTTAGTCGTAAGAAATTATAAAAACATATTTTTTAGATGTCTGGTTTTTCAAAAACCCTATATTAATCATTAAAAATTATGGACACCTTTTTTAGTCGTAAAAATTCTAATAACTTTTTTTTAGATGTCAAAATTTCTGAAGACTTTTTTTTTAGTCTTCAAAATTAATGGACACCTTTTTTATTCGCGAAAAATTCTGAATACATCTTTTTTAGATGTCAAAATTTATGAAGACTTTTTAATAGTCATAAAAATTTCAGGACACCTTTGTTAGGCGTAAAAATTCTAAACACATCTTTTTTAGATGTCAAAATTTCTGAAGACTTTTTTCTAGTCATAAAAATTTCTGGACTCCTCTTTTATTATTGTTTTGTAAAAATTGTTTTGTGTAAAAACATTTATAAAGCGCCTCTAATTATTTGTCACACTTTCTAGACACCTTTTTAGTCGTCAAAACACACCTTTTTAGGTTTCGCGCTTAATTAAGCGACCGTTCTTCGGCCGCTCGTCCGTCCCCCCCAAAGTTCGGACCAGGTCTCCGCCTATGGACCCAGTACCGATATGCATGGCTGGGATTTGAATGCTGGCATTTGATCACATACAGTGCTATTTTTATGACCCTCCTCCTATGGATCCAGGCATCATCAGAGTGCATGCAATGGCGGATTTCTTATAACGATTTCTGGCAATATTAATGATTTATGGCGCTTTATATATTTATAAACTGTTGAAAATATGTCGTAATCTGTAGTGTTTTTTTTCTTATAAATCGCCACAAATTACTATAATCACACCAGTTTCCGACGGTAGTGTCATTGAAGCTACAAGTCTGCTTCATAAGGATCTTACTGAAGCATTATTTAAACTCAAATCTGAGCTAGAGTCAGGAGCGCTTCTGAGTAGTCTACAAACCATTTCGCTCCGCTGGGTATGAACTAATGGTCTTCATTTTCCTCCATTATATTACGGGTCATGCGATGTTACATGTTGGGCGCTGTGGTGTAGTGAGCATGTTTGTTGTATTGTATTGTATTGTATCCATAAATTTATAAAGCGCCCCTCACAGTGCACCCAGCCAGAGGCGCTCCCAGTACGTTAGAACAAGAGAGAAAAAAATTGTCTTGAGACACCGAAAAGAGGCATTTGGCCCACCAGTTAATATGGAGGAACGCGTTGAAGAAGGAAGATGGTTCCACAATGCCAGGCCAATGAGAGCAAAGGCACGCAGCTTGCAGCCGTAAGGTTGCAGGTTCGAATCCACCTCAAATCGCCGCGTAAGGACCTTGGGCAAGTCCTTCACTCGCAATTGCTCAGCGCATCGGCGTGAAACTCAGTGTCCGCGCTGTAGTCGGGAGCGCAGTTTTAGTAGTTGAACCAACTATTCTAGTAGCATAACCCCTTACAGACAGACAGACAGACAAACAGGCAGACAGACAGACAGAGATAGAAACAGAGACAGAGACAGAGACAGAGAGACAGAGAGACAGACAGAGAGACAGACATACAGACAGAGAGAGAGACAGAGAGACATAGAGACAGAGAGACAGAGAGAGACAGAGACAGAGACAGAGACAGAGGCAGAGACAGAGACAGACAGACAGAGACAGACAGACAGACAGAGACAGAGATAGACAGACAGACACAGAGAGACAGACAGACAGACAGACACAGAGACAGATACAGAGACAGAGACAGAGACAGAAAGAAGGAGAGACAGAGAGACAGAGAGACAGTGAGACAGAGAGATAGATAGACAGAGAGACAGATAGAGAGAGAGAGAGAGAGACAGAGAGAGAGAGAGAGACAGAGAGAGAGAGACAGACAGACAGACAGACAGACAGATGTAGACAACTATCCGCGCTCTTATGATTAATTCTTACAATGATCATTTCTAAACACCTTTAAAATGTTTTCTAACCATTTTACTTATTTAAAAGTCGACTACATACGGTATTAATATATGCTCTTCATAAAGGCGTTCAATATCAAATTGCGCAATATTTCCTATTCCTGTATAAATTCATTCACTCATTCCTTCATTCATTCACATTCATTCACTCGTTCATTCGGACATTTATACAGCGGTCTTTCATGTAACAAACTACTCAGAGGCGCTTCAGACTCCAGCGTGCCTAAAAATAACAGTTTTAACCTTCGCCACACGTATGGGGGTCAAATCGACCCCCAGAGGTATATTTTCATCTGTAACTTTCTAAAATGTGGGCACCAAAAAGTTTCCTTTGGTGACTTTTCCTAAAAATTCCTCCTTGTCAAAATGGTATGAGTGACGTCATACGTTGACGCTTAGTTCTGACGCTGTGACGTCATTTTGGTGAGATCTTAGAGTGAAATTCATGTCCATATCATTAGTGTCCATACAATGAGGTGTATCTCTGCTTCTACGCAAGGTATCTTGAAGATTATTTTTTTGTTTCCAATGTTTTAGGGGTCAGGGAATCCACTCCAACTACTGACAAATGCCTGACCTTGACGGAAGACCTTGAAATTCAAGGTCACATGATTTTTTTACATGACCATACCTATCTCTGCTACTATACCTGTTAGAACAACGAAGTTTTTTGTTTTCTATGGTTATTTGGTACAAGAAACTCAACAAAATATAAACAAACAAAATGGCTGTTCCAGTTCAAATAGGTAAGGTCACGTGCATAATCACGTGGCCTTGAATTTCTGAAAACAAATATTCAAGATAGCATGCGAAGAAACAGAGATACACCTGAAAAATCATGTGACCTTGAATTTCAAGGTCATCCGTGAAGGTCACGCTTTTTGCAGTAGCTGCAATGAATTCCCTGACCCATAAAACATTATAAACGAAACAAAAATTATCAAATTCCATGCCCAGGAACAAGTATACCTTGGGGGTCATTTGGACCCCCAAGCATAGAAGACGTAGTTTTTTTGGTCGCGTATGGCGAAGGTTAAGTTTAATTAGGAACGATCTTGGTAGAGTCCCAGGGTGTAGGCGCAGCTTAAAGGAAGGCTATTCCAGACCACCGGACCAACCGCAGAAAAGGCTCGATTTTTCATGGTAGCAGTACGAACAAAAGAAATGTGTAAATATTTCCTATTATTTCTTCTGCAAACTGATGACCTTTCCCGAGTTTAAAAATTATTAATCGAACCAACTTACCAACTTAGTAGCTGAGTGGGCAAAATCGACACAATCAATCACAAATTAACGCTCATAACTGGAAGTTACCACACACCTTTAAAATTATTGTCTTCACAGCTATATAGAACATGCGTTCCGTAAAATTTTTTGATAGTCTTGTCACAACCGGGGCCACATCCTACAGGTTTTGAATAACATCAATGTCGCGTTCATTAATTCACGCCGCTGATTCAAAAGTAATGATACAAACCAAAAAGAACAAAAAAGAAGCATTGTCAAATATTGAAAGTACATTGACAATCATCAAACAAACGAATACCCATGTAAACAGCTACTCAGAAACCCGACAACAAAATACACAGAGCAAATGCAATACCTGTAACTATAGAAATTAAAAAAAACAACCGGCTGTCCAAAATACCCAGAGAGCCATCCACCCGAATATCCAAACAACGGAATATCTAAACAGACAAATATCCAAACATCCACATAACCAAATAATAAAAATGACCAAAATGTCCAAATACTCAGACATATACTTTCCTGTTCCTGTCTCAATACATCTACAAGAACGGAGATTCATCCAGATTTGGACAAAATCATCCGAGTGGGGGACGAAGGTTTAAGCGCTACCCGGAAGCGTGTACGGAGAGTTGACCCACTGTCTGGGTTCGGGACCGATGAACTTCCAGTTCAGGATCTGTTCAGAGTCAATTCGGAGCTGAATAACTTGCACAGGATGAACGTTCGTGGATATAGAAAATGAAACTAATAAATTGTCACCGATAATTTTTGACATTTCTGCGTATGGCCTGATAATAAAGAACACCTTATTAATTTATATTTACTTTGCTATATAATAAATTTTTCGGCTCATATGATAATTTGAAGTACGAGAGTTGCTAGATGTCACACCGCACCAACTATTGAGTCCATAAAACTAAGATTGCTTACTATTAAAATTATGCTCGAATTATCTATACGAATAAAGAGGAGATTCTCTCTGTCTGTCCGAATCCACCTCGCCGCGTAAGGACCTTGGGCAAGTCCTTCACTCACAGTTGCTCAGCGCTTCGGCTTGAAGGGGCTAAAACAAGTGCTTTGTTTGTTTGTATGTGCACTTGTTATAGCGCCCCTTCAAGCTCTCACTACTCAGAGGCGCTCCCGATGCAGAGCGGACACTGCATCGGAGTTTCACGCCGAAGCGCTGAGCAATTGTGAGTGAAGGACTTGCCCAAGGTCCTTACGCGGCCAGGTGGATTCGAACCTCGGACCTTCCGGCTCCAAGGCAACGACGCCACCACTAGACCACCGCGCCCCATATGCACACACATACAAACCAAAATATCGGTTACATCATATTTATATCGGTTATATCATAGTTATATCGTTTATATCCAGTGCTAGAAGTGCAAAAAGTGCCTGGACTCCCCTTACCTTTCCAAAAGAAGTGCCTGGACTCTCCTTGACTTTCCAGTGTGGCTGGCGAAACAAGTGGCAGGACGGCGTTCAGATTTGAAAATAAGTGCATGGACGCCGTCCTGGACCGTCCATACAAGTTTTAAAGCCCTGGTTAAATCATAGAGCCACAGTATGACGTTAAACTTTAAATAAAAGTCAACTGCAAGATGACACTCCAAACTGGACACTAGGTTACACACCTTTAAAATATTACTCATGTAATTATAAATATTTTAATGCATCAAATTTTTTTGAATACCGACTTCTCCCTTGTAAATGAATTGGAAACATGATCTATTCACGGCTCCATCTAGCGACTGTGGTGCAAACGAAAATCTGCCATCTGGCGAAGACAATAATCTATTGCACTTCGTGAAGAGGCGCTATTGAAATTTTCGGAATGAATGAATGAAACAAAGCACACCTTTATAACGGATAAAACATTACGTTTATAATTCAATGTTTCATGTATTAGAAAGGGAAGACAGGTCACATAGTTAGACATTGCTTAGTAGAGCACAAGCTTGCCGCAAGTGAGATGGTTTTGTCCCGACAAGGAATTATGGGGATGTATACGAAAATGATCCTGTCCACAAGCCAAACTAATTCCTTTAAAAGCTGGTATCCATCATTTAATCGATCAGCGTTAGCTGGCTCTTTATTGCTCTGGAAACCGGATTGCTTAGGATTTTCAAGTTGCAAACCATGGATGGATCCGATTTGACCAGGGTCTATGACGACAGAGGCCGTTACCCTGGACAGAAATGTGCTCGGTATATTACAGCACTTATGAGCAAGGTACATGTACTAGACCAGTTAGATTTGTGTCTGCATTCGGGTGCGCCTCTGAGTAGACGGAGCTTGAAGGGGCACTATAACAAGTGCACATACAAACATACAAACATACAAACAAACAAATTTGAGGAAGTTTGGAGATTTTTCAGTTCATGGGTATTGGGCAACCGCAAATTGGAGCAAAAATAGTTAGTTCATGAAGAAATCACATGACCTTAGACACCGCTTTTAGTTTGTTTCATGTAAAATTTAATTAAATGCTTCGATCAAAGTAAATAAGCCAAATCGTAAGGAAGAATGTCTCAAGACTAATTGGCACAGTTGCATATCTAACATGTCCTCCAACCGTCTCCGCCTGAATTCTGAAAAAACCCAATACATCTGGCTTGGAGGCCGAGCCCAGCTTGCGAAGATCGACATGGAGCTCCTCCGTACTTTGTTTCCTGATGTCCATTTCTCTCCCACAGTTCGTGACTTGGGTTTCACTCTGGATTCAGCCCTTTCTTTCTCGGACCATGTCAACCGTGTCTCACGTACATGTCTCTACCACCTACGCCAGCTGCGAACTATTCGCCATTCACTCTCTCCGCAAGCTGTTAAGGCGCTTGTTCATGCCCTGATCTGCTCTAGGGTTGACTTTGGGAACTCTGCTTACGCCGGTCTCTCCTCACTCAACCTTTCCAAACTTCAGACAATTCTAAATGCTGCTGCTCGCCTAATTGCCGGTCTTCCCAAGTTCTCTCATATTTCTGTCTTTATTCGGGACACTCTCCACTGGCTTCCTGTACCACAGCGCATTGAGTTTAAGATTCTGACACTCATGCGCAATTCTCTTCTTGGGGTAGCTCCCTCTTACCTCCGTTCTCTCTGCATCCCGGTCTCCTCTCTCCCCGGCCGCTCTGCCCTTCGCTCGGCAGCCAGCGGCCTCCTTGTCGTGCCTCGCATGCGTGGAGCCACTGCCCAGTCCAGAAGCTTTGCTTATGCTGGCCCATCCTACTGGAACCGTCTTCCTCACAAACTTCGTCTTGAGCTTCTTAGTCTCTCTCTCCCTTTGTTTAGGAAACGCCTGAAGACTATGCTATTCGTTAGCGGCAGTGCTAACTAGGGTCGGGAGCGCTACTGAATCTGTGAGCGGCGCTATATAAATGTTCAATTACAATTACAATTACAATTACAATTAACAAATCCTTCTTCAAACGCAAGGCACAAATCTACTTTTGTATGTGCACTTGCTATAGCGTCCCTTCAATCTCTCTACTCAGAGGCGCTCCCGAATGCAGAGCGGACACTGCATCGGAGTTTCACGCCGTAGCGCTGGGCAATTGTGAGTGAAGGACTTGCCTAAGGTCCTTACGCGGCGAGGTGGATTCGAGCCTCGAACCTTCCGGTTTCAAGGCAACGACGCCATCACTACACCACCGCGCCCGGCACTAATGAATATGGACTTCCACTGTGATAGCAATTTAGACATTTTTGTTAGGTTACTTCACTTGAAATAAATACTGTACCTGGTTTCTGTTATAGTCTACTACCACAGTACTTGTGCCCGTTGTTCCATTATTGAAACAAATAAATGGAGTTAAACATTTCATGGAATTTTTCAGTAGATGAAAAATAAGGCGTTACGACTTTTCTAACATCAAACAGTGTAAGAAAAAAACGACAATAGATAACAAATAAAATGGTAATTTAATGTAATCGGCATACAAATTATGATTTCACCTTGCCGCTCATCCCGTGACTTTTGGGCTACTTTTTGACTTGATCTTGACCAAACAACCCCGCAAACCTAAAGGAATCACGAGGCATTATTATTGGTTTCAGTTTTGTGAGACTACGCGATAACAACAGATTAGACACAGATTAACACTAAGCTTTTCGCCGTATAGACTCATATCACATGAGTTAAGAGCCTTTTAAAGGTGTTCAATGTCAACTGCGCCAATGTTTGTCTGTTTGTTTGTATGTGCACTTGTTACAGCGCCCCTTCAAGCTCTCTCACTCTCAGAGGCGCTCCCAAATGCAGAGAGGACTCTGCATCCGAGCTTCACACCGAAGCGCTGAGCAATTTCAAGTGAAAAACTTGCCCAAGGTTCCTACGTGGTGGCTTGAGGGTGGATTCGAACCTCGAACCTTTCGGCTCCAAGGCGACGACGCCACCACTACACCACCGCGCTTGTGATAACAGCAATATTGTGATAACAGCAATATTGTGACAACAGCAAATATTGTGATAACAGCAAAATTGTGATAACAGCAATATTGTGATAACAGCAATATTGTGATAACAGCAATATTGTGATAACAGCAATATTGTGATAACAGCAATATTGTGATAACAGCAATATTGTGATAACAGCAATATTGTGATAACAGCAATATTGTGATAACAGCTATGTTTAGCGTAACCCTCGTCCATCATCTTGTCTTAGGTCTGGCACTGTAAGACTACGAGCAGTCATAATCATCAATATCATTGGCGCTAATAGTAATCATCATCATTATCATAGGGCTCAATGCCCGTAAGAGTCCGACGCCACTCTCTGCCTGAGTCTGTTTCGCGCCATGCTGCCCAGCCTCAACTGGTCCGGTCAACAGGTCTACTCCATACCATAAACATCTTGGAGCAGCTAGACCACCTTGTCTGATTGAAGCGAATATTGGAAAAGAGGCATGAAGGACAACCTGGGTCAATGCCCGCAAGTGTCCCCTGCTCTCCCCCGACTCCACTGGTCTGTCCTAACCGACCTGTGCATGTTGCGAGCAGTAACGGAACAATATTATATTTGTTTTGTCTTTGTAAAAAAAGGTAGCGATAATGTTGCAGAAACATGAAACTGCATTTTACTGCTACGTACTCACTGGAGATGAACTTTTTTGTGAATAACTGGTAGATATTGTGGGAGAGAAATTCTTGAATGAGGTGTGTAAGGTACTGCCATAATCTTATAGGGTATTTTGAGATATTTATTTATTTATTTTATTATTTCAAAAAGTTATATAGCGCCTCTTCAAGGTATGCTACTCAGAAGCGCTCCCGGTCCAACCACGGTTAAATAAAACAGTTTTTATTTTCCGAAATAAATAGATGCAATTTGCAAATATGGTTGTATCATTTCTTTACATCTTTCGTTACGTGGATGTCTAGAGCCTAGAGCCGCCCTCCTCGTTTCATCGTAGTGAAAAGGTGCTAGTCTTAAGCCTGGATCAAGGAGGAGGTCAACGCAAAACATCTTTATAATAACTGGGCATTGCAAAACAGTATTATCTGTTAATGGGTGCGAATCAAATGTTCCATAAAATCTGCCATTTAGACACCTTTAACTATTTTTACAAATTATTTATATAAAAGACCTCAATGTTTAATTTTTACGATGTGTTAGACCCTATCCCGTAGCTTCATAGCAGGCCATTAATTTCCTCGCCATTTCTAGTCTGTAGAAAATGGGAGAGTGAAGGGTTAATGAGAGTAGCTGACAATGATGAGGTTTAAAATAGGAACAGCTTTTTTTCTTTTTCTTATAAATGCATTTTCCCCTACTATAATTGACTTGACACTCAATGAGAGTAGGCCATGAGCATTTTTAGGTTATGAACAATAAATCAATCAATCGATCGATCAATCAATTAATCGATAAATCTATCAAGTAATCATAATAAACTTGTTGCATGTTTGATAATAATAATTATTATTTTACTGCTACTAACGTGAACTTTGTCATAGAGCCCCATCTGACCTGATTTTCCAATTCCGGTCTTAGCTGATTCGATTTGAGCTTTGTTAAATATTTATAGCTAAATGAAGTTATCTAATAAAGGTGTTGACAAACAAACGATTTCATTATGTTTCTTGTTCGCATGCCTGTTTAATAATTAAATCGATAAAAATTAGTTTCAAATTATTAGAAATTTAATGTATCGGCACTTCATGGTTGGCTATTCAGGAGCGCTCCCGGCCCATCCCCGGTCTAATAAGAAAGCCTTAATAACAGGAAGAAATAAGTCATAAGGTAATTATTAGGTATTTGTCGAAGGATAATAGAAGCAGCCACGGAGAAAACCTGATTACAGTCCCAAGCGGGGAACAATAAGTGGGAGAGAGAGAAGCGGGTGGTGGGGCAGTAGAGTGGCGATGTATATTGATGAAATAGAAGCTGGTTTTCTGAAAAAAATGTTGTGGCAAAATGGCTTAAATGTATTTCATTACATTTTTCACAGCCTATAAAATGTCTATAGCTAACCTCATAATTTTTTTCGCCAAGGCAAGCATTAACTTAAGTGGGAAATTACACATCAGAGATATTTATAGAAAAAGCATGTTTGTGTTTTTATATTTGTGCAGAATTTTAATTGAAAAATAATTTTTAACAATTTATTTTTAAAATTTAAACACAAGTGTTAGAGCTATTTTAATGCTCTTGATATGCAAATTAATTAGTTTTAACTAAGTTAATAGGTTAATTATCTAGTTTAATATATATGATCACGTTTTCCTTGTATCTTTGGATAGAATAAGCCAGAGCAATAATTTCTTAAGGCCTGAGACAAGGCCTCTGAAATGATGTATCAAACTCAATATCTTGGAAAATCGGCATACCTGGGAACGGCGGTCCCAAATTATAACAATAACCCTTATAGGTTAACCCTTTTTCGATTACAGTTGTTGGTAACCGGGGGGTAAAAAAATACCCCCAATTTATTTTCGTCAAATCTATGGAAATGTTTAACCAATTTCGGTCCTGTTAATTTTATCTGATAGACAAGGACATTGTTGAACGTAATGAGTTACAAATCTTGAATTAAAATGATGACTCCTGATTATAAGCGGTCTGATTAGCTCATGACCAAATCCAGCAGGAACACACGCGCTTGTCCAAACGTAGGCCTACTGAATGTGCGTGATCTCGCCATGTTGGATTCTGCAACTTCTATAATTATTATATATGCGTTGAGCGCTGATATACATCAACCAAGAAATAGAAGAGGCCATCTTCTGGTCCTGTAACTGCAAGTGTACCCCTTTGTTTCCTGGTCGAATGAGTCCACGGCGCCTTTTGTGGCGTTGTAATCACCTATTTCTTTCGATAGCTTTATGCAAAAGTAAGTAATCAACACTAATATAATGCAACCTGAAATAGAAATCATACAGCAAAGAATGGCTAATTCATATGCAAAAATACAAGAACCACATATCTCCAACAATTCAGTTCTATCAACTACTATGCTTACATCTACATAGTGTAGAAATGATTTATCCAGTACTGGAATATGAAACCTTACTTTTCACACTAGTCTGCCGCTAGGTGGCAGCGCAATTTGGCACAACTGAAAACGACATTGTGAAGAAAAAACATATTTAGGAAAAGTCACAAAAGCACAAGTCTATTTTCTTTTATTCAAAAAAAGTATACGACAAAAAGTAGGCTGGGGGTTATTTTTTACCCCCCGGTTACCCTATAAGGGTTAAGTAAATGAACATGATGTGTCGTAATAGTGTGCAGTGTATTGGATGGGCGCATAGAAACGGTTTCTTTGCATTCCACACTTATAAAACGACCAGCTGGTCCACCGAAATAGAAGCCGGAATAACGAGAAATGGAAGCTGGATGAAGACCTTTTACAGGTAAAATGAAGGCGGATTGATGAAAAAAACGCAAGTGAAATATAAGCTGGATGAAAGTATTTTTAGATCTGAAATAGAAGCTGGGTTGATGAATTGAACGGTTGAGAAATAGAACCTGGATGATGTACATAATAAGTTAAATGGAAGATGGATTAATTAAAACGCTTGCGAAATGGATGCTGGTTGAAGGTTACTTAAAGGTATAGGTGAAATAGAAACTGGATTGACGAAAATTAAACTTGAGAAATGGAAACTGGATTGTTGATTTCAGTGATGTATTTCAGCATGCATCCAGCTTCCATTTCAGCTGGAATGCCGTTTATCCAGCTTCTATTTCACCACACATCATGTTTAAAGCGTTCTCAGGAGATAGCCTATCGATTTCTGTAATTTTATAATTTGGGACCGCCGTTCCCAGGTATGCCGGAAAATCAATTTAATTTTGGCGCCACATTTCTCCGGATTTTGGGGCTGTCATTGCGAGCACTAACTAGTAACTATGTTTTGAGAGAAAAAGGATACGTATTCTTGAATAATTATAATCTTATCAATATAACTTTCATCATGGTTCAGCCGGCACATTACCAAAAATAATGATATAAATCAATATATATCTTACTGTGAAACTGACATTAAGGTGTCTAATATAGCGCTGTCGAATTACTTTAGTTATTACAACGACATCTTGCGGCTTGCAAATCTGCTGACATAGACGAACATTACTGCGTAACGATCCCAGCTGTTATTAATATTGCTGTGAGCGTATTCATAGCAGTTTTTTACAATTTAAAGAGGTGTCCAAAAACGTATCGAATAATTCATAGCAGTTTGTGGGATGTGGAACGACATTAATTTTAGAGGCTGACATGGACGTCAACGTTGGTGTTTAATCCCAGAAGAGTTTTTCAATGTTTACAGCATGCACTGTTATTGATCTTTAGCATTTCTAATTACATATAGGTCTACTTTAAGTTTCTAAGGCAGCACTTATATTAAGTAAGGCATTTCTTATAATTATAAAGTCCTGTTATATGCCAATCAAAGCTGACTATGTCGTCATATCTCGGGCTACCAAGGGGATGGGTTAACCACCCCACTATTAGGTTTCCCAAAGAAAACGTCTTTCGTTTGGGAAATTTTTTTGACGTTTTGGTTAGCTGTAGAGGAATCATTGGCACAAAATATGAGCTAAACTTTTGGATGATACCCCATTATACCGTTCAGAAGTTTTACCCGATTTGCCCAAAATACTCAGAGGCGCTTCAGACTACAGAACGGACACTGCATAGAATTTTCAAGCCAAAGCCCATGAGCTAACGCGGCGCTTAAGGTGGATTCAAACCATAAACCCTCTGGCTGCAAGGCAGCGAGCACACCCACTACACCGCCGCGCTTCTTTTTGCCACTACAAAACAATCAGCCAATAAGATCGATCAGTCAATCAATAAATAAAAATAAATCAATCAATCAATAAGCCAGACAGACAAATATTCAAAATTTATATAGCGCGTTTTTAAAATCCCTACCAAGAGGAAAAAGCGTGACACGTAGACAAAAATCCCACCTCACATTTGAAGTCTAAACCAATATTTCAACAGGTCCTCACAGGATCCTGACCCAATTCCCTCACCACAGCCGTAACCTTCGAAACCCATTCCCTCTCCAGGAAACGATCATGAATTTGTTGACTTCAGCTTGATCTAATTTGAGACAGAATAAATTTTTACACACCTTTTTAAAGTAGTATAATCTCAAATAAAAGTAAACTGGAAGAAACCCGAATAGACAGAGCAACCAGATAATACACCTTTTTAAATGGTATTAACAACGAAATATATATTTGGAATTCGACAAAATAATACTAATTCAATTCACACACCACCGATTCGAAGATGTTGCGTAATCATCGGCTGTGACCAATTATAATCAACAACAAAGACATTGTTGAAGGCCAAACAAATTTTTGCGGCCTCCTCTGCTATAAGCTATAAGTTAAACTATGTATGTATGTGCACTTGTTATAGCGCCCCTTCAAGCTCTCTCTACTCAGAGGCGCTCCAAAAACTATGGATCCATTACTCCATCCATGTCTCGAGTAATAAATATCATATCTAATGTAATCTCAAATGAAACTTCGCCACCGGTTGCACTCTGCCAGTGCCAGTCTCAAGCCTGGATAAAGGAGGAGGGCGTTGCTAATGGTCTTCGTTACCACACAGTGACGTTAAACAGCAAATACGCAGAAAGCAATGATTCCGATTTTAATAATATATTGCACACCTTTACAACGTTAGTAACGATGCATATATAAAAGCAGTGCGTCGTTTTAAACAATATTCCTAGCTTAGTGCATAAAAAGAGAAAGGTCTTCGAGCAGCGAAAAGAAAATATGGATATAAATTTATCACAATAAAGTTGCTGTGAATTGCTGAAATTTAATTTTGTAACTCAAAGCAGGAAAGACAAAATAAATGGTAAGACGGAGAGGTTTAACTCCGCCACTGTTTCCTCTCTGCCAGTGCCCGTCCCAAGCCTGGAGAAAGAAGGAGGGCGACACTAATCATCTTTACAATGGCAGTGTCGTTGAACGGCAACAAAGCACGCATGGTTAGCAGCCACATAAGTGCCTGGTATATCCAGACATGGCGTGTGTATACAGAAACTAGTGTGGCCGATACTTGACGCGCCCAGTGTAGCCTATTTAGCCTACAGGCTATTGACGCGCGCTACAATGGGTCTATACTAAGGCTACAGCGGAAACAATGTAAGGCCTAACCGCATTCAGGATGACACACTGCAGCATGTAGCATACAAAGGCACATGCACACGTACGTATACACATACACACAATAATAAATTATACACACTATACGACCCCTTGCAAGTCCACTTAATAGTACGCGGAACATGTAACAAAGTCCGCATACGACGGGCTGATAAATTATCATCATCGCACGTGTGTGTGTGTGTGTGTGTGTGTGTGTGTGTGTGTGTGTGTGTCGGTATATCTGTCTCTTTCTATGGCTCTCTCGCACACTCTCTCGCGCGCACAGAATGTCACCCTCTGTGTTTCTGTGTCTCTGTCAGTGTACCTCTCTTTCGCTATGTCTGTCTGTTTGTCTTGTATGTGTGTGTGTGTCTGTCTGTGTGTGTGTCTGTCTGTGTGTCTGTCTTTGTGTCTATCTGTCTGTGTGTTTGTCTGTGTGTGTCTGTATGTGTGTCTTTTCTTGTATTTTACTGTGTGTGTCCGTAAGTGTGTCTGTCTGCCATATAGACGTACAGATAGACAGATGGACAGAAATGGAGAGGCAGAGAGAGAGAGACTGACACACAGACAGACAGAGCTAGATACAGAGACAGAGAGACAGACAGAGATAGAAAGAGATAATACAGAGACGGAGACAGCCAGATACTCTGTCTGTGCGCGTGCCTCTCTCTCTCCCCTCTTCCTCCTCCTCCCCCTCCACCTCCCTCTCCCGCCCTCTCTTATCGCTCACCGATAACCCGACCACCAGTGGTTGGGTCAATATACGCCGCACATCAAGCCCTTCATCAGAGAGTGTAGACTGTAGAGCCAACAACAGCGTAGACCGAAGTGAACACACAGCAACTTGTAACATTTATTTACAATGTCCGGCGATAGTATAATACGGACTCCATCTTGAAAGACGTCCGCATTTCTTTCTGTGTTGTGAGCAGCGAACGTTTTGACGGTTTAGTTTCGTATTTACAGGTAAACACAACTGGACGTTTACTTCGAATAAAGATTGACTTGGCACGAAAGTCGAAAGCTCTAATCAAAGGCGAGTTTACATCTTGTTTATAGTTTCGTAGATGATTGTGTAACAGGAAGACATTTCGGAAGAGAGAATTTATATCGATTTCGATGAATTTATCTAAAATATCAACGTAGATAAACAGGGAATTTTTGATTTTGAATATTCCTGTTTTTTCGGTTTAGTTTCGTACACCAAAGCAGGATTTTGATCTTCGAAAAAATCATAGTTTACAAGTTGACGAACTTCCATGCTGTGTGGCTACATATTTCAAAGTTTAGTTTCGAACTTCAAAGTACAATACATATTTGAGATTTAGTTTCGCACTCGTAATTCAAACTCTCAAAACACGGAACTGAAAATCGAGCGTGGAAAACATTTCCGGACATAACATCGGACAGAGTTTGGAAAAACAGCTGGAAACTATCATGGATCGCGGACGTACGAAAACCAGCTGGAGCCTGCAGGATTCGTCGGATAAAACAGGAACTGGCAAACATGTGAATAGGAAGACTCTGCAGAGACAGTACGCCAGTCTACAGTCGGATGACTCGATGGATAGAAACTCTGGTGATGACAGTCTACATAAAAGCCAAGGGTAGGTAATCCACCAAACCAGTCACTTGTTCAGTCAGTCAGTCAGTCAGTCAGTCAGTCAGTGAGTCAGTCACAAATATGTTTAGTAAGTCAGTCAGTCGTTCATAAATATGTTTAGTAAGTCAGTCAGCCGTCTGAATGACGGCAGTCATACAGTCAGTCATTCAGTCAGTCAATCAGTCAGTCATTCAGTCAGTCATTCAGTCAGTCATTCAGTCAGTCAGTCATTCACAAATATGTTTAGTCAGTCAGCCAGTCATTCACAAATATGTTTAGTCAGTCAGTAAGTCAGTCAGTCATTCACAAATATGTTTAGTAAGTCATTCATTCAGTCAGTCAGTCAGTCATTCACTCAATCATTCATATATTAGATCAGTCAGTCAGTAATTTTTCTCGTTCATTCACTCATTCATTCATTCACATTATGTTCAATCATTTACTTATTCATTCATACATTCGTTCATTCATTCATTAAAGCGTTCTTTCATACAATTGTCCAATCATTCACTCATTATTTAGTTCATTCATCCATGCATCTATGATCTATTTAGAAATGTCTGCATTGAGAGCTATTATAAACTCAAAGAGAGGACCATTTTAGTTACAGAGAGACAACGAGAGAGACAAAGACAGGGAAATTTATGAAGACAGAGTGACAAACCAACAGGCCTATTTAGAGAGAGTAAGACATACTGAGAAATAGACGGGGAAGCACTGTTGTATTGTATTGTATTTAAACATTTATAAAGCGCCTCTAGTAGGGTGAACCGTTCAGAGGCGCTCCCAGTGCGCAAGGCCCCGCGAGAAGAAACAGGTTTTGAGAAGAGACAAAGCAGAAGAGAGACTACCAGAAAGAAGTGTAGAGCGAACAGAAGGAGAAAGAGCATTCCAAAGAGAAGAACCAATTGAGACAAATGATCGAGACTGAGCCATAGTAGTTCTAGACCGAGGAACCAAGAGGTCAAATCTGTTGGATGAACGAAGTGGACGATGGGAGGAAGCCGAGTGAGGACGAAGTAAAACATTAGTCAGATATTTTGGGGCAAGACCCCGTTGAGCCTTTAAGATCAGAGTGAGGATCTTGAATTGTGTGCGAGCACGGAGAGGAAGCCAGTGAAGTTCATGAAACATAAAGGTAGAGATGTGAGAGTACTTGGGAAGGCGGGCAATCAATCTAGCAGCTGAGTTGAGAACAGACTGAATAGGTGAAAGACGAACTTTAGGAAGACCAATGAGGAGAGCATTGCAATAGTCAATTCGTGAGCATATAAAAGCATGAATTAAGGTAGTGAAGATGGAGGAGGAGACAGAGCGACGAATGACTCTGAGACGTCTTAAATGAAAATATGACGAGCGTGTCACATTTGAAATATGCTCAGTAAAGGTAAGTGAGCTATCAAGTACAACACCCAGATCCCGCACACTTGAAGAGAAGGAAAACAGCGGGAATTTTTCAGAGAGCAGAATGAAATCAAGCTTCTGGAGCTGCTGGGGAGTACCTAGCCAGATGAATTGAGTCTTTGAAGTATTAAGCGAAAGGCGATTAGAAGACATCCATGAGTGGAGATGATTAGTAAGCGATTCAATATGCGCAACTAACAGCAGCTGGGAAGATGAGGGACCATGGACAAAAGCCTGGACATCATCAGCAAATAGATGGCCAGCAGCACTACAAATAGGAAAAAGAGAAGAGATGTCAGCCGTGTAAAGAATAAATAGGAGAGGTCCAAGAACTGAACCTTGAGGAACACCCAGATTAACATGAACCCATTGGGTTCGAGAGTCACCCGATATAATCATTTGAGTTCTTTCAGAAAGGTACGACTGGAACCAAGAAAGGGGGAGACCCTTAACACCATAGGAGATCTCAAGACGCTTGAGTAGGATGTCGTGATCGACCATGTCAAAAGCTGAAGAGACATCATAGAGGGCCAACAGACTGACCTCAGACCTATCAACAGCAGAATAGATTTCAGATAATAAAGAAAGGAGAGCTGTCTCAGTGGAATGATGGGCCCTAAAACCAGATTGGTTTGCAGGAAGGAGACCAGATTGCTGAGAGAGACAGTGAGACACACACACACACACACACACGTTATACAGTTATAAAGAAACTGATACATAGACAGACATACACAGACAAACAGACACGGGCAAACACAGACCTAGTTCTTTGAATTAGTGACCATCCTATAATAATGTCTCCAAGCCAATCAACCTGTTAGTGGATACATTGTTGACAAAATACCAATTACCGCAACCAGGAACAACTTCAAATATGTTATTTATAATTATCAACAATAAACAATTTCTCACTAAACCTATAATTTATTATATTAATTATTATCACCAATAAACAATTTCGCTTTAACCTACTGTAACAGTTAATTATGTTAATTATGATTATCACCAATAAACAATTTCTCTTTAACCTACAGTTAATTATGTCAATTATAATTATCACCAATAAACAATTTCTCATTAAACCTATAATTTATTGCCTGCAAGTCATTCACACGAAACGCGAATTTGCTTCGTTCAAGTGAATGCAGGATTTGAACTTTCTAAGAAGAGTTAATGGCGTTCTACAATATTAAATATCTATAAAATCTGCCATTTAGACACCTTTAACTAATTTATGAAGATTTATATAAGAGACCTCAATGGAGACCTTTAACTGTTCGAAACAAAGGACGGATAATAATATTATAATTCATGGCCAAGTCAGTTTTCGAAGGAAGATTTGATGAGTGAAGTTTGGAAAAGATGTACAAACAAGAAAGATGAGGAAAATTACTATAATGATGATGTCGTTGGTGGTGGTGATGGTGGAGTGGCGGTGATAATAATAATAATGATGATGATGATGATGATGATGATGATGATGATGATGGTGATGGTGATGGTGATGGTGATGGTGATGGTGATGGTGATGGTGATGATGATGATGATGATGATGGTGATGGTGATGGTGGTGGTGGTGGTGGTGGTGGTGGTGGTGGTGGTGGTGGTGGTGGTGGTCATGGTCATGGTCATGGTCATGGTCATGGTCATGGTGGTGGTCATGGTGGTGGTCATGGTGGTGATGGCGAAGATGACGACGACGATGACGACGAAGATGACGACGACGATGACGACGACGACGATGATAAAATAGTAACTATGTTAATTTATTGTGGTCGTTGTTGCAAAACTAGTAATTATAGCTAATAGCAATGACCTAAGATCATAACAACCAATTTAATTATTTCCATACTTAGCAATAAAACTACCACATCGACTCCGATACTCATAACATTATAATACAATTATCATAATATTTTAATTAGCATACTATTAGCATGCATATCATTAGCATATCATTAGCATATCATTAGCATACGATCGTCATATTACATTTAACGTAATTCATCTTTCGCTTATCTCCCGAATCTTCGAACTCTATGAACCAATGTAACCCAGTTCATGACCTGCCGACCTGACCTTGAAATATGCGCGCCATCTAGTGCTTTGCTTGCGCGACCGATCTTATCGAAGCTCTTATCTGCTCCAGAAATATTTGTCAATAGCACGTGACCAATCGCTGTTCAATTCAAGTGCATGCGCGTGGTTTTGAGTGGAAGTGAGTTAGGTCTTACGGTGCGTAGCGTGTGGGTTCAAATCCGGTTGAGCAATCATGGCGTTGAGCAATAATTGTGAGTGAAATACTTTTTTAAGGTTTAAACATAGTAAGCGTTTGCGATGAATGGTATATTATTGCGAAATACGCGCAAACGCTATTTATATAGTGCCTGTCACCACAGTTTAAGAGGTGTCTAAACAATGTCATCCTTTCTCTAATCTTTGTGATGAGTGTAGTAATTTATTGCATGTTATAATTATGACAAACTTTATTTATATAGTGTTTGTAACTACAGTTTTAGAGGTGTCTAAACAGTGCCGCATCCTCATTTCTCTAATCTTTAAGCCGAAGTGTCTCAGCGGCGTGGTTGAGATCCGGGTGAGCCATGGTGCTGAGCAATTGCGATTGAAGTACTTTTCAAAGAACCTACAGAAAAGCCATTTTAAGTGGTGGAGTTGGAGATTGCGTATTGTAGGTCGCTCGCTCTATATATAAAGGTGATAAATAATGTTTTAAAGGTGTTTAAACATTTGGCCATACATAGCATCCTTTGTGATGAGTAGTAATTTATTGCATGTTATATGACAAACTACTCGGATGACACTTTCGCGCTTATCAAGAGGAAGCGCGAAGCCAAGACGAAATCACCGGTGGAATATAAGACTTTGAGAGGAGAAGTGCAAAGAAGACTGAGGGAAGACAAACAAGCCGAACTTGATGCGCTCTGCTGCGAACTGGAAGAAAATGCAAAGCGTGGAAACTGCAGACCGGTTTACAAGACAGTCAAAAATCTCACTAGACCGTTTCAGGCGCGTAAAATAGCTATCAAGGACGTCTCTGGAAAGAAGTTAGTTGATCCGGTGAAGGTTAATGAACGTTGGAAGGAATATTGTGAAGGACTTTACACAGGCAATGAAGACGAGATAACGTTCGAAATTACGGAAAGAGAACCGCCTCCACTGCGAGAAGAAATCAAACGCGCTTTGCTTAAAGCCTCTTTGCACAAAGCCTCGGGACCGGACGGAGTCGCCACCGAGCTTCTCAGATTTGGTGGTGATATGACTCTTACCATGCTACATAAGATTTGTACTGATGTATGGATATCGGGAGTCTGGCCCGACGATTGGACGCAATCAGTTTTTATCCCTTTACCGAAAAAGGGGATCCGCTCTGTTGCGAGAACTACAGGACCATAGCGCTAGTTTCGCACGCCAGCAAAATTCTCCTAAGGGTCATCCTGGAGCGCATTCAAACTAAACTTGACAATGAACTGGCTCCTGAGCAGGCCGGTTTCAGACCCAATCGAGGCACTCGCGATCAGATTACGAACCTCCGGATCATCATAGAAAAGGCAAATGAGAGAAGTCAGAATCTCTACTTTTGCTTCATAGATTTTACGAAAGCGTTCGACATGGTGCAACACGGTCAGCTGTGGTTGTCTATGCTGGACATGGGGTTTCCCCCACAACTTGTCCAACTATTGATGAACCTATACAAACAGCAACGAGCAGCGGTTAGGACAGATAATATCACCTCTAACTGGTTTCGCGTTAAGAAAGGCGTTCGGCAAGGTTGTAACATCTCGCCTTGCCTATTTAACATCATGGCGGAACATGTAATGCGCAAGGCGCTTGACGGGTTCAGAGGGGGCTTCAGAATTGGAGGTAGGACCATCAGTAATCTTAGATACGCGGATGACATACTCTTGATCGCTACATCACCAGAGGAACTCCAGGAGCTCGTCAATCGTGTCGAATCCGCTGCCAAGGAGTACGGTTTAAAGATAAATGTTTCAAAGACGAAGGTTATGACCAATACCGATAGGATCCTCAGGATTTTTGTCGCGGACAGTGAACTAAAACAAGTGGATAACTTCACATATCTAGGCAGCAAAATCTCAAGCGATGCAAAGTGCTCAGTCGATATTAAGTCCAGGCTGGCCATGGGTATGGCGGTCATGGTGAAGCTTACGAAGGTCTGGAAAAATAAGTCCATTAGTACTCAAACCAAGCTTCGTTTGATGAAATCCTTGGTCTGGTCAGTTGCAACCTATGGTTGCGAATCATGGGTGCTTAAAAAGGCGGAGGAAAAGCAGATACAGAGTTTCGAGAACAAATGTACCCGTAAGCTTTTGCGCATTTCTTGGACGCTCAAACTTACCACAGAGCAGGTTTATCGGCTTGCCGGAACTTCACCAGAGCTCTTGGGTTCCATCAAGGCTCGCAAACTCTCCTATTTCGGTCATATCATCAGGATTCCCCAGGATTGCGTGGAAAAAGCCATTATGCTGGGTCACGTGGAAGGTTGTCGACGCAAGGGTAGACCGCGTATTAGCTGGATTGACAACATTCTTGCTTGGTCCCGTCTTTCCGGATCCAATCTTCTCGCCGCTGCACGCGATAGGAGGCAGTGGAGAGCTGTAGTCCATGCATGCGACCAACCGTCGCGCAGCGACGTCGGTGATTGACATGACATGACATATGACAAACACTGTTTATATAGCATTTGTCACTATAGTTTTAGAGGTGTCTAATCATTGTCACCCTTCTCATTTCTAAGCCGAAGTGTATGGGCCGGGTGAGACATTGTGCTGAGCAATTACGAGTAAAGTATCTACATAGAAACCGTCTCAGATGAGAATTAATAATAGCTCCTTATCAGTATCATTATTATAATTATCATTAGTGGATAGAGTTTTAAAAACTATAGAAGACTTCCCAAGCGCCTTCACAGACAATGTGATTGCAAACGACCGGGGTTGGTCTGGGAACGCTCCTGAGTAGAACCTTGAAGGAGCGCTATATCAAATTCTCAGTAAATAAACATTGCTATGATTTTTTATGACATTCTGTGTAATTTATTCGTTCAATGTCTAAAATCGGTAACGGACTCATGCACGTGCTGGAGCAATAAACCTTGTAGAGCGAAAACAATTTATATATAATTGTTAAACGCAACTTTAAAGGTGTGCAAAGAGTGTCGCCATGCTTATAAGGCAGGAGAATGCATGCACTGAGCAGTAATAATAACAACTAGTCAAGGACTTGTTCTTATAGCCAGCTAAGGTCTAAGAATAATATTATTGTCTTAATATATTCCTACTGGTTCACCAATTATAATGCATGGCACTGCGCCTACATTTATATAGATAATATTCAAACATTTAAAAGGTGTCTACAGAGATGGCTGTATAGAGCTCTGTGGCTTGTTGATATTTAACGACACTATCGTATCGTGTCGTATTAAAACATTTATAAAGCGCCTCTACTAGGGTGAACCGTTCAGAGGCGCTCCCAGTGTGCAAGGCCACGAGAGAAGAAATAAGTTTTGAGGAAAGAAAATGAGGAGGAGGGATTACCAGTTAGAAGTTGAGACCGAGTAGATGGAGACAGAGTATTCCAAAGAGAGGGGCCAATTGATGCAAAGGATCGGGACTGAGCCATGGTCGTTCTAGTAGGAGGAACTAAAAGATCAAATCTATGTGCCATATCAAGGATGTTTAGTGTCGCCCTCCTTCTTTCTGATGGCTAACGAACGGGTGCTGCCCAAGAACAAGCTGTAGAGGTTTCTAGCAGAGTTAATACTCCCATCGTTAAATTATAATAGTTGATTGAGAACTCTTACAAACTTTACAATGTGTCAACGAAATTAGCGAAATGTGAGACAACGCTAACTAAGATTAATAAAAAGATGAAGGGTCCGGCAGAGTAATGGTTATAACACGCTGGCGCAGAGTGCGAGAGGCAGTGACATGATTTTTTAAAATAATATATTTTCCTTATTGAAACGCCTGCAAGACGCACTGCGCTTTACATTTACAAGTTATGCAGTAATCTTAATTAAACTTAACTACCAACTGAGCAGACAGCTTTGCAATTACAATGGCGCTGATAGCAGCCTACAAGTCAAATCCGCCCAACGGGGGCTCGAACCTGCTACCTCTCGCACTCTTGGCCGGTTTGCAGGCTGACTGTTCAGTTGGTTTAGTTGAGATTTGTGTATTCTGTGATTATTGTGTTCTTGTGAATTGTTTAAACCGCATAATTATTGTGCAGTGTAACCGGTTGCGGTCTGTCAACCGGATTGTTGAATAAAGAGAACATGATTGTAGTGAATGATTTCGTTCGACCGTCGGTGAATTGAACTTTAATTTAAACGCTCCGCATTTATATAGCATGTTGTGACTACGTTTAAAAGGTGTCTACTATGACACTCAAGATTTGTCCCAGAATACGCACAGAATATTGATGGCGGCGACGCGAGTGAGTGAGGTATTTGCATTGCCATTCACACTGGCCGTCTCAAAGTGTTTAATCTAGTCCGTCCTCTGTGGGTCAAGGCTTCTAGGGGGGGGGGGGGGGCAGGCAAACGGTCGTCGAGCGCGTTGCGCCGTGCAGTGGTCGAGGTTTAGGGGCAGAGGGTGTGCCCCTTTCGCTCATCAGAAAATTAATATTTTTAATTTTACATTGCAACGGCAATTATCATAAGCTGCGCCAAAACTTTTTTCTAAAAAACACAGGATATGACTACTTCTTTTAACACAGAGTCAAAAACATTAGTGGCATTTGCCGGTCAACCCGCGGGCCTCATGTCGCATGTAAGACAGCACTGAGTAAAAGGAGGAGGAGTATTCCAATTTGACCAGGGTCTATGACAACAAAGGCCGTTACGTTACCCTGGACAGAAATTTGCTCCGCATAATACAGCACTGGTGAGCAAGGTACTAGACCAGTAACTGATAAAAGGCGTCACGGTGGTTATAATACACGGTGATTCATAAAAAAACGTTACCCTACATAAGTCAGCGTAACTCATGTCGATGACCATCAAATTTGATAAAATTTCAGAATAATATGGCCTGATGATATAGCCAAGTGCTACATAAATTATTTCACATTCAGAGCTATAATGACGTAACGCGGATGACGAAACTAATGACGTCATGATAATCTCGAGAAACAAGCAAGATTCCAACGTTCCTGTCAGTCACTGAGGTTGTACCATCCAAACCTGGTCAATTTCATCATGTTTAGCCTCCTGGTGAGAAATTGTTTACTGTGTCATCACCCAGTAACAATCAGAGTGTTCGCAATCACGTATCTTTCGGTACACAGAAGAGGAACGTTCCAGCAAATCGTCTTTTGCGGAATCGACCAATTTTCAGCAAATCCCTTATGGCATCGGTTGGGTCTCTGCACTTGGTCATACGAACATATCCATTTCAGCGGACCAGATGTTGAGGTCAACGGACAATATTACAGAGGTATTCCACTTTGCCAGACATTCGTGACACTACCGAGTAAGCTTATTTCATCGTCCATCGTAATAGCGCTCGTGCGCACAGAGCTCGAGTGACCGTTGCGTAATGGAAACTCATGATTTCATCCCGCCTACTTTGTGGCCACACAACAGTCTTGATTTAAATCCACGCAGTAGACTATAAGATATGTAGTGTCATGTAAGAAAATGTCTACATAATTCGAATATGTGACGTAAACGAGTTGAAAATGTGTCCTCAAATTGTGGATGCATCGGACACAATGGATCAGAGGATCATTGATGAAACGGCCAAGAAATGCGTATGCGTCTTCGCGCATGCGTATCTGCCCAATGTGGGTAATTTCGAAAATAAATTTTAACTTCCATAATGTTCAGAAATGAATCCTCTATCTTCACCTAAAATTTCGTCAACATAACCCGATGTTTGGCGGAGTTACAGTACAATATGTAGGGTAACGTTTTTTTATGAATCACCGTGTATAATAGAAATGCAGGTTCTCGTATTTATATAATATTGATTGGCAAAGCTTTAAGGGTGTTTTGCGAAATCGTTCTGGCGCTGTTTCTAGCTTTTTTGGTGGTTATCACCATCCAACAATAAAACGGACTTGTCCAGCATTTATATAGAACATGTGGACAACGCTTTAAAGGTGTTTAAAACGTTAAAGTTGTTGTTCCTGGTTTATGTTACTGCAGTTGCGTAAGTTCGGTAAAACTTTATGGAGCTGACGAGTCCCAATGTCACTATGTGATATCAATGACCATTAGCGACGCCCTCCTCATTGATCGAGACTTGGGACTGGCACTGGATGATTGAAACCATTTGCGGAGTTGTAACATCTTTCTGCAACGTTTTTAATGTATCAAAGGTAACATTTCTAAGCAAGCGTATACGCACTTTGTAAATATACTGCAATGTATCAAATATTATTCATTCACTCGGAAACCTATAATTATAGCGCCGATTCTGGGAACTATACTCATAATGTTCTCTTATCTATTTGTAGATAAGATTTAAAAAACGAATGATTCGACTCATGCATGGATCATAAATCACCATCATGTAATTGATCGAATCATAAAGATTACACGTCCCACAGTCACCGCGATATGGTTGACTATACAGTCATAGCGCACCATAAGTTAAGGTCAGCTTCTGTCACTTATGAGGTCAGATCACACGTATAGTTATTATGGGATGGGTGTATTTTAGTTGTTTTGCACTTCTGAGTCGACGTCTTTAAGTGCAGGAAATTTAAAGAGTTGAACACCTTTATAACGTGATTTTAAAAGCTTTATAAAGTCATCACTTAAACGGAAATTATCTCCTATGCAATCCAACCTGCAAGTCCAGACGAATAGTTCTCGTGTCAGTTTTGAGGGTAACAGCATGCAACCACTTTTTTATATTGATTCTCTTGTTTTTAATGTTCTGTTGTTCTTTTTTCCAGTTTATTCCTGTATTGATTACTGTTTTAAATGACTTCACTGCAATATATCATTCCAGCATGGTATAGGTCAAATTTTCTTTTTTTTCCACGACATTCTTTTTATTCTCGACATTGTTTAATATGTAACACGGCAAATCCATCATATACATTGTTGGATGAACGCATTAATTATTATTTCTCACATTTGCTAAAGTGTCCTTTCCGCTCCGAACCCACCGCTACACCACCGAGAACAACACAAGCGCAAGCTTCTCATTTCAAAGTGACATGAACAAGAGACGTTCATCCATGACCTTGACCTTTTTACTTTGACCTGATTATGATTGTTTTAAGGAATAAAACATTTGGCGAGATTGTGAAACTCCGATTTCTTCGATCATGCTTTAGTACGCTATAAATTTTATTCTTATAATCATTTCTATATACGTTTTAAAGGTGTCTACGTAACGGTTGTCATCTCGATTTCGTTTAATTGATAATCGTGTGACACGATTACCAAAGAAACCAATTATTTTTAATTTTTTAACAGTTTTTAGCGTTTTCCATATCATAACAGAGCCATGTCGATTATCGATATTGTTGTATACGGCTGTATCAAGACGCTTTAAGCCAAGATTAGTTGCTGCTTATAGGTGTATGCATCAGAATAGTAATTACTGTACAGCCAACTAAACTTTTTATTTCAAGTGGAAAACAAGAAAAATGTCAAAATAGTTTTTCATTTTGGATTTTTTTAGCGCCTTTTAAGGTAGGCTCTTCAGAAGCGCACGTGATCAACCGCAGTTAAGTAAACTCTGAAATAATTAATTTAGTTAAACTTCATGGTTTTTATAATTTGATTAGCTTCTATTTTACGGGTGTCCATGAAACCATGATTCATGACCGTGTGTTCATTGCTGAACCTGGCCATATGGAGTAAGGTGATAACAAGACACTCGCGTGGTTACGCCATTGGCCGCTGCACGGTGGCGTTACAATCCCGCGGCCAATGTCGATACAGCGGCCTATTTTTTAGACCATCCGACGGTCTAATCATTAAGGCACTTTAGACCCTTGCTTTAGACCGAGGACGAATGAGAATTAGGTCAAGACGCTTGAAACAGGATACAAATAATTAAAGGACGTGCGTGGGAATTCCCCGGCGTCACCGGTAGATGCTAAGAATAGAACAGGGATGATTCAATTATTATGCGTGAATACTTATGCGAATCACGCACGCGCGCGCGTTGTCATGCACACGCGCACACGCGTGACACACACACAGTCACACACAGTCACACACACACACACACATACATACACGCACACAGTCACACACACACATACACGCACACACACACATACACGCACACAGTCACACACACACACACATACACACACACACAGTCACACCCACACGCACACAAAGATACACACGCACACGCATACACACATTGTAATTATAGATAAATACTGCAGACATACATACATAAAACAAGCGTTCTACATAGGACATACAATGTCATACATGTACATTCAAGCATGCATGTTTAATTACACACAAGCACACATAGGCCTATACAAGGACACACACACGTGCATACCACCTACGCATCGCTTCGCTTCGCTATGGTCGTCATGCATGAATGATTCGTGGCAAATACGTCCACAATGAGAACGCTCAATGACACCTATAGGCCAGCATGCAAGCCGCAAACGTATTCGTATGCAAATTCAATCACATATATATATATATATATCTGTCATCATGGGTTTCTACGTTCATGCGCACAATGCGCGCCACAATTGATGTGACCTGCACGCGTATACAATACACGGATTCTTTGGGCTAAAAGCACTGATATATATATATATATATATATATATATATATATATATATATATATATATATATATAATTATATATTCAGTATTCTACATTTGCCGTCAATATATATAAATATGATTTATCGCACGCATACATGTATGTCTTTTGTGTATGTATTGACATATCCCTTCTTGTGTGAAACACGCGCATGGATAAGTGGCTGTGTGTAGAATCGTAAACCCCATTGTGTGCTATACGAGGTTGCCGTGAGAACTAAGAACGTTGTCTCTTGTGTTGGGATGATCGACCAATGCTGACTAAGATAAAAAGCAGTGACGAGATTGTCTTATATAGTAGCCGTTGCGAACCTTTTAAAAGGTGTTTAATCGGTCTTACTGGATTTTGACTATAAAAGCAGTGACTGAGCAATTTTATATAGTAGTGGTTAGAACCGTTTTTGAGGTGTCTAATCAGTCGGTAGTAGTCGATTTCGACGTTGTAGTTTATTCGGATTTCTCGCGATATTAGAGAGAAGAAAGACAGTGTTGTGTTTGCGGCTAGGCCCCATGTGTGTATACGCAGGTGTGCGTGATTTGTAGAGGTGAGTGCACGCAGGTAAAATGGTGTTAATGTAGAATGGTGTTCTGGTGTGTATGTTTGATCGGTGAGACTAGGGGGAAGTCAGAGGCAGGGTTACTGGTGGGACTTAGAAAGAAACAGAAAGAAACTGGGGCAGAAAGAGAGAGACAGACAGACAGACATACATACGGACAGATAGACAGACATATGCATACAGATAAGTAGACAGAGACATAGCATCCGAGGGATAGAAAGACAGACAGACAGACATAGACATACAGATAAACATACAGAAACCATCCGAGATATAGAAAGGCAGACAGACAAACAGATAAACAGAGACAGGCTGAGACAGAGACTGAGCGACAGGGTCGTTGACGAGACAGAAAGAGAGAAAGACACAACAAACACACACACACACACACACACACACTAAAAAGAAGAAATGCGCACAAGCAGAGACACACAGACACAGTCACACTGACAGACAGACAGACATACAAACAGACATGCGCACAGTTTTATCTGAATTCTAATGCTTATCAGTATGTAAACCGAGCATTTATTCAGCGCTACAATACGACGAACAGGTTATGTTCGATATCGCTGAGGAAACACAATTATAGTTGTCAGTGCGTATTTATAACCTTCTCAGTATATCACATGCAGAATGAGGAACTCCGCCACTGGTTGCACTCAGCCAGTGCTAGTCCCAAGGCTGGATAAAGGAGGAGGGCGTCGCTAAGGGTCTTTCTTACCACACGTTGGCGTTAAACTTCAAATACATACACGCAGAAAGGTTTGCGATAGAAGCAAATCAATTCCATACATTGAGAACTTATATAACACTTGTTCACCGTTTTAATGGTGTGCAACAAGAATACATATTTTTTAATGGCCAGAGAAGTTTCTTAGTGGAATAAAGGTTGGCCGACACTGTGCGATAACGAAGATCAATAAAGTCCCCCTCCTCCATTATCTATACTTGGGATTGGCACTGCGAGATTGTATAGGCAGTGGGGAAATTATTTTGTTGTCACTATAATAATCTCAACGTCCAGTAAGCATCATCAGATTCCTGTGCCCGCTGCATAAAGTGTTTAAATAGTATCGTGTGCATCCATTATAAAGGTGTGTTGAGGACCACTGACTACTAAGGAGAGATTCGTGATTGTAACGACGTATCACAAAAGGATTACTTTTAACTCTTTATGCTGTTTCTGTGGTTTCACTATGTCATAGTAGTACTAGTTTCAGCTGTATATTTGCATGTACAGTTTGAACACGCTATATATTTAACGCCCATTCAAGCTCTCTCTACTCAGAGGCGCTCTCGACTACTGCAACAGCGTGGTCACTGAATCGGAGTTTCACGCCGAAGCGCTGAGCAATTGCGAGTGAAGGACTTGTCTACGAAGCAGCTCGAGGTGGATTCGAACCTGCAACCATCCGTCCGCAAGGCAACGAACACACCACTCCACCGCCGCTTCCCTTAGTTTGATCTAAGTCCACCCTGAGAGTATGCTGTCTTCAGTTTAACGACACTGTGTGACAGCAAAGATCAATAACATCGCCCTCATCTTTCGAACAGTGGTGGCTTTTTATCATTGTATAACTTCGTTTCTTAACATTTTCCATGTTTCTCGAATCATTCTGCCGCATTGCATCTAACTCTTAAATAACGTCGGAGTATCACATTATAAAGGTGTGCAAATGACCACAGCGACTTTTAGGAAGAGGATTTTAACGACATCTCAGTCAAAAAGTTCTTTTTAGAAATCCTTGTCGTTTCTGTGCACGGTTTGATTATCTGACAGTAATCTCAGTTTCGGCTGTGTAAAAAAAAATCATTGACGGTAACCCTCCTCCTTCATCCAGGCTTGGGACTGGCGCTTCAGGTGCGGTGGTAGACCTTAATCAGCATGTATATTTATATTGTTATGGACATCTTAAGACAAAAGAAGGTTTTTTTGCGATGAACAATGAAATGAAGTGTCAAACTGACTAAAAGACGTTATTGTTGATGAAGAAATGAATGAAACTGCATGTGCTACTAAAAAAAATATTGAAACAAATGAGGTGTGTGTGTGTGTGTGTGTGTGTGTGTGTGTGGGTGTGGGTGTGGGTGTGTGTGTGTGGATAGATGCGCTTCTATTATTTTGATTATTTATTGCTTTATAATGATAGCCTGCAATAATTAGTATACTAGAAGAGCATTTCCACATACACACCTCTTTTACACGACGCATTTGTCCTTTAAGTATTAGAAAAAGTGCATCGTCAAAGATTATTGGGTTTAGGACAGAGTTTAAATGAATGTTGTGAACTGTTAAGTCTCGTGTCAGTAAATAAAGTATCATCCTTATTAATATCAATCGATTCTTAATCATGGGTTTATATTTGAAATTATGATTGTTTGTTTTTATGTGCACTTGTTATGGCGCCCTTTCAAGCTAACTCTACTCAGAGGCGCTCCAGAATGCAGAACGGACACTGCATTGGAGTTTCACTCCGAAGCGCTGAGCAATTGCGAGTGAAGGACTTGCCCATGGTCCTTACGGGGCGAGGTGGATTCGAACCTTCCGACTCCAAGGCAATGACGCCACCACTACACCACCGCGCCGTCACTTATGTATCGAAAGTAAAGTATATGGAAAATGAAATCATAAGGAAGCAAACAATGATCTAATCACTACAAAACTACATAATATTTATAATGGTGAAAATCAGTTTGATGATTTAAATGAAACAGGTTTTTTTTCATTCAGTGATAAGGAATTTAAGGCAATAAATGTTTCTAATGACTCGATACTAAAGTTTGGTAATTTATTTAGTTTTATATATAATTAAAAGCCGACAATTTATGGGTGTCAAAATGTGAGAGTTTTGAATGCGGCGTGTGCTTTATGATGATGATGATGATGATGATGATGATGATGATGATGATGATGATGATGATGATGACGATGACGACGACGACGACGATGATGGTTCTCTGCCCGAAGGCAGGTTCGTTGACTTTTATGTCCCTGGGGATGAGATGAGTGAGGTGGTTTCCCGTTGCCTTCCCCACAGACAATGATGGGTAAGCAACTTGCCCAAAGTCGCTCCAAAGCAGTTTGCGTCCCATGCGTGCTATCCCGAGATATCTAAATCTCTTGTAATGTCAACTCCCAGCCCGGGGCTTGAAACGCAGTCCGTTGTATCCAGCAGACGAATGCCGCTCTCGCTTACCGGTGTAGCTAACTAGACTCGTTAGGGTGGATCTTAGATCTTTCGGTTTAACGACACGGATTACCATATTTGTCCTCCCAAAAGCATAATATTGTCTGATGCATTCTACCTTTGTGGGGCACGGAAGGTTGCAAGTTCAAAATAATTTAACTCAAGTCGCCGCGTAAGGACCTTGGGCAAGTCCTTCATTCACCATTGCTCAACACTTCGGCGTGAAACTCCGATGCAGTGTCAGCGCTGCATTCGGGAGCGCCTCTGAGTAGAAAAGAGATTGAAGGGGCGCTATAACAAATGCACGTATACAAGCATACAAACGTAGACTATTCAGAGACGTCTACAACACCTTTATGTAGTAGATCATAGTAGTAGTAATAATACCAGCTCAGCAAAATTCTGCGATTACAAAGGCTATGACAACTGTTACAGTACAGAGGCAGTTCGACGATAATTATTATTATCTGCTGCATTCTACCATTATTTATGCATACGCTTTTTACCCTTAACAGCTTCTGACAGGAGTTTATTTTCTGATGCATTCTACCATTATATATACATACATTAATTACTCTTTTAAGGGTGTGTAAAGATAACTTTTTTTGAAACCTGGACCATGAGAAAAGAAGACATAAAGAAAATCGAAGCGTTTGAAATGTGGACGTGGAGAAGAATGGAGAAGATCAGCTGGACGGAACACAGAACAAACGAGGAAGTGCTGGAAAGGGTAGGAGAGGAAAGAACAATGATAAAAACAATCAGAGAAAGACATAAGAAATGGATAGGGCATATGCTAAGAGGAGACAGTCTGGTGAAAACGGTGATAGAAGGAAAAATGGAGGGGAAACGAATAAGAGGAAGACCACGACAGATGTTGCTGGACACGCTGATGAAGCGGATCGGTTACCAAAGACTACAGGAGAAGGCCCAGCGGAGGGAAGAGTGGCGACATTGGACAGCCGAACCTGCCTAAAGGCAGAGAACCAGAAGAAGAAAGATAACTTTTTTTGTACTTAGAGCCAAGCCGATTGGTGTTATGAAACCCAGCGCCAGCATGGAATATTATCTGGTGAATTCTACATTAAATATATCTACGTCAATTACACTTTAAAAGGTGTCTAATGATAACTGTTTTTTGTCTACATGTATAGAACCAAGCCGATTGGTGTTATGAAACCCAGCGCCAGCATGGGTGATTTCCAACCAAGGTCTGAAACCACGCGCGTGCTAACGACCTCGGCCACACTTCCAGAGGATTCGACGGAAACGAGCGAGGTCATCGAAAGGTCATCTTTAACAAGGTCAAGGACATTGGCCAACGAGATTTCAAACACACCGCCGTTGAATTCACTGGCAGATGGCGCTATAGTCATGACGCCGAAAGGGTTTGTTCATTTATATGCTAATTTATGCTAATAATATGATAATTTTTATGCTAATGATATGCTAATGATATGATAATAAATATGCTAATGATATGCTAATGATATTGTAATAATGTGGTAATGATATGCAAATAATTACTATAAAGTTATGCTAAGGACATTCTAATTATATGCTAATTTTATGCTGGCATTACGTAACGTTCTGCAAATTGCGGTGGTGAATCATCTGGATTTATTGTACTGCTTCATTCTTTCCTTCCCGTGTCTTACTTGCTATATGAACTAACTTACGATACCACGAAGCACATTTTAATTAGTCCATCATGCCTTACCCTTGAAGTTACATTTAATACCTTCAATACATTGTTTAACATTGAATTACATTGTATTATACCTTTGATAACATTATCTTACCTTCAGTTGCGATGTCTTATCTTCAATTGCATCACCTTCAATTGCATTGTCTTAAATTCAATTGCATTGTCTTGCATTCATTTGCATTGTCTTAAATTCAATTGCATTGTCTTAAAAGCAATTGCATTGTCTTAAATGCAATTGCATTGTCTTGCATTCGATTGCATTGTCTTGCATTCAATTGCATTGTCTTAAATGCAATTGCATTGTCTTACATTCAATTGCATTGTCTTATATTCAATTGCATTGTCTTACATTCAATTGCATTGTCTTACATGCAATTGCATTGTCTTACATGCAATTGCATTGTCTTATGCAATTCCAATGTTTAACCATATGCATCGCTTAATTAATCGATGTCATGTGACTTTCTTCATTGCAGATCTGACAACAAGACTCCGAAGTCGACAGATAAGGTAGATAAGCATCATGAATGCAGAAATATTATCTTCAATTTATGAATCAATATCGTGTGGCGCCTCCGGTTCGTTATTGCGTTTAATTGAGCCTCTGTTCTGAAGTGGCGCTATATCAATTTCTGAATGAATGAATGAATGAATGAATGAATGAATGAATGAATGAATGAATGAATGGGTGAATGGATGAATGAATGAATGAATATTACACCGATCTTGCCCAGTTTTTTACGATCCATTTGAATTAAAAGAGGGATGGATCCAGATTTGACAACAGAGGTCGTTGCCCTCGACAGAAATTTTGTTGGCATAATTTTTTTCTTTTAATTAATATTCTGTGTCATAATTATTACAGCATTTGATCGAAGCTAGACGAACAGGGAATCAAAACTAGCTGAGCGGGCGCAAGTATTTATAAAGCACCGAAATAATTTTTTTTAAGGTGTCTATTGCTACGGTTTTTATTATTCAGTCCATTTTTAAATAGTTTGCCGTTGTTAGCGTCATCTTGCGGCTGAGTATAATGAATAAATATTCATCTAAAGAATTAATGAAAGAACCCTACTTTCTAGGAATTATGTAGAATATGGACGGGAGGCTATTTGCAGCTTTGGAAGATGGAAGGAAAACATTGTTGAGTCCAGATACCGACAGGACTACACCCTTTAGGCCGGCCTTTTTTTCTGACAACCCTTGTTAGTCTGACAACCTTTGTTGGTCTTTTTATGGCAAAATTTACGAAACCAACCAAAAACCTGGTGAATTTCTTTTAGTTTTGTCCCAAATTTTTACAAAAACGTACCAATTCCGGGCTGGTGGTGAAATGTTACATGCAGCGCTTATCTCGTGGGAATGGTACGATATACATGTGAAAAAAACACCTCCAAGTTTTTTTCCTTGTGGAAATGTCATTCCTGTAGGATCTTCTCTCTCAGATACGTCTAGATTAAAAAACGGACTGAAGCGACGATGGCGATGTGATTTGACAAGACATTATAACCTTTGAGGCTCATTTAGACACCTTTTAAGCGTGGACCATACATTATATATAGGCGTGCATGAATTTAATTTATTCGTTCGTCTGTATCGAGTTTTAATACGTTTATAATTTCAGTCGGTCTCTTTTGGTCAATTTAGACACCTTCTAAACAATAGTGCTCAATGGTATATATAGTGACGATAAGCACCGTTTGATTTAGTTATTTGCTTTTGACGCTCATTAGTTTGGTGAGGCTATTTGCAGCTTTGTAAGAGGGACGGAAAATATGGTTAAGCCCAGATACCGACGTCACTCTTTGGACGGAGCATTTTTTTCTGACTGCTCTTGTTAGTCTTTCTCCTAAAATTTAAGAAACCTACGAAATGAATGACGAACTTTTAGTGTTGCCCGAATCTTCACAAAAACCTACCAATTTTTTTTGGGGGGGGGGTGAAATGATACATGCAGTGCTTCTCTGTGAGAAATTATACGATTTACATGTGAAAACACATCAAACATTTTTTCCTGCAAAATGTCATTCCTGGGGGAATTTTCCCCACCTAGATTAAAGACTGGTTGACAACGTCTTGAAAACGGACTGAAGCGACGATGGCGATGTGACTTGACATGTCCTATCACCTTGGAGGCTCATTTAAACACCTTCTAAGCGTTGGCCATACATTGTATATAAACGAGAATGAATTAAATTTGTTATTGGTTTTTCTGATCCGTTTCCCTTTCAGTTCGGTCTCTTTGGGTCAATTTAGACACCTTTTAAACACTAGTAATCAATGTTATATAAATTGACGATAAGCACCGTTTATTTGGCTTGACATTGTTTAGTTCAGTTCATTACTTTCCTTACAGCACAGTCTCTGCATCATTTAAGACACCTTTTAAACACAAGTCATCAATTATATAAATAAGTCTAACCATTATTTTATGTTATGCTGTATTATTGGGGATTCTTTCAGTATGGGTCGTTGGATCCTCTGAATGCAGCGAACGCTGCAACAAAGCATCGCAGAGAAAGATTCCAAAAGACTTTCCCGGACATTGCATCGACAGACGAACTACTACAGTGTAAGATTTTTTCTGTGGTGTTACGATCATCTGTAAAACACCTTTATAACGTTGTGAAGCTATGTTATTTATGAATTAAATGCAGCGGGTCTTTATATTCATGAAACGAAACAAGCTCAATTCTAATTATTTCTAATTATTTGCAAGGTAGTCCAGGTCATTGTAATTGCAATTGTAAATATTTGTAATCGAACATTTATATAGCGCCACTTTAGGAGAACTCATCAGAGGCGCTCACGACCTGACACCAAACCATAATCAAAGAGAATGGTTTTCAAACGCTTCGGAAAAGGGGTAAAGAAACACAAAGAAGTTCGTTACGGAGACTAATTATTTTAGGTAACTTATTCCAGAAAGACTTCTTGTGCCTCGGGGATGTAAATACCTCCAATTATTCTAATATCTTGTGAATGCATGTAAAATACTTTACACCTGAAATACCCAGTGAATACCCATGGGCGTCCGGAGCGGGGCGCAAGGGGGCGCAAGTGCGCCCCTCTGGATTTTTCGCATACATGTAGTTGCACATAAATTTAGATTATTTGGTTGTGTTTGTTACAACGGGATTTTCTAGCATAGACCTGATTCCTATTTAACCCTCAGATTACCAGAATTTTTTTGGCCTATATAATCTTTCTTTGGGCGCATAACGTATAGGTAGGCTACTGGATTCTCTCGTGGTGACATGGAAATTCAAACTGTCACCCATTAAATTTAGACCATGTGACACTTATTTAAAAGTTTGCGCCCCCCTAGAAAAATTCCTGCGGACGCCCATGTGAATACCTGCACGTGTAGCTAGCATATCTTTATTTAGGTGTGGCAAATCAACTTTTAAGGCAAGATAATGCGCATTGGCAATGTTATTAATCGGAAAATTCGAGCTAAGTCAACCTAGACAAGGCAAGATGTGACAAGTCAACGTTTTCTAATAAAGTTAAATGCACAAAGGTGCAGGCAATAAATATATCAGTGGGTGAAAGCCGAGATAATGCATGGCAAGATTTATGGCAAGTATAACTTTGGTGTGGCAAGAGGCGGCGAGACAGGTGACGGCAAGAATTATGGCATACATGTAGACATTTAGACTTGCCAAAGATTGGAGTGCAGACGAAATAACCAGGACTCGTTTAGTGCTCTTAACCTGCGATGTTAATTGACAATGGCAGTCCAATAAAAACAACAACAATAAAAATGATAGGGTTGAGAAACCAGGACATTATTATTGTTCACCTCTGATGCCATGGCGGAGTCAAAAGATGGGACAGGTTGTTATGCCTGGACAAAATGGTCACCGACTCGGATCGAAAGAGAATGCAAATGCTTTGATATACGGACGATTGGTCATACGATGATTGGTCATAGGACTATTGGTCAAATGTTGGCCGTAGGGCTATTGGTCATAAGACCATAGTACTATTGGTCATGGGACTATTGGTAATACTATAATAATTATATATATATACAATTTGTGTGACCTACCGATAGATTCATGATCAATCAGCACATTACATATTGTCTATGACCAATAGTCCTATGATTAATAGACCCACACACACACACACACACACACACACACACACTAACGCATTATATATTATATACTATAATGAATGAATGAATGAACGAACGAACGAACGAACGAACGAACGAACGAACGAACGAACGAACGAACGAACGAACGAACGAATACTTATCTTGGTTTATTAAAAGCTGAGTGACAATTATCTGCAATCGGTGGGAATGTGTCGACCTGTTATTGTAGTTGATTCTGACTATACTCACTATAGCCTACTGTAACACAGCTTCCTCCATTTGTTGTCATTGTATTGGTCTTGTTTTCGTTTATATGCAGTCCATATAATTATAATACTACTAGCTCCAGCACCTGCAATTCCGACTGCAAGTTTACCAACAAATTTATATAAACGATGAAAATGTTTAAAAGAGGTGTCCAAATGTCTGATAGTATTATATTGATCTATAATAAAAAAATATGCGAAATGTCAAGGTAATTAAATCTCAAAACACATAATATTATTTCCAGTGGGGCTAAAGGGACAGTCAATCAATCAATCAGCCAATCAATAAGTCAATCAGTCAGTCAATCAATCAATCAGCTGGTCAGTCAGATGTATAGATGGGTAAATTATTGAATTGGTTTGCGCATTCGTTATTTTTTTTCTTTTTCATCCATTCACTTAATTATCAATCAATTTATTTATGTTATTTATTTATTTATTTATTTACCATCAGATTACTATTGTGCCTACTCGCGGGAGATACTCTTTCCCGGATTCCTCTACGTTACGAACGGTTGGCTCTGCTTTCACTCGAAGATCATGGGAAAGAAGAACGTAAGAATTAGTTGTCGTTATTATCAAAATTAACGTCGTCATCATCATCATCATCATCATCGTCGTCGTCGTCAATGCCATCATCGTAACCATCGTCATCATCATCGTCTTGTTGTCGACATCATCATAATCGAATCATCATCATCATCATCATCATCATCATCATCATCTCGTTAACATCATCGTTATCGTCGTCATCATCATCATCATCATCGCGTCGTCGTAATAATCGTCGTCGTCTTGTTGTCGTCATCATAATCGCATTAGTTGTTGTTGATATAATTATCATCATCATTGTCATCATCGTCATCCTTGCATTAGCCGTTGTCAAATTCATATCACTCCACACACTGGTCCATACAACACTTTCCGAACTTCCTCCAGCTTGTTACATGTTTAAAAACACTGCCATATCGAAGATGATTAGTGTCGCCCTCCTCCTTTATCCATGTTTGGGACTGGCACTGGCAGAGTGCAATTGCAACCAGTGGCGGAGTTTACCTTCCTCTACTTTCAATCAATCAATCAAATCAATCAAAAAAAAATTTAAAAATATTTTTTAAAATTATTTTCCAACCAGTATACATGAAAGGTTCACACATCGTTCACATTGGCTACAAAAAGGGGAGGCCCTAAAGGGATTAAAAAAATCCCGCTGTCTAGGGACACCAACTAATATAATGAGTTGACAATGTAAGGTGGCCATGACGAAGTCTTTGCAAAATCAACATAGTGACTGACAAAAAAAGATAAAGCAAATTATACTAGAGAACGGAAGAAAAAGAAAAAACACAAAAACAGGAAACTGAAAAAGCTCAACACTGCTGAGTCACAAACAATAATGAAAAAGAACCAAAAAAACTTAACTACTACTTTGTCCTAGTATCACCTTATATTTGTATCATGCCCCGGAATATACCAATCCTTCTTCTAACCATGCCCTTGACCATAATCGTGGTTTTACCTGTTATCTCTCATGCATATTAAACAATACCACAAGACGGCGCTAAATAAATGTTATTATCCTGTAATAATTATATCTCGATCAATAGCAGTTGGCGCTGAGGGCTGAGTGCTTATCGTCAGCGCTTGGCTATTCAAAGCGTCGATATTATATTGCTCTGTGAGGATACTATTGGAAGCTACGCCCGTCATAACTCTTCTTCAATTAAATTCGTTGTCTTTGAACACCTCTAAAAGTGTATATTACTCTTTTATATAAAAGAAGACTTGTTAATTTGGTTGTACAAATTTCTGTCGAGGGCAACGACCTCTGTAGTTGTCGTAGAGACATAGACCAACGTCAAATCTGGATCTTCCTCCTTGTTGGTTTATCCGCTCGTTTTGAACACCCTAAAACGACTTTCAAATAATGATATAATTTTGGGCATTGACTTAAGTTTTATTAATACAGCCTTGTCTTTCGTTTCCCTTTGAAGACCTTTAAATCACACTCAGGCTATGCTATAAGATTAAGAAGTAACATTTCATTTCAAATAATGTTTTTTTAAGAAAATTGACCCGTTCAATGTTCCTTCCAACCGATTTTCCAAGTTTTGACGCACTGTGTTCGAGAGCTGATTCTATTCTTTTCCGCTCTATTATACTCTTAAATCCTTGTCACATTCTTCAAGACCTCCTCAAAAGGTTACTCCTTACAATTATACTCGACATCGGCCACATAATCTAACTCTTCCAAGAGTTGATTCCTTTGCCAAAATAAGTTTTGTTATGCGAATGTTGTATATCGTATAACCTTGCATAAATGTATTCTATTTTGAAGCGCTCGGCACTCCATACAGCAGGCAGACTGTCTATACGTAGTATAATGTGTTGATGCTTATTGTACAGATTCGAATACCTGTGCAATCGATAGTGGATATAACGAAGGCACGAACGGCCAAGCTTATTCCGAATGCCATTGGAATCGTCACGCGTCAAGACAGGGTGAGTTATACCTATATGCATGATTGCTTTTGTCACAGCATGCGAGAACCGATCTGCGTAGAAATACATGTACATATAATCATGATGGTTGATGTTGCCTTGCTATTTCACTGTTTGATTGACTGAAAGCCTCGTTGGCTGGCTGACGGAATGACTGAATGGATGACTGAGTGGCTGATTGACTGGCTGTCTGAGTGGCTGACTGACTGAATGACTAAATGACTGACTGGCTGATTGACTGAATGAATGACTGACCGAAAGCTTAGTCGGCTGGCTGATTAACTGGCTGATTGATTGATTGATTGACTGACTGACTGACTGATTGACTGAATGACTAAATGAATGACTAGCTGACCGACCGACCGACCGAATGACTGACTCTTGCTGGCTGACTGATTGATTGACTGACTGACTGACTGAAACACTTCCAACTGGAGTTTTTGTCATTAATGACATTGTTATCCTCACATTACTTTTGTTGTTTACTTTTAAAATGCACTGACATGCAACTGGGTGGGAGTGTCACCCTGATTTGTCTCAATTAAACGAAGATAAAACTCTTTTTGTCTGTCTGTCTCATTCAGTCCCTCAATCAAGCAATCTCCAATCAATCAATCAATCAATCAAGCAATCAGCTAGTCAATCACGTTGGCAATCATTCAGTAGGAGAAGTCTGTCTGTCCATCCATCCACCCATCTTTCCGATATCACCCATTCACCTAATTGTACATCTATCCATCCATACATCTATCGATCCATCCATTCATCCATCCATGCATCCATCTATTCATTCATCCATTCATCTATCCGCCATCCATTTATTCGTCCATCCACTCATCCATCCATCCATCTATTCATTCATCCATTCATCTATCCGCCATCCATCTATTCGTCCATCCATCCACCTATCCATTCATATATCCATTCACCTATCCGCCATCCATTCATCCATCCATCCATCCATCCATCCATCCATCTATCTACCCTTGTTTCAATCTCTTTCTGTTATTTATTTTTAGTATGTGTTTGCGTCCCTTGTGTCACGTGATCGAACCTACAGCCTGCTGATGACGATTTGGCAAGGAAAGAAAACTCAAGGGGTTGGTCCCTCAAGTTTTGCTTAGTCAGTCGGTTGTCAAGTCAAGAGGTCACATAGTAGACAAATCTTAAAATTACAAAGTCATTGAGTGAAAAAGACAAGAAAGTCATCAAGTCATTTAGTCAATATGTTTTAGTCAGTGATCTGGACATTTAAGTAATCTACGTTGCATTTAGTTCATTCAGTCATTTACTCATCCAGTCTGAAAGTCTGTGAATAGTAAGGCTGTATGGAATTAAGTCGGTAGATGGTTAAGTCAGTGATTGTGTCATTTTATCATTTGAAACGATTGGTGATTAGGTCAGGAAAGTCACAATAAGTCACAAAGTCATTTAGTCAGTGATGCATTAGGCCATTAAGCCATTTAGTACTAAGTCACCAGGTCATTTAGTTACTAAACGAATAAGTCAAGAAATCATGAATCATTTAACTGTTGAGTCAGTAAGTGATTAGGTTAATAATTTGCTAAGTCATTAGGTCGCTGGATGAGTTGTTGATGCCCTTACTTACTTAAAAACGTTTATCTGAAATCAGGACGAAGACTCGTTAAACGGAAGCAGTCAGAACGGCGAAAGGCATGATGGTAACGATGGTATTTTCGGTTCCACCGATGATGACGAGAACCTTCCTTCCGCCAGTGACGATTCGCCTTACTTCGATAGCCACCTGGCGGTCGGGAGTCGCAGCGACCTGCAGTCTGTCGAACCAGCTGACGTCACGCTGAAACGTCACACTGCCCAGAGCTCACGTGATGGCCCTGCTGCTAGTCATGACGTCACGCACGCTGGAAAGAAGCCAGGTAGGCTGAAGGAAGTTATAAGTTATTATTCTACTCACTTGCTTAATTACGTAATTAAAATGTCTTATTGCCTTTAGGACTAAATGAACTAATGACTTATTCACTGGGTGATTTACTGTCTCAGGGCCTAATGGCCTAATGACTTAGTGAATTATTCACCTAATCACTTACTGACTCAATGGCTAATTATTCATGATTTCATGACTTATTCGTTTACTCACACAAATGACCTGGTGACTTAGTGACTTAATGATATAATCACTCAATGCAGTATTGACTAAGTGACTTAATCACTTAATGCATTACTGACTAAATGACTTTGTGACTTATTCAACTAGTGACTCAACGACCTCATTTGCCATTTACGTTCGATGTAAACAGTGATTAGAACAATTTATGTTGCCAAGTAATGGAGCGTAAGAAATGTTCACCGAAGTAGGTTCAAGCCCGACGTAATCATTGGCGCAGTGCTCGTGAATAAGCTGTTGCCCCTTAGTGTTTTGAATTAACAGTTTAGAGTTTGGACATTTGATTAAAATCGCTCTTGTACCTTGCGCTATAAAAGTTATCTTGTCGTTTTAGAGTCTTCGTTTATGAACCATAATAGAAGTAATTTCTTATCAAGTTGTTTTATGCCATAATGTTATCTTGTCCTTTTAGAGTCTTCTGGAATGGGCGATAATAGACGCGGTTGGCGGTCGAGATTTTCAGCCCCACTTCATAAGTAAGCTTTGCAATAATCTTCCTTCAGTGTTCATTTTTTTCTTAATAACAAAATATAATAATTAAATGAGAAATTTAATGAAAAATGGAAATGTGACTTTTTTTGTTTTTCTGCACTACAAAAAATGGTTCGTCAGCAGACAGATATATTGAGAAAGATATACGATATTAATATTAATCTCTGCAGTAAAAGAATCAAATATCTGGTTGAGTTAAATCATTGAGAGCACTATAATTAAAAACGAGGTTGAACGCTAAAATGATCTTTTCTTACACACCTTTTCTAAGGTTTAGAGTTACCATATAAATATAAATTATTCCACCCTACCGACAGTTAGAGTTTGGCTTTGGCTATAATATAGAGCGCTTACCTAGTTATAATAATAATTAATTATGAGTAATTTCTGGTCTAATACCTTGCTCATAAGTGCTGTAATATGCCGAGCAAATTTGTGTCCAGGGTAACGGCCTCTGTTGTCATAGACCCTGGTCAAATCGGATCCATCCATCGTAACAATAATTTTCATTTAGAAAACAATCTCGGTTGACAGACCGCAACCGGTTACAGTGCACAATTATGCATTTTAAACAATTACAAGAACGGTGATCACAGAATACACAAATCTTAACTGTACTAACTGAACAGACAGCCTGCAATACAGGCATAATGTCAATGTTGAAAGAAAAACAGTCTAGTTTCGTAAAAGACGCTATAAAATTGTGTGTATTGACAATATCAGTGTGTATGGACATTCTAAACAGATGGCATATCGTTTCAGTACATTTATTAAAAGATAAAAAAATAAAAATAAAATAATGTCAAAGCCGTATTCTGCCATACAATCTTAGGAGAGTCGTCATATATTCGATATTAGGGCGCTTTTGGACACCTTTTACACGCGTAATACGGACGATATATTACAAATGCAGTGATCGCATGTGTTTAGTGGTTTGGCCACGCATTAGGCTTTTTCTGTCATTACCACTCTTAACGTTTGCACATAGACCAAGGGTTTTTCAATTATGTGTAGGGCTCACGGGTTTTACTTAAAAACCTAGTTTTTCTCACAAATGCTAAGAGGTTACTTGGCGCTAAAAAGTGCATTGTCTGCAATTCTTGAAGCATTACTCAAATTTATTTCAGGCATATTTACCAAACACACGCCATACTCTGGACTTAAATTCAATCTATGTTGGATCTAATATTAATAGGTTATACTGTATATTTATGACATATCTGAATACACTGGACCATGATACTCGTTAGCGCAAATCCTAAACCTGAATAATGGGTAGCATTTGCAGTCGTTAAACTGAAAATATGACTTAAACGTATTTGTTTGGACAATATAACTTATCTGACAAACTAAGATAATAGGAGAAATGCTGTCACAAATGTGTTCGCCATAACTGAGTTCTTGGACACCTTTAAAATTATTTTTACAGCGCTATATGAACACGATTCAATCGGTGTTTGCATATTTGTTATAAGTTTGGGTTATTTGAAATATCCAGTTTAACTTTAACGGCTGTCGAGGCCACAAGCTATCAATTTATACACTACATGATAAAAATGGTCACACCTTTCTGCATCGGTAATAGTGCCAGTCTAAAGCTAGATAATGAGGAGGGAGATGCTTATAATAGACACCACAAAATCTTATTGGCAATCTCAATGTGAATGGACATTCTAAACAGATGGCATATCGTTTCAGTACATTTATTAAAAGATAAAAAAAATATAAAAAAAATTATAATGTCAACGGCTTATTCTGCCATACAATCTTAAGAGAATCATGCCATGGCATATTCTATATTAGGGCGCTTTTGGACACCTTTTACACGCGTAATACCGACGGTATATAAATGCAGTGATCGCATGTGATTAGTGGTTTGGCCATGCATTACTCTTTCTGTCATTGCCACTCTTAACGTTTTCACATAGACCAAGGTTTTCTCAATTTTGTCTATGGCTCATGGTTTTTACTTAAAAACCTAGTTTTTTCTGACAAGTGTTAAGAGGTTACTTGGCGCTAAAAAGTGCATTGTCTGCAATTCTTGAAGCATTACTCAAATTTGTTTCAGGCTTTTCACCAAATACACGTCACACTATTATTAACAGTTTTACGCAATGAGCAAACCAAGGAAATTTTAGGACACTCTGGGCATAACTAAAGCCATTTATTATTATTTTTCAATAATTTTTTAGCACGAACTGCAACGGTGCAGAATAGAGCCATGCTAAAGCCAATCTATGGTTGGATATATTCATTCATCCATTCAATTAAGTCTTTATATAGCGCATCTTCAAGAAAATTACTCATTGAGTGCGCTACAATAATATTAAAAGTTGAACGCTAAAATGATTTTTTATTACACACCTTTTCTAAAATTTAATCCAGTCCTATAAATAAGTCGCATGCCATCGCTGCTTTTATATAAAATCGGTGTACGTCCGTAAAAGAATTATCATAATTCTTATGTTCTACTGTATTGAATGCATCTCTGATCACACTGCATCATATTATTTTGTTACCGCCAATATTAAGCCTAGATAAAGAATATGGATGGCGCAAATAATATCTACAATCACACAGTGTCGTTAAACTGAAACTAGAACTTTTATATGTCGGCAATATATCTTGTCTGACGAAATAAACAAGGCGAAATGCTGCCAGAAAAGTATTCATCTTAAATGCGTTCTTGGACACCTTTAAAATTGTTATGCAGGCGCTATATGGTCACGATTCAGTCTGTGTTTGCGTGTTCTCCAGAAAACAGATCCTGTGTTGTCACCATGAAGGGACGCTATAATTCATTCATTCGTTCATTCAAGAATTTATATAGCGCTTCTTCAAAGGGACTACTAAGAAGCGCTCCCGACTCTAGCACGGCAGAAAAGGACAGTTGTGAGTTCAATATAAAAAAAAAATCAGTAATAACCCCAGAAAGTAGACATAGCTCCTGTGTGAGCCCATTCCAGACAACTGGGCCGATCACAGAAAAGGCTCTATTCTGCATCGTTGCAGTTCGTGCTTAAAAATAATTTAAAATAATAACAAATCGATGTAATGAATGAACGAACAAGTGCGCTGTCAGGGCCACTACCAAGGATATTAAATAAGCTATCAATTTATCAACTGAGTCAAATCAAATCAATGATTGTATTCTTTTATTCTTTTATTTCAGGTTGTAAACAAATAACTTAGGCCTACTATTATTTTTGTTTTGTTTCCAGATCTTCGCTGACGACTGTTATCTTATTCCTAACAACCATACTGTGAGTTCTGTTCATTTAAATAAATTTGTGAATGGATGGATGTATGGATGGATGGATGGGTAGATGAGTGGGTGTGTGGCTGGGTCGGTAGATTGATTGATCGAATGGTCAGTAAATAGATTGATGCGTTGATTGAATGAATGTTTGATTGATTGATTGATTGATGAATTATTCAATGATTGATTGATTGACTGAGTGGTTGAATGATTGATCGAGGTTGGTTGAATTGGATGGTGCAGTGGATGAATATATACAATTTAGCAACTATGACGACGACCACGGTAATGATGATGGTGGCGGCGGCGGCGACTACAAAGACAACGATCACGATTCCGATAATGACAACATACTATGTCAAAATATGATTAAAGAAAAAAATATGATTCTCATGATGACAAATGCTGATGATGCTGATAACCATCATTGGGGTGTAGTGGTGGCGTCGTTGCCTTGGAGCCGGAAGGTCCGAGGTTCGAATCCACCTCGACGCGTAAGGACCTTGGGCAAGTCCTTCACTCACAATTGCTCAGCGCTTCGGCGTGAAACTCCGATGCAGTGTCCGCTCTGCATTCGGGAGCGCCACTGAGTAGTGAGAGCTTGAAGGGGCGCTATAATAAGTGCGCATACGAACAAACATACTAACAAACCATAATAATTATTATCTGCCTGTTCTTCGTATAGGATCATCTTTCTGATCGCATCCGCTTGTCTGCTCGCATTCAAACTGATCCATCTTCAAGCACAGATGGAGGCAACCCTCCTTCCGTCCGTCGATCTCTTCTCGGATTCAACGGAACCGAAGTACGAACCAAGAGCAATGGCGTCTTTGTATTATGCTTTTGAAATTTGTTAAGAGTGCGGGATAGTGTGCTGTGTGAGAAATGCAAACAAATAACTGGTTTGTTTGTATGTGCACTTGTTATAGCGCCCCTTCAAACTCTCGATACTCAGAGGCGCTCCCGAATGCAGAGCGGACACTGCATCGGAGTTTTACGACGAAGCGCTGGGCAATTGTGAGCGAAGGACTTGCCCAAGGTCTCTGTTCGGCGACATGAGGTGGATTCGAACCTCGAACCTTCCGGGTTCAAGGCAACGACGCCACCACTACACCACCGCGTCCCGTAGTAGGCTGTCACTCTGAATTTAAAAATGGTCAGATCCGGCCGGAAAAAGGCTAGAAAATCTATATTGATTATTTTTGTCTCAGAAACACATGGATTTTTGGGACTTTAAATTTCTGACGACCTTCTTTTTAGTCCTTCGAACAAAATTCCATTTAAAGTTTTTTATTTCTTTTTCGCCTGAAAATTTCTGATGATCTTTTTTAGTCTTTTGCATCGAAATCTTGTTAGATCCTGCGACCTTTTTCTCGTCTTTCGTGTATTTTTAGCTAAAAAGTCTGAAAAACCGCCGTGAGGAAAACAACTAGATATATAGCCTACTGACCACCAAAAAACCCCAAGAAACCTAGACAAAACCGAGAAAACCTAGCAGTATTTTCAGTTTATGGACTATGAGTTACAACATAGGTCACTAGCGTCCGACTCAGACTTCGCCCCAACCACATGAGTTCTTAATTAATACCTACTTATAATACGATGAAACCGCTTAGAAAAGGTGTGCAACAAAATATTCATAATTTAAGGTTCGTATGACTTTTGTAGGGATGGAGTAAACGAGGAAATCTACTTCCTGAAACACGAGCAACATTTGTCGAGCATACAGAGACTGCATTCCTTACTTGAAGTACATCTGAAGCTACTCGACAAGGTACACTCGCTCGAAATTCACATTTCATAATCCTGAAAATTAATAAATGTAATAAAAATATTAAAATTTGTCTACACCTATTCTTTTATCAACCTGGACCCAAGTCACACTCCTTAATTATGATATAAGCCATCATATTATTTTTCAGTACCACTATCACACCTGCAACAATGGAGGAAGCAACAACATACCAGAAATTTTTACTACTATTGCTACTTTTTAAAGCTGCTGCTGACGTTAGGACTACTCCTACCACCTGCGACCTGGAATGAGCTCCCTGTTATCCTTCGTCAAATACCTATTAGCCTTTCTACTTCTACTTCATTTCTTTCTCTTCTCAAAACTGTCTTATTCGACCGGGGTTAGACTGGGAGCGCTCCTGAGTAGTAACCTTGAAGGAGCGCTATATCAAATTCTCAGTAAATAAATACCACAACCATCACCACCACAACCACCATCATCTCCGCCTTCGCCACCACCACCACCTCCTTCATCAAAACCACCACCGCCATCAGAATTTCTACTGCTGTTGATGTTGCTGCTGATGCTGCTAATGCTATTCAATAGCATTATCACCACTGCTGCTATTGTAACCACTATCACTACTACAGATCACAACTCCCAGAAATGGCAATTTATTGCAACAATGACAACACTCACAATAAACTAGGGTTGACTCGTCAGTGTTCTAAAAGCTCCTTAAAACTTTTTGTTTCACTGTGGTTGGACTGGGAACGCTTCTGAGTGGATTTCTTAAGGGGTGCTATAATTATAAATTCTTGAAATGAATAAATGTATGAGTAGGCTAACAGTAAACAGCGAACAGCATAAGCAGTAACATTCCTGTTTTATTTATGCAAATAGTAAATGCACTGTTAATTACTAATATTTTATAGTTCTTACTTCATCATGTTGTAGGTAAACCAGTCGCTCAAGGGCCTTCGCCAATCCTCTCTCTCCAGTTGCTCAGGGTTAACGCCGACGGCGGATGAATACGCCGCAGATTCAAACAGCTGAAGGAACTTCTTCCGTAAAATTTAAAGTATTTCGGGAAAAAAGAAGATTTTTTCTTTCGCCAGTTTGTCGTTTCTTTCCTCACTTCTCACATTTAAAGTCGAAAACGATTCTTTTACGATATGAGAAGTTTGAGAACTGTGAGAAAGACGTCACCGGGAACTACTTTTTTTGTTGGCGAAAGCGTACAGCTGTTGGGTCCGGTGTTAAGCGTTTCTGTGATCGTACGGTGTATGCAAGCGGCATTCCTTTTTGACTTGTGGTAGGCCTAATCAAAAATGTGTCGTTATCATGGGCGGAAACCTTGGCTGAGACTTGGGGGGGGGACGAACGAGTGGCCGAAGGAAAGACGCGGGATTTTTTTGTCATATGGCCGAAATTTCACTGCCAAAAATGTTGACCTTTTTAAAGTTATTTTGGCCGAAGAAAACCGAAAAAGTCAGGAAAATTTTCTATTTTCGCCGCCAAAAAGTTGCTGACCTTTTTAGTCTTGACGCTCAACTATTTGGGGGGGGAGGGAAGACAAATGCATTGGCCGTTCCCCCCAACACCTCCGTTTGGGCGGACCGTCCATCTTCCCCCTAGGTTTCCGCCCATGGTCGTTATCTACTTAAAACAGCTAATTTTTGTAGCACTTGAATTAGGAGTTTTGTTCTAGTTAATGCCGTCAATCATGACTATTTTTTAGGTTTTGAAACGAGACATTTTTGTCTTTATGGACTTTGAGCGACGGTTGTAAGTTTAAAGTTAATAATTCTTAAATATTATGGAAAAAAACTTGTATTTATCGAATGAGAATTAAAGCCAAAAATGACAAGTACAAGATTTGATTGTTTAGGTTATTATTTAGGCGGATTTTGTCATTTTGGTTATCAAAAACTCGATGCTATTTACAGCAGCAACGGCCATTTTATTTTGTAAATAGTTTGTGGATGAAGAGGTCATGAACGTTAAAATGGACCTTTCAATAACGTGACTAATTTTCGTGGCAAGTTGTTTGGATCATTCTAATAATAACATATTAAGTGTCTATGGTAATAGTAAGAAATACATTATAATGTGGCATTATAATGTGGCATTATAAGTTACTTAAATGTATTCTGTTTGCTGCCTGTACTGATACCATCCATCGTGACAATGGTGCTGAAAGTATTTCGCTGTAGGCCTATTTATTGCATTATCTTAATTTTCCTAATGCCCTATTAAAATTGAACTAATTTGGAAAATAATATTAATTTGGAAAAAAATATTAATTTGGAAAAAATATTAATTTGGAAAATAATATTAATTTGGAAAATAATATTAATTTGGAAAATAATATTAATTTTTAATGGTTCTACATGAAAAATTAACTTTAGTGTAACTGTTAGGCTAAGTTCATTTAATACGTAAAGATTAAATAGATAAAATAATGAATTTATTGTGATTTGGATATATTCTTAATGATGAATTTTGAGAGCATATAATTACATGACATTGTATATTTGCACTGCGGACTTTTGTTATGGTTTATTGGCTGTGATAGAGATGTATCGGCAAATAGTCGTCGAATATTTAATCGTTCCAAAATCATTCCTATTATACTATAACGAATAATCAAAACAATAGCTACTGATTTTTTCACCATGACGCACATTCTATTATTTGGTGCGTTTGTTTTTGATGAAGTGTGTTTATCTGTCGTTAGCTTTAACCATTTAGAACTTTAAATCGATTTATTTTGTAATTTAGCTTTATTCATTTTGTTTGAGGTGTTAAGTCTTTGAGGACATTGTACCATTAACTTGTAATGCATCTTATTTTGGTTCCGTGCGGAGTTTCTGTGTGCTAGAATTTCCAGTGTAGGCCTACCGGTTTTAGTACACCGTACTATTGCTGCTCACAAGTCAGGGTAACAACAATTAGCATACTTCAGCACATATCAAATATGCGCATTGCGTTTCAGCTATCGAACTATACTTCAGTCGCTCCGCGCTTTGCTGACACGCCCGTGGAGATTGTCTGGTCCCTCGCTGGGGTGCATCAGCAAGATGCACCGTGCACGATCGTGCGATCGTCCATTCCATTAACCCTTTAATTACAAGTGTGTACTAAAATTATGAAGAGGATCGGTTACCAAAGAATAAAGGAGAAGGCCCAGCGGAGGGAAGAGTGGCGACATTGGATAGCCGAACCTGCCTAGGGGCAGAGAACCAGAAGAAGAAGACTAAAATGGATTGAAAACATATGTAGCTGGTCGAGGGTTAAGTTGTATATGCAACAACGTACTGATCTAAGATTCCAATGCTTATGCTTGATCTTGCCTAGTAGGGCAAGCTCCGAGCCTCCGATTCCTTTATGTTCCAGGCTATCCATTTTAGGCTGTATAGTTCCTTCGCTCTGCCACGCAAGGTGACCTGGTTGTTTCTATGGCTCGATAGTCAACAGTGCTGCATAGAAGCTTTGCTATGGTCGGTCCATCTTTCTGGAATAGGTTACCTTTAACAGTTACTGTCTCCATAGTGAACTTGTTGGTGCTTATTTGTCCTTTTTCCGCATGCGTTTGAAACCCATTCTCTTTTATTGTGGTTTGGTGTCAGGTCGGGAGCGCCTCTGAAGAGTTTCTGTTGAAAGTGGCACTATACAAATCTAGGCTATGGCGATTATGATGCCCGGCTACCATCTTATACCAGACATTTGAAAACTCAATGTGTATTATATTGCAGATACAAAACGAGTGACGCTATATAAAGTTATTACCCATTCCGTATCAATTTCACCTGTGATTTTCATGCATTTAATTATTAATTATTTTCAATTATATTATAATCAATGTTTACTGCAATGGACACTTGTGATGTTTTTCAAGATTTAGAGTAACCTATTTTACTTATATTCCCAACTTTTTGTTTGAGTCGGACCAGCGTGATAAGATTTGTTTAGTAATAATTATATTTAATCGTTGTTATGAAAATATTATTGCATCATAATTGTAGATATTATTATGTGGCGGTTTTCAGGCATTGCGAAAACAATGTGAGAACATTGGTATACCGAATTGTGGATACGTTTATTTGGTTTTGGTGGTTGTCATTATTGCCAAGGATGCTTTCTGTCTTATTTTGAAAAATGTCATTTAGACCAAAGTCCTGTACATTTAATAAAGAATATTGATGATAATAATGAACTATATATTTACTTAAGCTTACTCAGTGTCAGAATTGTGGAAAAACAACTGGGGTGGTTGGACTATAATCCACATGGAATTGTGTTGTGAAAAGCATACTTCACTATAGAGCTATGAGAAAGCCTGAAACCCCAAACCCTCGGCAATCCTCGCTTTGAGCTTATACTTTATAGTTATTACACGGATATGTGTCTTGTCAATGTTTGAATTCCTAAATTGTGTCACGCTTGAGACTTGGCTAATTTTAGAAATTTAATTATTTAATTAATTTATTTAATATGCCTCGTATAGCTGTTTCGAGCTTGGGTTGGTCACAGTTTTTGTAATCAATCTAAAGTTGTCAATCACCCAAAGTCAAGAGCTTGTTTTTAAAAATCGTTCATTTACAAAAGTAAAGACAGTAATATACAACACTGTCAAACAGCTTAATGGCAAGTTCACACATAACTTTTTAACAAACCAATTAACGGTATGTTGATTGGAACCATTTCGAAAACAGATATTTAAAATCGAACATTTTAGTAAACTAATTATCGAGCTCATTGAATAAAAACAACAATGTGAAATGGTTAACGAAAATATGATTGGAAAATGAGCGCTGTCTATAATCGACTCTGGCTGTCTGTAGATGTCCCTGTCTGTCTGTCTGTCTGTCTGTCTGCATATGTTTCTCACTCTCTCTCTCTCTCTAACAGTTTTTTGTATTTTTCTTTCCTCTTAATCTCTATTTTCCTCTCTCTATCTTTATCATCTTCCTCTTTTGACGGCAAACTATCACCTAACATTCTATTTAAAAAACTACGTTCATATTTAACTACTTCGCAAACTGTTATTCGGTGAATTAATGCCTGTCATTTTACTAAAACAGTTTCAGATCGTTAAGTTGATGCACAGTTCTGAACACATAATAGTTACAACAAATGTTTCGCTATACAAAAAAATGTCTATATTTAACTACTTCGCAAACTGTTATTGCGTGAATAAATGCCTGTCATTTTACTAAAACAGTTTCAGATCGTTAAGTTTATACACAGTTCTGAACACATAATAGTTACAGCAAATGTTTCGCTATACAAAAAACTGTCTATATTTAACTACTTCGCAAACTGCTAACCAGAGAATTAATGCATGTCATTTTACTAAAACAGTTTCAGATCGCTAAGTTGATACACAGTTCTGAACACATATTAGTTACAGCAAATGTTTAGCTATATTATTTTCCTAACACAAATTTTCATTGTTAAATCAAACAAATCGTCCTAAAAATTAACTCATCATGTCACATAAAATTATCCGCATCGAATTGCATAGTTAAGCTTACACATTTTTAAATAAAAAACTCACCGGTAAAATAATCACATAACAACATTGATTGACAACTAGTAGATGTGTTATCGACGTTAAATGACACTCGACATAATATAAAATAACCATTGTAGTATGGTATTCCAAGAGTCAAAGTTTTCGAGCACTGAAACATAACCTTCTGTCCGTCAATTGAGCAATAAAAAATATCAATAAAAGTCAAGTTACTGAGCAGTGTTGAATGACATTTCTAAAGTCAAGTATAAGAAACAATGCAAAACAATATATCAAAAGTAGGCCTAACAATGCAAAATAGCCTTTCACATGTAATGCTAGCAAACAATCGAATGCCATTTTAATTGCGAGTCAACAAACAAACAATATAAAATAACAATTGAATAGGCCTAGTATATTGGACACAGAACGTTGATGACAATGAATTTTGAACCAGCCTTGAGGTGGTTTTCAACAACAACAGCAAAATTGCCTGAGCCTTGGCCAACATGAACGTAAGAACACGTATCACCAGATCATATTCCATTTACAAACAAACCTCCACAATGAAACACAATGCGATACAGTAATGTACCTACTACAATAATATTTATTGCCGTCCTTACAATGTTCAGAGTTTACGCATAGCTGTAAATTCATTCGCAATCTTAAGCCGTATATGTATACACTGCTTGTTATGAACAAGTTATGAATATTTGGAAACCCGTTTAAATCTGTCTTGTGCGCAAAGTAAACAATAAAACAACGGATAGTGGAAAATAAACAACAATGAGAAATAATTACCAAAGTAGTGATCAACAAAAAATTAATGGTCAAACACAAGCTTTATATTTAAAATAATTTTTTTATATATTTAAAATTATTTTTATTTAAACGTTTATACATAACATGAGACAATTTATAATATGGATTCAATTTTAACAATTTTATATGCCTCTGGTTAATTTAATATTAACCTGGTGATCCATAACGCCTTCCAACTGAGAAAAGTGGCCCTAAAAAGAAAAATGAAACGTTGGGAACCACTGTTCTAGAGGCACCAACTCACTCAGTTCACAGCAGAACATCAGTAGAGCTATGTAGATGAGATGCAGGACTTTGCTCAAGTCATTACCTCCTCGGTGGAAGAATCGTGAGCCAGTACTCTCACTGCCCTAACCACTTGACTCCCATCGGATCACACGTGCCTCAAAGTGTGAGCTACACAAGATACCTTAGCACGACTCTTGAAAATACTCACAAAACAAATCCAATTATGCTTTCGGTGCATTGGCAAGATGCTTGCATGGAACCTTGCAGATACATTGCACTGCGTTGTAACCTTACTGCCGTAGATGTATACACTGCTTGTTATGAACAAGTTATGAATATTTGGAAACCCGTTTAAATCTGTCTTGTGATATATACAGGCGTAAAGTAAACAATAAAACAACGGAGAGTAGAAAAGTGACGTTTAAGTTTGATCTTGAAAAAAACAACAACAATGAGAAATTATAATTAACAAATGGTCAAACACAAGCTGAGAACCCCCTGCCTGTGTCTTTGCATTACCCTGTTTGTATGTCTATCTATCTGTCTATCTGTCTGTCTGTCTGTCTGTCTGTCTGTCTGTCTGATTGTTTGTCTGTCTTGCCCTGTCTCATCTGATAAGCCTACTCTACTCTCCAACTCCAGGCTCAGACAGCACCTACCTTAGTAGCTGCTTCCACCACTCCGATACTACGGAAACTCGACCCGGACCACCATGGACTACTCTTACGGACAACCCTTTTTGACTCAAAGCAACGTTCGTGAATAATCTGGCGCCCCGAGCTTGACTTTCTAGAGGCGCTTAAGAAATTAGGAGATTACGATTACAATTATGATATCCAGACTAGTGTTATCAAAGATCTTACCTGTCTGTCTGTCTGTCTGTCTGTCTGTCTGTCTGTCTGTCTGTCTGTCTGTCTGTCTGTCTGTCTGTCTGTCTGTCTGTCTGTCTGTCTGTCTGTCTGTCTGTCTGTCTGTCTGTCTGTCTGTCTGTCTGTCTGTCTGTCTGTCTGTCTGTCTGTCTGTCTGTCTGAGATTACGATTACAATTGTGATATCCAGACTAGTGTTATCAAAGATCTTACCTGTCTGTCTGTCTGTCTGTCTGTCTGTCTGTCTGTCTGTCTGTCTGTCTGTCTGTCTGTCTGTCTGTCTGTCTGTCTGTCTGTCTGTCTGTCTGTCTGTCTGTCTGTCTGTCTGTCTGTCTGTCTGTCTGTCTGTCTGTCTGTCTGTCTGTCTGTCTGTCTGTCTGTCTGTCTGTCTGTCTGTCTGTCTGTCTGTCTGTCTGTCTGTCTGTCTGTCTGTCTGTCTGTCTGTCTGTCTGTCTGTCTGAGATTACGATTACAATTAAGAAATCCAGACTAGTGTTATCAAAGATCTTACCTTCCCCTTTTCCTTTCCTATTATCATTCTCTCTTGGTCCCACAACCCTTTTCTTTTTGTCATTCTCCAACCAGGCTGGGCCCCTGCTAGCGGGACCCGTCCCTTTAGGTGTGCCTTTTGCTCCCTATTCTTTCTTACTAACTTGCTGTGTTACTTGTTCAGTTATTACAATTATTTGATGATGCAATGCTTTAATTGTAAAAAATTTTCTTCTTGGGTTCAATAAAATGAATGAAATTGAATTAAATGAAATTTCACTTTCCTCGTCGCTTTCTCTTGATCCTTTCCGACGCCAGTCAAGAATAAATATTATCTTCAGGCTGACCGCGGTTCTGCAAGCGTACAGCCCACAACGATCCTCAGCCACTTCGCCGTCCAGCTTCCGTTCGACTGTCTCATTAGAACAGGAACCGGGTAGTAAACCTCCTGACAGGTATTGAGACTGTTGTTGAGGTTAATGTCGGGGCAGCTGGCAAAGTCGATGTACTCTGGACATCTGTTTGCATCGTAGTCGGTATTATAGCTCCATTTACAGAAGACTGACCTCGACTGGACCTTATCCGGGTGATGGAGTCTGCCCTGGTTGATTTTTATGCTTTGATTCTGTGTTCGCGTGTATTCCGATTTCGATTCATGAGGAGCATTGAAGAAGTCGCTGCAGTTTTCGCATCGGGATCGCCTATGTCTCAACGGGTTGCGGGTTATGGTGTTGTGGCTTCGTGTGTTATGAGCGCCAAAGTCTGTCGGGTCGCCATTGGCTCCTTTGACGTCACGTGACACTAGCCATAGAGCCACTAACACCATGAATGAGCCAGAGACGAGCTCTCGAAACATCAATGGAGAAGACATCGTATGGTTGTTTACTATATCGTAAAAGTTCGGCGACGGCAAATATTGACCGACGAATTAACTACTGATGTCGACCTAGTTGTGCGTGAAACTCGTTGACTTTAGAAGAGTTGCGATTGAAGACGACTGTGTTCCTTGGTCTATAAAAGTTTTTATTAATGCGCCTGTTGAAACTAGATCGGTGGTTTCTATTGCGTGTCTCCCTCGGAGCGCCGTTCGGGCCATCGAACCATAGATGCCACCCGACGGTGTGAATGTCCGATGCGTACGCCTTGTCGTGGCGGGGGAGCTGCAGCCGACTTCAACATCTTCGGAGACCGGAGTCGGTGACCAAGTGCGCAAGGGCAACACACCCCTCGAAGCGTCGTTCGAGCGCCGACACAAGAGGCTCACTCGTCGACGTAAGTCCGATGCGTACGCCGAAAGGCGAGGGAGAAGAACGCAAGGGCGACAGTACCTCCGCCACTGGGAGTCCAGGCTTTGCACACCAGCTGCATAGTGCCTGCCAGTGCCAGTCCCAAGCCTGGAAGAAGGGAGGAGGGCGCCGCTAACAGCCTTCGTTGCTATACAGCTAGGCGTAAAACAGATGAATACTACTACTACTATTGCGTGTCGGAAACAAAATCGTTGTTTTCCGCAGAATCTTCGTTACAGAGTCTTAGAACCGGAAATCTGTGCTTATTATTGCGTCTTATAGGCCTAACTGAAATCTTTAGATAGGCCTACTTATGCGTTTTTGAACCAGAATAAATGTTTGCTTTCTGCAACGTCGTATAGACAAAATCTTTACTTTCTTAGAATAAGCTTTTCTTTCTTCAGTGTTCTATTAAAAAATCTTTGTTTTTTACAACGTCTCAGAAAGTGAGTAGTTAATTTCTATACCGTTCTCAGAACAGTAATCTTTAAACCTGAAATCTATGAAGCCCGTAGAAACTAACTTGCGTATCAATTAGCAGATCTGTTGAATTTGTCACGGTACAAAAGACTTAAGCAACTCGTCAATTTCTGCGGTGACTTATCAACTCTCACTTTGACGCAATCAACCGCAATTCTTGATGCAACAGACTCGCAGTTTCCCGATGAACTGGCCACTGACCGAGACCGCATCCTTTTATAATGGTGGTCGGGTGAGTAAATTTCTTCCTGCAAAGTCCCCAGATTGTTAATGACGATACCCTGTGGGCGATGGATCCGCATCTTGCTAGGGAACAAACGTGGGGGCAAGAATGCGAAGGATTCAAATGTGTTGGCGTCTGTTCATCATTATCGAACCCTCTTTTCTATCGAACAGCTTTCTACCTCTGTAGCTCTGTTGTAGCTTTGAATTTCTCACTGATGGACTGCTAGAGATTAGTAAATGCACGAAAACCTCTGCGAGTACTATCGAGTGGTTGGATCGATGTGGGATTGAACGAAGGTGGACGAAATGAATAAAGGAGAACATATGAAATTAAATAAAAGGAACGAACTGAGAATAGATGGAAGATTATTAATTAACATTTCTACTAGTCATATTACTATTATTGTTGAATTTATGTTAAAAAAACAGTTGCAAATATTATTATTATTATTAATTACTAAATACTTTTATTATTATTTCCATTTTTATTTATTGTATTGCTATCATATAATATATATTGTTACTATTATTATTTTTCTAATGCACCGAGGTATTTAGGATATATCGGGGACTTATTGCTAACTACAATATTCATCGAATGTCAAAATTTTAAAACTGTTTTTATCCTGAGATAATTATCTACAAATTAGTAATTGACGAACGGCCCTCACTAAAAAAATTACGTCATAATGACGTCGTTATTTTACAAATCGAAACCAAATGTCAACAAAAGTCGTTGTGATTGGTACTTAACATTTGAATTATGATGCAAATGGCGTAATTGCGACGTCAATATTCATGACAAAAACTTCATATTTGAGTCAGTGGAAGATAATTAGGTCAGGATAAAAACAGTTTTGAAATATTTAAAATGGATTAAGATTTGCCTGTTTTATTCACATTATAAAAAGGGCCCAGATTTATTGGGACACAGTGTATAATTATGACTGTATGACGCTCAGCGCTGTCGTTCATGGCACTTGAGCGTCGCGTCCACCTACTAATGTCTAGACGTGCAGCCGTGCGGATGCAATTCGTTGCTTGATACATTTGAAGAAGTCGTTTGTCTCGTAGGAGTGTTTGTTGAGTCATTAGGGAAAGTTGACCGGTCGACCCGGGACAACTACATTTAAATATAGAAACTTCACACACACGATAATGTTGGTGGTGGTCCACCCGCGCTCTCTCACGGCGCATGAGGAACGGCATAGTTTCTGCGAATGGTTTACTCCACTCCACGATGTAGTAGATCATGCCTGCCTGGATAAATGACTGTGTGGGCTTCTAGCTGAGAGGGGAGCTTGACGCAACTTGGAGCTTCTGGGCTATTCTTTTATTGTTTATTTGCTTGTTTAAGAAAATGATACATAGCGCCTCTTCGGGGTAGGCTATTGAGAAGCTCTCCGTCCTAACCGCGGCTTGGAGCCGGAAGGTTCGATGTTCGAATCCACCTCGCCGCGTAAGGATCTTGGGCATTGGGCAAGTCCTTCATTCACAATTGCTCAGTGCTTCGGCGTGAAATTCTCATGCAGTGTCCGCTATATATGCATTCGAGTAAAGAGAGATTGAAGGGGCGCTTTAACAAGTGCACATACAAACAAACGGCTAAATAAGACAGTTTTTGGTGGAACAGAGTGGAGTGACCCCTCAGTCTAACAGGGAGGCCATTCCAGGTTGTAAGACCAGCAACGGAGAATGAATGACGCTGTCCGATAGCAGTTTTAAGGCTGCCGTGGATGCTCTGAGTTTGCGTAGGCGGAGACCTAGGGGACAGAGGGACGGAACCCTCAATGTTTGGTTTGGGGGACCCCATATGCATTTGTCTCCCCCATCTTCAATATTTGAGTCCTATGGCATGGACATATGACATGCACGTCACGAGAAAGGTCATCAATTTCGTTGGTATATTTTTCATACAATTTCGACCAAATGACAAAAAAGGGCATCATTTTTTTACACGGAAAATCCTCCTGCTCAAACCCCTCCACAAGCTTCCCTTCACGCTTTGCGACTCGGCGATCGTCCTTCGGCCGCTCACCCGTCTCCCCAAAGTTCGGGTTATTTCTCCGCCTATGTTTGGTGCCTATGCAGTCTTATTGCACAATGCTCGCGAACAAGCTGAGGCCCTGATGGTCCCTCTTACCTGGATCACTACATTTTAGTCTCAATACTGTGTAGTTTGGAAGGAGACATCGGATACTGAAATATCGAGGTGATTCTAATAGGTGGGCATGGTTGTTCTACGTTTGATGCATATTTTGCAATAAGTAGCGAGCCCTCGTAATAAGCTGGTGCCTCATGGGCGGAGACATGGGCGGAGATTTGGGTGGGGACGAACGAGTGACCAAAGGAAAGAGGCGAGATTTTTTGATGGACGAAAAAATTTCTGACAACCTTTTTCCATGCAAAAATTTCCTGCTTTCACCACCCAAAAAGTTGATGACCTTTTTTTAGTTATCCGACCAAAAGTAAAGAAAATTTCCTATTTTCGCCGCCAAAAAAGTTGATGACTTTTTTTAGTTTTTAGTCATCTCGCCTAAAAAAAACGCAAAAAATACATAATTTTATTTTAACCATAATTTTATAGAAAAATGTCTATTTTCACCGCCCAAAAAATTGTTATGCCTTTTTTGGGTCTTGACGCTCGACGATTGGGGGGATCAATGCATGGGCCGTCCCCCAACACTTTTATTTGGGGGGACCGTCCCTCTGTATAGGCCTTCGAAAACGCATGCGTTTGACATGGAATCAGTAACATTAATTTTTGACAGCGGAGTTGATACCATCTTATACCAGACGTTTGAAAACTCAATGTGTATATTGCAGATACCAAACCAGTGGCGATGTAACAAATAATTACCGTTTACCCATTTCGTTTCAATTTCACGTGCCATTTTCATGCATTTGATTATTAATTATTTTTAATTGTATTATAATCAATGTTTACTGCAATGGACACTTGTGATGTGTATTTTTGAAGATTTAGACTAACTTATTTTACTGATATCCTCAACTTATGATTTGAATCGCTCCAGCGTGATTTCAGTTGATTAGTAATAATTATACCCCACCCCAAAGTCCGACTTGCACCTCACCGCGGTGGGGGTGAACGACCAAGCAGGGGAATGCCTGGTGAGGCTATGCCATCAGGGGAGAAGGCCTATGGCCAAAGAACCCCCTAGGGCGCTACGCGTGGGGGACAGGCTCACCAGGAACCCTAAAAGAGTCGGCCAACGCAGGCGGCAGGTGTTGGAAAGACACCTCAGGGTGAAAGAGGTCAGAAGACCCACCGGCTTCCTTACCCTACCACGAGAGGACTGGTCACCACCTGGCAACTGACCAAGAAACTTCTAAGATGACGGACCTACCTGAAAGAGACGAATATTGACATGTCAAGAGCAAAGGATCTCATCAGAAACAGAGAAATTTGGAGAAGTCATGTGGGAGCCTCATCGTCGTCACTCGACTGACGGAAGGGAATAAAGAAGAGGAAATAATAATTATAATATTTAATCGTTATTGCTACATAATGTTGTCGATATCTTTGGCGGTTTTCGGGCATTGCGAAAACAATGTAATTCTGTTGGTATGCCGGATAACTTTGACTACGTTTATTTTTGTCTTTGTGGCTGTCGTTTTTGAAAAGGATGTTGTATGTCTTATTTTGAAAAATGTCGTGTAGACTAAAGCAGAGAATAGGCCCGAAAAGAGAGTATTGATGATAAGAATGTGCCTCAAAGTGTAAGTTAGACTGAAAACCTTGGCGAAACTCTTCGAAGTACAAACGAAAGATGCTTTCGGTGCATTGACAAGATGAACGCATGCAACATTGAAGATCTTTTATTGCGTTGTAAGCTTATTGCCGTAGAACGGCGTAGATACAATGCTGGCTATGTACAAATTATGAATATGAATGTGAATAATAGCCTATTATATATGAATTTTAATGTGAAATTATGAATAATATTTTTACATAGGTTAACTTATTACACGGATGTGCGTCTGTATGAACTCCAAGTGTAGTCATGTCTCCAGAAATAATGCTGTAATTATGTCGGAGACACTGCACTGGCTTCCAATCGCTGCTGTGGTTGGGGAATGCATTACCACAGACCACTTGCGAGAGCTCTGTTGTTTCACAGTTGAGCAATATAATAGAGGGGGAGCTCTTATAGTTTCATTCGCTCGGATTGAAGCTATGCATAAGGGAGCTTTTGGGCGGAGGGCTCAGTGGTATGGATTGGGCTTCCACAGGGCTCTTACTGAAACATATTCTATTCAACTCAAAATTGGCTTTTCCCGTCATAGAATCGGGACAATGAATTAATTAATTGTTGTTGCAATTAGTTCCATTAAAGTTTTTTCATTGATCATGCGTGATTTGATGTTTAATAAGTGTTCGGAAAGACTGAATTAAGCTTATATATCTCGTATACCCATTTCGAGTTTGGATTGGCTAAAGTTTTTGTAGACCTAATCAATCTAAAGTAACTCTATGACCTCGAGTCAAATAATTGTTTTTAATCGTTTATTTACAAAGGTAAACACAATAATATACAACACATTCAAGCACCTTAATGGCAAGTATTTACCAAACTTTACAACAAACAATCTAACGGCATGTTGATAGAATTATTTCGCCAATAGTTGAAAAGCGACTAGGCCTATTTATACCTGACGTTTTAGTTAACATTTTATCTTGACCACGGGTGAAAATAAAACAAGGAGAAATGGTAAAAAATGGTGATTAGCAAATGATGGAACATAAGCGCCGTCTAGTCTTTTTTCGTCAAATCTTTATCGTTTTCCTATTCCTGTCTCAATCATCTTCCATTTTTAACCCTCAGGCTACCAAGCTTTATTGTAACACTGACTAATAAGGGGGGTGGTTACCACCCCCCCTGGATTTTGGGTTCGGTTTGAGATATTATACCTTGTAATACACCAATAGATTCAGCATTCATTTCTGCACAAAAAGGTATATTTAGGTTTGAAATATATGAAAGCACCCCAGAATTATGAATTTTTTTCCGTAGGCACCTGTCGATTTCACAAAATGCATACTTTCGCAAAAGAAAATATTAGATTCTGTGTGTTTTTAACATAAATTATTTATTTAAAACTAGTTTACATAAAATAAAGTCCAATATCCAACTATAAAAACTAGTAATAAGTTAGTTTTAATTACAATAAAAAGGAAAAAAATGTATTAGCTGCTGAAAAACGTTTACGCAGACTTATCGGTTTGCGTTGTAAAAAAAACACAACATTTTCAAACATTTAAATTTATTTGGAGCACTTCCGGTCATCAAATGTCAAATTAATTGGTATCACAAAATAGCCCTAAATGCCCTCTATAGAATGGCATAATTTACTTCTCTTGAAAAATAAATTCTGAATAATTTTTAATAGGAAAAACATGAAAAGTTTATGAAAATAAACACCTTTTTATATATTTTAATTTATTTTGAGCACTTCCGGTTGTCAAAAGACAACTCCGTGACCACCACAATGTAGCCCCACATTCCCTCTACAGAATGGTGTAATTCGTGTCTCTTCATGTCAAAGGACGAATAAGATACAGCCGATAATCTAAGGGGGGTGGTATCTACCCCCCTGGTGCCTCGGGTATATCGGGTATAACTTTTGAATGGTATATCATCACACATTTTAACTCAAAATGTGTGCAAATGAATCCTCTAGAGCTACCTAAAACGTCAATATTTTATTCTGAACGAAAAAAGTTTGATTTTGAAAAAACCTAGGGGGGTGGATACCACCCCCCCCTGGTAGCCCGAGGGTTAATACAAGTTAAAACCTAACATTCCGGTTAAAAAAACAAAGTTCATATTTAACTACTACGTAAACTGCTAATCAGTGACTTAATGCCGGTCATTATTCTAAACAGTTTATCTTTAAGAAACTACGTTTATACCTAATCTGAACACATAGCATAATAACTACATCCTCTATTTGCTTGCCTAAGACAAATTGTCATACGAAAATCATATAAATCGTCCTAAAAAATTAACTCATGATGTCGCATTTTCGCATCGAATTGCATAGTTACACGTTTTAAAACAAGAAAGTCACTCGGTAGCTTAATCACAAAACAACATTACAGTGTAAATGACAAATAATAGATGTGTCAGCGTCGCTAAAATAATGACATTCAACTTAACAAAGTAACAAGCGTAACATGGTATTCCAAAAATCAAGTTTTGAGCAATGTAACATAACTTTTAGTTTATCAGTTGAGCAAACAGATAAATGTACAGACAACGAGTCAAGTTACTGAGCAATGTTGAATGACATTTCAACAGTCAAATAAAAACCAGCAAAGTAAACAATATATCAAAAGTATACAATGCGAAATAGCCTTTCGCATGTAATGCCAGAAAACAATCGAATGCCAGTTGAATTGTGAGTCAACAAAATTTTATGAATATTTGAAACCCGTTTAAAATCAAATCTCTTTGTGCGTTGTAAAGATATACATGTATACAGGCGTATAGTAATCAATAAAACAACGGATAGTAGAAAAGAAACGTCAAAGTGTAACCATGAAAAAAACAATGAGAAATGGTTAACAAAATAGTGATTAACAAATAGTCGAACACAAGCTGTCTGTGTCTTTGCATTACCCTGTTTGTCTGTCTTTCTGTCTGTATGTCTGTCTGTCTGTCTGTATGTTTGTCTGTCTGTCTGTCTGTCTGTCTGTCTGTCTGTCTGTCTGTCTGTCTGTCTGTCTGTCTGTCTGTCTGTCTGTCTGTCTGTCTGTCTGTCTGTCTGTCTGTGAAAAACCACGGCGACCCTCTTGACAGAGCTACGCGACCAACTTTTCGGTCGCGACCCACAGCATGAGAATGGGTGTCCCAAACCGCTTACCTTTCCCCCGTTGATTCCCATTTTTTCATGTGTTGTTCCCTCTGCTTTTGTCTTTATTACAACTCGCTTTCCTTGCTTTTTCCTTTCCCTTTCTGCGTCCTGTTCCTTTCCGTGTATTAGTTGGTTCTGTGATCTTTTTCTTCTCTCCATCCTCTCCTATATCCGACTTCGTGTTCGGTATCTCTCTTGCTTCCTGTGCCTTCCTTTCATCCTAGTGTTTTTTCACTTCTTTTTAACCCTTGGGCTACCCTCTTTTCCACGCCATCGCTCTAGCTTCCTGTAATTTTCCTTCTTCCTTGTTCAATCGCTTCCTCCTTTTCCTTTCCTAGTATCATTCATTCTTTGTCCCACAACCCTTTTATTTTTGTCATTCCCAATCAGTTTCACTTTCCTTGTCACTTTCTCTGTATCCTTTCCGACGCTTTCTTTCTTCCTAGTTTGTTTCTTTCCATCCTCTCCTATTTCCGACTTTGTGTTCGGTACTTCTCCCGCTTCCTGTGCCTTTCTTTGCTCCTATTTTTTTCACTTCTTTTTGAGTCCTTTGTCGCATTCGTTCTTTCTCTCATCGTCTCCGTCCATTCTTTGCTGCTTTTTCTCGCTTTCTCTTTTCTCTTCCCCTTCATTCTGCCTCTCGTTTCCGGAACTAGTCAAGACCGCTCCGATTGTATGGTGTGTTGCTCCAGCGTACCAGCGCGTACGCATGCCACAACTATCCTCAACCACTTCGACTTCCAACTGCCGTTCGACTTCCGCATAAGAACGGGAACCGGGTAGTAAACCTCCTGGCAGGTATCGCGACTGCCGTTGAAGGAGTCGTTGGAGCAGTTGGCAAAGTAGAGGTGCTCGGGACATCGGTTTTCATCGTAGTCCATAGTATAGTTCCATTTGCAGACTGACCTTTTCCCGACCACGTCGGGGTGAAGAATATTCCTCATAAGGTTTCCTTTTGTATCCGGTGGTGGTAATGTGTATTTCGATTTCGACTTGCTGGAGGCGTTGAAGAAGTTGGGGCAGTGTTCGCATCGAGGTTTCCTCTGTCTATGATGGGCTCTGGTGGTATGGCTACGGCTATGAGCGCCAAAGTTTGCCACGTCGCCATTGGCTCCTTCGACGTAACGTGACACGAAGCAGAGAGCCACTAACATCATGAATGAGACAGAGACAAGCTCTCGAAACAGCGATGGAGACATCGTAGAGTTGTTTTCGATATCGTGAAAGTTCTTCGACAGCAAAATATTTGATTAACTTCTCTCGACCTTGCTGTACGTTACTCGCTGACTCTAGAAGACTGTTGATCTTGAAGTTCCTCGGTCTAGAATAGTAATTAATGCGACTGTTGAAACAAAATCGTTGGTTTCCACAGAGTTTTACAGACAAATCTTCGTTTTTTGCAGCGTCCTGGAACCAGAAATCTGTGCTTATTATTGTGTCTTTGAACCCGAAGAATTATTTGCTTTCTGCGACGTCTTATTAAAGTCAAAATATTTATTTCCTTAGAATCAGTCTTTTTTTTCAATAGTGTTCTCTTTTAAAAAAATCTTTGTTTTTTATAGCGTCTTAGAAAGTGAATAGTTAATTCTCTAGCGTCCTCGGAACAGTAATCATGAACCCTGAAATCTGTTGAGCCCGTAGAAACTAACTTGCATATATCTCTTAGTAGATCTTTTGAAGTGGGCACGGTACACAAGGCTACTCGTCGATTTCTGCAGTAACTTATTTGACGTTTTCAACCGCAACAGACTCGCAATTGCCTGATGAACTGTCCACTGACCGGTTCTGCACACTTTTATAATGTCTGATGAGTAAATTTCTTCCTGCAAAACCCCCCACCGTTCCAGGTTGTCTATGACGATACCTTGTGGGCGATATGTCCGCATCTTGGGAACGAACGTGTGGGCAAGAATGTAGAAGACTCAAATGTGTTGGCGTTTGACCATTATCGAACCCTAGATACTATCGAACTTCGTTTCTACCTCTGTAGCTCTGTAGTAGCTTTGAATTTCTCGTCTATGGACTGCTTGAGATTAGTAGTTGAACGCAATAATCTTCGCGCTGATGGACCGGCGAGTGAGTGAGCTAAAGTGGGCGAAAATAAATCAGAAAAAAAGACGAAGGATGAAACTAAAGAAAATGGAGCGAATTAAGATTAGCTGGAGGAAGGAATTAACGGTTGAAATAGAAATATTACTATTATTGTTGCATTGAATTAGAAGACAAATATTGCAAACATTATTATTAATTAGCCTACTAAGTACTTTTATTAATAATTCCATTCTTATTTCTTATAATTCTGTCATAATTTTATTATTTTTAAATTTAAAAAAAAATTAATACATATTTATTCCCTTTAAAAAATTCCAAACAGAACAAATCAAATTCAGTGAGACCAACCACCCTCATCCATGTCAGTTATGGGCATTATTATCATTATTATTATTTTCTTTTTTCTTTTTATAATTTATTATTTTTTTTAATTATTATTATTACTATTTTTTTTACTCGAGGTACCTAGGATCCCTCGGGATTTCAAATTTTTCTAATTGAAGCTGTTATTCAATGTCTATAAAATCAGGCCTCGTCCTCCGCAACAATATTAAAAGTACCACGGAAAGCGATGGCATTGTAGCCATTTTTATTATTATTTTTATCATCATCATCATCATCATCATCATCATCATCATCATCATCATTATCATCATCAAAATCATCATGTTTTAATTGCAGGACGCCCAGCGCTATCATGGCCAACCCTCGGAACGTGCATGACTCAGAACAGTACAGCGCTAACATGCATCGCGCTTTAGCTTCGCGTCCACATACCATCGTCTAGACGTCCTATGCAATTGGTCGTTTGAAGAAGTTTCATTGACTCGTAGGAGTGTTTGCTGAGTCATTAGGGGAAGTTGATCGTTCGACCCAGGACAACAGTGTATACTATAATCCGAACAGACACCCGCGCTTTCTCACGGCGCATGAGGAACGGCATAGTTTCTGCGAATGGCCAATCTCCACTCCACGATGTAGTAGCTCATGCCTGCCTGGATGAATGACTGTGTAGGTTAGACGCGGAGGGGGGAGGGCGGTCTCGTCGCTTGTGAATGAAGTGGTTGGTGCCCTTCTAATATCTCTTGCCTGGATTAATGAATGTGTAGGTTAGACGCTGGGGGGGGGGGGTCAGCCCTGTCGGAAAGTAGTTTAACGACCGTGCATGACCAAAGGGCCTTTACAGTCGGAGGCAGAGTACAACCTCTCACTCCACGTTTATATTGCGATCGAGTCACCCGCAGTAAAGATCCGAGAAATCAATCTCTGACCGGGAATCGAACCCGGGCCGCCGGCGGGGCGAGCGGGCTACAACCCACTCGGCCACGCAGGATCTCTGTGTTCAGCGCTCGTAAGCTTCTGGTCTCTCTTGCCTGGGTGAATGAAAGTGTGGATTTCTCGCTGAGAGGGGGCCTCGACGACAACAGTACTGTAGGGTATTACCAGCTCCACTGTCAATGTTTATGAATAGCTGGAAAAGTCCTGAAAACGCAAATCACTTTGCTTCACTTTAAATTTCTCGCTGGAAAACCCAATTCCCGATTTTAATTTCCACCATGAGGTGTCATTTTCCTGGGACTAAATTTTTTAATGAAATAAATAAATATCTAGTCATTGACAACAGTTATTGTCTGGCGCACGATAGCATGCTAATCACGTTAGCGCCGAGGTATGGACGGACGCGTAGCGGGACAGGATTAAGTATTGAAACACACATTGCATCTGCCAGGTGAATTTTTAAAAATGCCTGGATTTCATGAATATTTAACTTCTGAAGCGTTGTTTCCCAACGCACTAGAACGTATTGCAATCAGAAGCATGATCAATTATCATAGGCTATAGCTAAGTTGTAGAATTGTTTTAAATTGTATTTTTATACTGTATTCTATTATATTCCAACCTATTCTATTATAGTATATTATATTCTATTATATTCTATGCTATTCTATTTTATTCTATTTTATTCTATCTTATTCTATCTCATCCAATTTTCTCATGCACTGTTCCTATTTTCCATCCATTCCATTATGTTAGTTCTTTGCGGTCTTCATCCTATTCCGGTATACTCTATTCTACTCTATTTCATTCGCTTACATTCTGTTCCGCTATATTTCACATCAATTCATGAAGATATATTCATTTAATTATTTAAAAATTTATCACCAAATCGAAATTGAACTTGAATCCCACACCTCGCGAGTTCTAATCTACCATGGTCACTCCACTCAGCGTAGGCCCAATTCGCCGTACACAACAATTAATTGAGGCAGAGCTTAGGCACGTCGAAAAACAGGAAGACACGGGGACGGCAATTGAAAAAATCGTGGTTTTGACTTGGTTACTAGTAGCGTGGAAAGAATTTTTGTAGGCGTTATGAATGAAGGGGACGGGGCTGCGGAGCGTAAACACGCGTCGAAACGTAATAGGCAATTGAACATGCAATCAACGCGACATGAGTGGGTTATCAAGTGGTATAAGTGTTGGTATTGTGATACGACCGGCGGTTTAACTGTAGCGTATAATGGTCCACCACCGCAGGCCGACCACCTCTCGTTATGTGTGTACTTGCTGGCTTAGCCTCTCGATGATGGTGTTTAGGGTCATTGTAACACTTTGAGGGATTGTCATCATCCTAAGGATGGATTCAGCCTTCCATTCAGCAGATGGCGTTGTGATCAAATGGAAAGTGATGGCTGCCAAAACAACTACATTCAACGCATATTCAATTCTATGCCATTTAAATTTATTTTACCCTTTTATTATCAATCTATTCCATTCTATTCTATACTAATATGTTGTGTTATTTTCTGTTCTATTATAGTCTATTCTATTCTTCTTCTTCTGGTTCTCTGCCCTTAGGCAGGTTCGGCTGTCCAATGTCGCCACTCTTCCCTCCGCTGGGCCTTCTCCTTTAGTCTTTGATATCCGATCCTCTTCATCAACGTGTCCAGTAACATATAATCTATTCTATTCTAATTCGTTATATTTATATTCTATTCCACCCCATTCTATTCTTCTTCTTTTTTATTCAATTCCACTCTAGTCCAGTCCATTTCATTCTACTCCAACCCATTCAATTCTATTCTATGTTCCATATATTCTATTCAATTCCAATCTGCACTATAATTGTATTCTATTTGTTCATTTAATTATATTTTATTCCGTTTTATTAAATTCCATCAAAATTGATGGACTGGAAGCTATAGATTTTATGTGGGAAGATGCACGTAGACGGCATACGGTTGTATGGCAATGTGTGGGTGCATGCGAGTTGTCGTGGTTCAATTTTCTGTATTCAGATAGGAGATTGTGTCAGAGTCAATTTTAGATGTTACAGTCAATCTCTAAATTCCGACGCACTGGCTACTTACATGTAAGGGCACCACCTTCTTCATGAGCGGTGCGTCATCTCTCTGAGGGTCATCAACTGTGGATCACTGTCAGACCGCAAGGCGATCAATGACGGCATGGCTGGTGAAGAGGACACGATAAGTTGCCCGCTTGGAGTATTTAGAGCGTTGTGGGCTGGGGTCACGATGTAAAATCCCCCACCCCGATATAAAGCCTCCCCTCAAACAGAGTCTCTCCTGGGAGAAACTCAGCGACGTAACTAGCGTTGGGCTTGTGAGGTTTAAGCCCCCCCCCCCCTAAACGAAGCTGAAGCCCCCTCCCAAAAAATAAAGCCTTTGTATGCTAAATGCACCACAGCACTCGTCATGCTCGAGACTTAAGCCTCCCCAAACGAAAAATCCTAGTTAGGTCCCTGGAGAAACTTACTGCGTATCGGTAGAAATTTTTCTGATATAAAAGTATTTAATATGCTTTTGTTAAATAGTCTAGCAACGTAAACAAACGGTTTTAATCTGCTTATTTGTAAATTTTATGAGACTTTAACCCATTTTATACACAGGACGACAGGAATGAATCTGGAACAACTGAGGGATGCAACGCAGAACAGAATGGAGTGGAGAAGGCTCGCCATGACAGTCGCTAGAGTTCCTCGAACTGACGGCACAAGGTGACAAGGTGAACCCATTTCACGCTGAACGGGAGAGACTTTATTTCGGCGTCGGAGGAAATATTCTCTCCACATATAATATTTCAGGATATAGTCTCCGGATGTTCGAATTTATTCTGAAACATGCAGGGGAGTAACTCCTTAGAAATAGAGTCTCCGCGAGAGACCTTTGGGAGGGATACTCTTTCAGGTTACACCGGAAATTCAGCTGTGAAGTGGCTTTGTTGATAGGGGCCTACTCCATAATTATGTGCAGCTGTGGTGATATAGTTCAGATTTTCGCAAAACCTCAAATCATCCACTTGTGACTGAGAGTCGTTTTGAATATCATTTACAAATTATTATTGCGGCAACAAAAGCAAGCACTCGATCGGACATTATGAAGGACTCCTAAGTGGTTTGGCGTTGGCATGTTGTTATTTTTTTGTCGAAGTAAAACGCGGTTGCCAATATTGGTCATCTATAGCTGATTAGTAATAAGATTTTGTTAACTATGATAGTATGCCACTAAACAATTAGCTCTAAAATTTTGCTAATTCTATTCTATGCTATTCTAATTAATCTAATATATACATCATAGTCTTTTATTTTATGTTCCATTATTTTCTGTTCTGTTCTGTTATGTTATGTTCCACTCCATTCCATTTAATTATATTCTATTCTATTATGTTCTATTATGTTCCATTCTATTTTGTGCAGTTCTGTTCTATTTTATTCTATCCTTCTCGATTTATTTCAATTCTGCATTATATTATTCTTTACATTTTCCATTTCGGTGGTGTTCAAACACCCAAAAGACCCCCTGTAGCTGCGGCCTTGGAAGTGCAGGGTGGCATTGTAGAATCCAGACATGTCTGGAATGTAGCCTGGAACTGTGTACAGCGGTGAATTTACTATAACACAAGTCAGTGAAACAACATTTCAAATTACGCCAAAGAATGAACACTGCCAGTGCCAGTCCCTACATGTGAGGGCGCGGTGGTGTAGTGAGTATGTTCGTTGCCTTGCAGCTGGAGGGTTGCAGGTTCAAATCTACCTCAGGTCGCCGCGTATAGGCTTTGGACAAATCTTTCGCTCGCAAAATGCTCAGCGCTTCGGCGTGAAACTCCGATGCAGTGTCCGCTCTGTAGTCGGGAGCGCCTCTGAGTAAAGAGCTTGAAAGGACGCTATAACAAGTGGACAAACAAACAAATGGATAACTTTAGAAGACCAGGACGACGCTAATGATTCTTGTTATCACACAGTTAAATCGAAACAACTTCTACTGCAAGATATCATTCTAACACTTGATAGAGTCTCTTATTTACTCTCGAGTTCGAGCAGCCTTTTGCAATTCAAGCACACTTGACATTTTCTCAGTAGCTTAAGTCAAGGGCCTCTTGTATATATCGGTAGTGTCTGAAATT
>OX243821.1:30163531-30177537 GCA_945859605.1 Lumbricus rubellus
GAATATTGATGTGCGTTACATGTAACCTACAATATTATTTGTAGATTTCTAAAACATTTCGAGTAAAGGACTTGCTCAGGGCCCGTAGACTCCATACACACCGCGGCTTTCAGGTGGTTTTGAACCTCGAACCGTCCGACTCCGAGGTACCGGACCCACCACTCCACCACCGCGCCCCAACAAAAGTTGGCGATATATTTAGTTACGTTTACCGATATTGTGCCGCAAAAAATTATCATCAAAGCCCTCCTCTTTTCTTCAGTATTTGGACTGGCAATACCAAAGAAAAACAGCGTCGGATTCTGATAGGGCTATTGCACTGCCACTAAGAGTTCTATGAAGAGACACTCGTGGTTTGTAGGTTGTATTTGATTACCTTGTACCGGTAGCTATTTCGCAGTATCGTTTGCTTTCTGACAATCTACGGCAAACAGTGTCGGCCACAAGTTATCCTTTTATTGTGGCTATTAGATGCTATTGTGCTCAGTGGCGTCGCCATGCACTGTGGGGTTTGTGGTAACACACCACTCTGAAAAATTGGACCAATGCATACGATTTGCTCAAATCCGTGGAGTTTCTGTGGGGGGGAGGAGGAAATGACCTAAACTTCTAGCCAACGCAATTTTTCTCACAATCATCCCACTTCCCACATGTAGGGACTGACAATTCTAAGATGATAAGAGGAGCATCGATGCTCCTCTTATCATCTTAGAATTGTACGACCATCACACACGCTGTTATTCCCAGTAGCTTCGCCATGGGGGGGTGGTTTGAACCACCTCATTCACTTTGAAAATTAGAAAAGTGCACACAGTGTGAGAATTGCGGAAAAATAACTTGGGGGTTGGACCATAATCCACATGGGGAATTGGGGTGCGATAAACATATATGGGGTTCTAAGAATTACTGGGAAGTTGAAACCCCCAAACCCCCGGCAATTCTCACCCTGAGTGCATACAATTTGTTCAAGTAGGTGTGACCTGGTCTCCTATACCATCTATAGTCAGTACTTTTTTCCGTAACCACCCAACTCTCTAAGGTTTGGATACGCCTCTCAGACTGGTTATCCCACGACCCTGGCCTATCATTAAATCTCAAAGCGTCGTTCGAATGTGTTGGGCAACTATGGATTAATGCCTGGGTCGTGGTACAACAGCTGTTTTAGAAGTAACGGAATGTCTTGTATTGTTGACATTGTGGGAGGCAATAATAATTATACAGTCTTTTTGTAATTGAGGACGTTGAAATTGATATTAATTTTTTTAGCTCGATCCTTATCTTTTACAGACATAATAATAATAATAATATTATTATTATTATTAAGTGGTTGTGATGCAGCATGGTCAAAAATAATAATATGTAGAAAGGATAATACAGTAGAAAATTATTAATAGCAGTTACTTCTTCAGAACTAATTAACTTCCATAAAAACAACGTCAAGAGTTCTGTAGCATTCGCCGTGTTTGTAATTGTAGGAGTATAATAACATGACTTTGTGGCATGATGCCAAGTAATACAAGAACGCTACGTCACGTCGTAGGAGTTTGAATGCGATACCAATAAGATGAAATGAGACATTGGAGCGTGAAGGATTTTGAAATGGTACGTAAGGAAAGGCATTTATTGAAGTCGTGAGATTTTAATTTGAGGTGGAGGAGAGTGTGATGAAAAGCTTTGGTAGGGATGATGTTGAATATGGGAGCATGACTTGGATGAGTAATTAATCAGGTTTGTTTGTATGTGTACTTGTTATAACGCCCCTTCAAGGTCTTTCGCTACTCAGAAGCTCTCCCGAATGCAGAGCTGCGCTGCATCGGAGTTTCACGCCCAAGCGCTGATCAATGGTGAGTGAAGGACTTGCCCAATGTCCTTACGCGGCTAGGTGGATTCGAACTTCGAACCTTCCAGCTCCAAGGCAACGACGCCACCACTAGACAACCGCGCCCCACAATTATGGGTGAACTGAAATATTGAATGGGGCATTGGCAAAATCGTTGCGCGTCAGAGGGTCAGATATCTATTTGAAAAATCTCAAACGGAAAAACCACTCGAAAATGTTTCTCTTTCGGAGATGAAAAAAAATCAAAAATCAAAAGGGCAAAAATCAATTTCATTAATATCACTTTTTTAATCTCTCGTAGTATGGAAAAGATGCCACTTAGGCCTATGATTATTTCGAAATTCGAATTAAATACTTGCTCAAGGTTTGTATAATTATTATACAGAATAACATATCAGAGGAGGAGTTACAGTGTGACAGCTTTAGCGAAACGGCTACCGTGCCTTACACTTAGGCAATATCTTAAAAGAGGGAAGTGGCACGTGCAGAAACGGGAATAAGATGAGATGGGACTCCTTAAGAAAACAGAGGGTGTCGTTACGAAACCTGCCAACCTCCTAATTGATTCCCATCTATACAATACCATTTCCGTTGCGGCCGCTAATGAGCCGCAAACAACGACCAGAATTGACACAACACGTGTCGAGAATTTGCTGATGGTTCGTTTGAGTCGGGTTGGGAACACCCCGAAAGTAGTTTGGCATCGAACTAATGTGATGTACTTATGTATAATTATTGTGTGTGCATAATGTATTTCATTATTATTGTATAGGTATGTTTTACTGTGTTAGCGCCCATGATGTGTTTATTTACGTGTATCCATCTGTCTGTCTATCTGATTTTTTCTATTTACCTGTCCGTCTGTCTATCTGTGTTTCTATCTATCTGTCCGTCTGTCTATATCTGTCTGTCTGTCTGTCAATATGTCTATCTGTTTGTCTGTCTGTCTTACTGTCTGTCTTTATGTCTAACAGTCTGTCTGTGTTTCTGTCTATCTGTCCGCCTGTTTGTATGTCTGTATTCAGTCCATTCATTTATCCATCCATGCACTCGTCCGTCCATCCATCTGTCTATATTATAGAGAAAAGGTACAAGAAGGATTATTATATCCTTCTTTTACCCTTTTTATAACTTTATCGTCCCCTTTCTCCCCACTCGATTTCTACCTCGATTTCTACCTCGATTTCTACCTCGATTTCTACCTCGATTTCTACCTCGATTTCTACCTCGATTTCTACCTCGATTTCTACCTCGATTTCTACCTCGATTTCTACCTCGATTTCTACCTCGATTTCTACCTCGATTTCTATCTCGATTTCTATCTCGATTTCTATCTCTATCTCTATGTCGCTCCCGCTTTAGCTCTCGCTGTCGATTTCGCTGTCTCTGTCTCTCTGTTTTTCTGTATGTCCGTCCGTCTGTTCGTCAGTGTGTCTGTCTGTGTCTCTCTCTGTATGTATGTCTTTTCTCTCTCTCTTTGTCTGTCTATATCTCTCCCTCTCTGTCTCTCTATGTATGTCTCTGTCTATCCATCTCCGTCTCTCTATGTGTGTTCCTCTCCCTGTCTGTCTCTCACCTTCCCCGTTTCCCAGCATAGACCATGGAACTCCCGAGATGCGAAATAAATCATCGCCAGACGAGTTGATCTCGACAGCATCGGTGTTAATAATCACAACCCCACCACCTCCCCATCTCCCCATCCTCTCCCCATCCTCCTCTCCCCATCCTCCCCATCCTCCTCCTCTCCCCATTGTCCCTCTTTTCCCATTGTTCCCCCAACCGATCACTACACACACCGCTTCACTGCACCACGAATCGTCCGTCCCATTCAACAACTCCCCGAAATGCATGTCTTCCCGTCCCGTCCGTCTGTCCTTCCCATCTTCCTTAGCCTCCCCCGGGGACGCGAGGGAAGCGGCGAGGCCAGCAGGGAACACAATTGTCCTGGACAGGTCGACCGAGATCCTGATCACTTTGTTAGCGAGGTTGGTGGCACGTCCGGGATTGGTCGATCGATGATGGGACGGACTATTTAGCACCGATGGGACAATACCTTTTGTCCCCTCTCCCCCGATGGGGTGGGTCCGTTTGGGGGGGGGGGGGGGTGACGAGGGAGGGAGAATCTGGGGTAGCAATTGACAACGGCATTTGGGGGGGGGTGGTAGACGAGGGTGGGAGAATCGGGGGTAGCGATTGACGCCGGCATTTGGCTGGTGATTAAGTGATTTGAGGGTGATTTGGGGTGATTTGGGGGTGGGGTTAATGAGCGATGTTCGGTTTTATTTGACGGGAATTCTGCTGACGGTAATATTCGACGGAGAGTAAATGGACATCGTCGTCGACGGCGGTAACTTGAATGGCGGTAATTGATGTCTTGATTGAATCACTGGACGAATGATTGAAACCTAAACTGTCCGCCCGTCCGTAAATGATATGTATTTAGACTAGAAGAATCAAATAGATATTATTAACTCATTAAATATTATTCATTTAAAAATATTGTATAGCGACTCTTAACGATATCCACTCAGAGGCGCTCCCAACCCAGCCACTGCAATATAAATTAGATTTCATAACTAATTTTTGCATGATTTCAAATGATTGAAACCTAAACCGTCCGCCCGTTCTGAATGTGGCTATTAGTTGAAGTGAGTTTAGAAATCTCAGGATATGGATGGGATGTAATCAACAGATGCTGGTAACGAGGAATTATTATAATACATGATTTTTAATCTTTGGGGTGTTTAACAGAGCACTAAACTGTAATTGTAATCGAACATTTATATAGCGCCACTTCAAGAGAACTCCTCAGAGGTGCTCCCGACTTGACTCCAGACCATAATCAAAGACAATGGTTTTCAAACGCTTGCGGAAAAGGGGCAAAGAAAGACAAAGAAGTTCATTACGGAGACTAATTATTTATAGGTAACTTATTCCAGAAATACGGACCGACCATAGCAAAACTTCTATGCAGCACTGTGGAAGATCGAGCCATAGGAACAACCAGGTCACCATGCGTTGCAGAGCGAAGGAATCTACGGCCTGGAATGGATAGCACTGGCACACAAAGTTCCATGAAATAGATAGGAGCTTGGCCTGCTAGGCAATTACGCATGAGCATTAGAATCTTAAACTCAATACTAAAGCTGAAACCGCTTAACCTCTTTGATTGGACTTGGTGTCAGGCAGGAGCGCCTCTGGTGGGGAGTTTCTGTTTGAAGTGGCGCTATATAAATTTTCGATTACGGTTACAATAGGTAAATTATGACAATCAGTGTCGCCCTCCTCCTTTTTTGATGTTGGAACTGGCATTTCACAGTATGGGTAGCAGTAAAAGAAGTCACCGCTGCCCATGCATCGACGGCGTGCCAGTCAAAAGTGTTGATAAAAAGGAGGGCTATGCTAATCAAGTTTATGAGTATTATTATTATAATGATGGTGCCCTTAAACACCAATTAAACTGTCGCAGACTAATCTACTAATTCATTCTGTCGAGAAGCACAGACATCTTAATGCAGGATGACGTCCCCGCAACGAACTTGAGCGACTCTACATGTAAATGTAACATCACACTAAATAAATTATGTCTTTAGACACCTCGAAAACGGAATTTCTTCACCTTATATAAATGCAAATGTATAAAAATTCTGCATAATTATATACGTTGGAAATGGTCGGGCATTCTAAAACAGGCTACATTAAAGTAGCAGCGTTCTGGCAATTTGCGCAATCAATGTAATAAATCAAAACATTTGGCCAAATAATTATAAGAACCATATTTATTGTCCGAATGGCTTAGAATCCTTAGCTATATCATAGTTTAGCTTCTAATGTTTATAATTCATTTTCAATTTATTCGTTTAAAAAAAATTGCATATGCCTTCAATGAATCTACTCAGAAGCCCTCCCAGCCCAACGAAAACACAATAATCAGATTTACAAACAACTTGTGAAATGATTTTGAAATAGATCTAGAGAATAGGCGCACCTCTGAAGGACGTCCATTCCCAGTGGATAGGCCAACAATCGAGACCACACAACGTTGCCTATATAATAGTTGAGGTGTTGGCGCGGGGAACTACAAGTTTCCCTATTAGCATAAGAACGAAGAGCTCGACGGCCATCTGTGTCCCAGACCGGACGACAGAGCACACTCATGAGGTGTGTGTATTTGCAGTTTAACGTCACTGTGTGGTAAAAAATACTATATAATAATTAGCGACGCCCTCCTCCTTTATCCAGGCTTGGGACTGGCATTGGCAAAGTGCAACATGTTCCAGAGTATACTCATGAGGTAAGCATTTATACAACTATATATAGTAAAACAAATCCGTTTTCGAGGTGTTTATAAAGATGTATCATTTATTATTTTATTGTGATGCGAAAACTAGAGTCGCTCATGTTCGTTGTAGTGACTATAGCTTGTTGTATTCGGGCTTAACGACACTGTTTCATATCGAAGATGATTAGTGTCGGAGGAAGAGTACAACCTCACACTCCACGTTTATATTGCGACCGAGTCACCCGCAGTAAAGATCCGAGAAATTAATCTCTGACCGGGAATCGAACCCGGGCCGCCGGCGCGGCGAGCAGGCTACAACCCACTCGGCCACGCAGGAACTCTAGTGACTATAGCTAAATTTGCTTTCAATTTATAGCGTTACTCGGCAGAATGAATTAGTAGAATAGTGTGCCACAGTTTTAATGGTGTTTAAGGGCACTATCAAGAAGGCATCACCAGACCAGAGCAGGAGCAGCTAGACCTCAGTACTTAAGGTGTAGAAAGGAAGTGCCTGGACGCTCCTTAATTTTCAAGTCTGTGCTGGCGAAATAAGTAGCAGGACGGTGCATGTGCATGCTTGAAAATAAGTGCACGGACGCCGACCATGACAGCCCAGCCACACTTTAAGCTGCGTGTCTGAGAGCCAGTGCAGTGTGTATAGACAGAGGCATACTTCGTGATGCGCATGCGCAGTAAGACGAACAGTGTTGTGATTAATGTGTTCATTCGTTCAATCGTTCAAGTATTTATATAGCATTTCTTCAGTAAAACTATTCAGGTGCTCTCGACTCCAGAACGGCAAAAATACATTTTTCAAGTGATTGTTATAGAATGTGTCAGAGCCCCATTGGAACAGGCGCAGATTATTATTGTTATGGCTGCAGAGTTGGTTGGGGCAGAAAATAATATGGCAGCTACATGTAATTTCTGCTCAGTTAGTAATCTACAGTCAAGAACGATAGTTCCTGTTATAACAATCATTATAATCGGCAACGATATGTATGATGCCAAAGTTTAATGGGCGCGGTGGTGTAGTGGTGATGTCATTGCCTTGGAGCCGGAAGGTTCGAGGTTCGAATCCACCTGGCCGCGTAAGGACCTTGGGCAAGTCCTTCACTCACAATTGTTCAGCGCTTCGGCGTGAAACTTCGATGCAGTGTGCGCTCTGCATCGGGAGCGCCTATGAGTAGTGAGAGCTTGAAGGGGCGCTATGACAAGTGCACATAGTGCCACATACAAACAAAAATAATGTAAAAGACTTTGAAGATTAGTCGCTCTTTCTCGTTTCACTGCACAAAACGAGTTTCATTTCAATTCACTAGATGTCGCTACTTCATCGAATACTTTTCAACGCATCGATGATCGCGAGTTCTGTGATGACCGTGCGGCTGTATATCTATGTCTTCTGTTCTTCTGTGTGTATGTTTGTTTGTTTGTTTTTATGTGCACTTGTTAGAGCGCCCCTTCAATCTCTCTACTCAGAGGCGCTCCCGATGCAGAGCGGACACTGCATCGGAGTTTCACGCCGAAGCGCTGAGCAATTGTGAGTGAAGGACTTGCCCAAGGTCCTTACGCGGGGAGGTGGATTCGAACCTAGAACCTTCCGGCTCCAAGGCAACGACGCCACCACTAGACCACCGCGCCCCACAAATGTATGTGTGTGTATGTGTGTATTTGTGTATGTGTGTATGTATGTATGTATGTATGTATGTATGTATGTATGTATGTATGTATGTATGTATGTATGTATGTATGTATGTATGTATGTATGTATGTATGTATGTATGTATGTATGTATGTATGTATGTATGTATGTATGTATGTATGTATGTATGTATGTATGTATGTATGTATGTATGTATGTATGTATGTATGTATGTATGTATGTATGTATGTATGTATGTATGTATGTATGTATGTATGTATGTATGTATGTATGTATGTATGTATGTATGTATGTATGTATGTATGTATGTATGTATGTATGTATGTATGTATGTTTGTATGTATGCATGCATGCATGCATGCATGCATGCAAGTGTGTATGTGTGTATCTATGTGTTATGCATGCATTCAGACACCTCTTTTAAAATGTTTGTCTCCTTATAAGTTAGAAAAGATCTCAAACAGCAAAGATTCACAAACCGTCACTCCTAAAAGTAATTTTTTCGTAACATGCATAATAATGACGTAACATTTTAACTCCGCTGCTGGTAGCACTATAATACCAGTGCCAGTCCCAATGATAAAGGCCCATGGATAAAGTAGGAGGGCGTCACTGTTGATCTTTGTTATCACACAGTGAATCTAAACTGCAACTGCTATACAACTACTTCACTACAAACTCCGCCACAAACCGCTGTATTATAGCAAAAACTTTCGACGGCAAAGGCCTCAGTTGTCATAATAATGAGATCCATATAGCCCGACTGTTCGCCAATGGGGACAAAGTGTTAGCGACTTCATTTTCAAGGCCGCGGCATATGAGGGCGGTGGCCAATTATAGTCTCCCTCACAGTCTCAGTTGTCATAACTGTTGTTAAACCCAAAATCAATCTACTGTTCTCTCTTTGTCAGAGCCAATCCTAATCTTTGAGGCAGGGAGGAGAAGTCGCAAATGATCTTTGTTATCACACGGTGATGTTTAACTTACTCTTACAGTGCCAGGTTAGACCTGGTATTAATGATATTTGCTGTCACACACGTCAGTAAACTGAAATTGCTATAAAACTAAGAATGATTCTTTGACACCTCTTTAAACGAATCATTTGCCTTTATATATAATGAAAATATAGGACGCGATCATCATTATGAATCGACAACATAAGGCTTGCACAAGTCGTACACTTACTGTGAGAACTGCGTTTACTATGGCGTTGAATTGAACACCTTCTTTAACTCTGTGGATCTGCCTAGAAGATGCAGATGAACTTCAGAAAAATCACATAAGCTGGGGGCATTCAAAATGGCTTGCGTTATAATAAAACCCCGCAACTGTTTGCACACTGAATAGAATGGATGGTTCCAGATTTGACGAGGGCCTATGACAACAGAGACCCTTGCCCTATAGAACAGGAATTGTTCTGCTTAAAGTTCTTACGACAGAACCTTCTATTACTAATTGTCACTGTTTCTGTCTCTCTAAGTATGTCTGTCTGTCTGTCTGTTTGTCTGTATGTCTCTGTCTGTCTGTCTGTCTGTCTGTCTGTCTGTCTGTCTGTCTGTCTGTCTGTCTGTCTGTCTGTCTGTCTGTCTGTCTGTCTGTCTGTCTGTCTGTCTATAGATCTGTCCATCCATCCGTCAAACCATCCATCCATCCGTCCGTCTCTTTCTCTCACTCCATCCCTTCCTTCTTATGTCTGTCTATCTATGTCTCTGTCTCTCTCTTTGTCTCTCTCTGTCTCTGTCTCTCTGTCTCTCTGTCGCTGTCGCTGTCTCTGTCTCTGTCTGTCTGTCTGTCTGTCTGTCTGTCGTCTGTCTGTCTGTCTGTCTGTCTGTCTGTCTGTCTGTCTTGTTCTCCCTCTCTTTCTTTCACTTTAACTGCCACTGTTTCTGTCTCTGTCTCTGTATCTGCCTCTGTGTGTATGTCTGTCTCTCTCTCTCTTTCTCCCACCCTCCCTCCTTCCCTTCGCATCATCGTTCAGATGGATGTCACATGAAGAATTCATTACCCAGACTCCTTTTGTGCTGCTGCCGGAAGCGGAACCACCGAACCACTGCGTCACTGCGCATGTGCACACAATGAGTAAGACGACAACAACAATATGGCGGCCGCTCACAAGCAGACGACCCAGCCACCCGCCACCCTGGCACATCCTTACAGAGGGGAATGTGCCGAGGACTGTGGCCGGACGGGGGAACAAATCTAACAGGGAATTGAATCTCACGTTGGACGGAGTTTCCCATGTCACTTTTCGACGCGTACAGTAAGGGGTGTGGAAATTTTGTTTAAATGGAATTGGGGATTATCGCATTGCGTGCTGTAATATGATTAATTAACGACTGTGTCGTGTAATTACATGAAAATGAAACCATGGTGTCAATCTGATGTGATTCCAATAGATGATTTACCTAAATCAGAATGCGTTGGGGACAGTAACCTGAAAATATAATTATTATGACAGACAGACAGACAGACAGACAGACAGACAGACAGACAGACAGACAGACAGACAGACAGACAGACAGACAGACAGACAGACAGACAGACAGACAGACAGACAGAGCAAACAAATAGACAGATATAAAATTAATAATGGACGATATGCAGAAGAAACAAACAAATAGACATACAGAGAGAGACGTACATGCAGGCAGACAGACAAACAGACAACAAACAAATGGACAGAGACAGACGGACAAAAAGACAGGCAGACAGACAGACGGACAAACAAATAGACGGACAAACAAACAGACAAACAGACAACAAACAAATGGACAGAGAGACAGACGGACAAACAGACAGGCAGACAGACAGACGGACAAACAAATAGACGGACAAACAGACAGACAGACATAGCAAACAAATAGACAGACAGAGAGAAACAGAGAGACAGACATGCAGGTAGACAGGCGGACAAGCAGGCAGTTGGAGACAGACATCTAGACAAGCAAAAGCGAAGAAAGAACGAAAGACATAGATATGTACAGTGGACGAATACAAAGACAGACAGACAGACAGACAGACAGACAGACAGACAGACAGACAGACAGATAAACAGATGAATATTTCGAGTAATAGATCCCGATATCCCGATATCAATGCACATTAATTTGACTGAATGAATGTATTTCTGGTGGTGAGGGGGTGCTGTATCAAGCGGTCACTTCTCGCTTCATTGCCCTCGACAAAGTGAACCGTGAAAAGAACAATAGTCACAACACAGACGTCGACGCACTAGAGCGACGCCTCCACAGACGTCAAAAGAATAGAGCGTCGTCTGAAATGGCCAGCCACCTAGCGGCTGCCGACGGAAGCGGGCATAAAGACGTCACAGCGACAGATAGAACGATGACGACAAAGAACACGTGATTTGGATGACAATGACGACGATATTGGTGACGGTTATAATGATGATAAAGATTGTATAGCGCCGTTATTGCTCAAACTCGGTTCTCTAGTCTGCATTGACGTTTGTTACACACCTTTTTAAACTTTTCACAAAACGTAATATATACATGCATGAATGATTAAAAAACTAATTACTTGGCTGATACCATTGCAATTAGAAATAATGATTGTGTGTAATTGATTGAAGAAGTGGCTACAATGATGGTCATGAAAGCCATAATGATGATGAAGAAGACGAAGATGAAGATGCTGATGAGGAGGAGGGTGTGGAGGATTAAATGATGATAATGATGATGACGACGACGATGACGACGACAACGACGACGATGGCAACGATGATGTTGACGACGACAACGATGATGAAGTTTGTTGGTGATGACTTTAAATCTGACTAAACTCTCCACAGTCATCATCATCATCTTTATCTTCGTCTGATTTGTTTCGATTCGTCAATTAATAGTCGACCACCCAAGATGAAGCGGTTGACCTACGCGATAACCTTTTCCCCATTCCTGTGTCATATTACAACCACCATTCAGCCATGCAGTCATGCAGAGCTACGGACGAATATAGTCAGACAATAACAGACGGACACAGACAGACAGATATGCACACAGACAGACAGACAGACAGACAGGCAGACATACATACATACAGACAGACAGACAGACAGATAGACAGAGTCTAATGTGGCTTCTGTCTGAAAAATAGAGATACACACAGACAGTCATGCAAAAAGAGACAGGCATGCAGACGAAGATAAGCAGACAAATGCAAACAGCGAGCGAGAAGGACAGATGGCGATGATTGTGGAAATACGGAGTGCAACAGAAACAGGGATAGAAACAGCCAACGGAACACAGGGACGCATACGATTAGGCGATCACACACACGGACACAAACAAGCACACGCACCTATAGAGCAAGGCGAAGTCACCCACGCACATAAAAGCAGATACACATCTAAAGACACACAAAGACAAGCATACAAACAGACACACACACAAGCACAAACACAAACAGACGCACATCTGAGGAAACACAAAAACAAGCACACAAAGAAACATTGACACACACATACACACATACACACAAGCAACCACACATCTAAACAAACGCAAAGGCAAGCATACAAGCATACAAGCAGACACACACACACACACACAACATTTACACACACATACACATAGACAAGCAGATATACCGCGTACATACCACAGCTTAGACACACACACATACACATACATACATACATACACACAAACTCACACACACAGACAAACAAACACACACACACACACATACACAAAAACAGACAGGCCATACCACGCAACCGCATACATGCCACAGCTTAGTCCTCTCACTCTCCTCCCATTGCAACGTGAAACTCAACCCGCCTTCTAACGTCTCCTTATCAGCTGAATCTGTCTCTCGCTTCGCATGCCCGCTTCCCGACCTGACCCCATCTAAACCTCCATCCTCCCCGCTCTCCGTTTCCCTCGGACGGTTTAACGCTAACGAGGTTTTTCCGGCAACCGTGACGTTCCCGGGAACCAGACCCCGGTTCTGGCCGAAGAGGAGGGGGCTGTCGGTGCGGGGAGATCGGCGGGGAGAGGGGTTTTAGGGTGGGCGGTGTTGCGCGCGGTTGGGACGGGAGGCGCGATTGACGAACAAGGGAAGAGTTCGGCTTATTATCGGAGTTAAAATTAATTAGAGCGGGGAGTTGGTTTGGATGGTTTCGCTTTGTAAAGTACTTAGTTATTTAATTTTTTAATTTGTTTAATTATGTTTCAGTTGACTATATCGGCCTCTTTGTCAGTCTTTCGGAATGTCTCTCTAAATATGGCTCTATGTCTGCTTACTCTTCCTCTATTTGCCTGTGTACCTGCCTATATGTCTGCGTATCTGTCTATCTGTCTATTTGTCTGTTTGTTTGTCTGTCTATTCGTATGCTATCTAAATTTTATGTATTTATCCATCTATCCACTATCAATCCATCTATCTGCCCGTCTGTCAGTCAGTCTGTGCGTCCGTCTGTCAGCCTGTGCTTCAGTCCGTCTGTCTATCTGTCTGTCTGTCTCTACCACTCAGTGGCGCTCCGGCATGCAGAGCGGACACTGCATCGGAGTTTCACGCCGAAGCGCTGAGCAATTGTGAGTGAAGGACTTGCCCAAGATCCTTCCGCGGCGAGGTGGATTCGAACCTCGAACCATCCGGCTCAAAAGCAGCTACGCCACCACTACACCCCACGCGCCCCACAATTATTGATTGTTTGTTATACGTTGCAATGTGTGCAGTATTATTCTCAGTCCGTTGCGAGAATGATATCAACTGTACGAGTATAAGACTTGGCATGTTTTTTAATTTTTACTTGTTTAATTAAGGGAAAGATAACTTATAAAATGGTGTTTAGGGATTGCTCGTTCTTATTATTCTGCATAATTGTTTCTACCAAGTCAATGAGCGCTTCAAATCTATCTAACAATAACTCCAGTCATTACTCCCACAAACACACATATATACATACATACATACATACATATATACATACATGCATACATACATACATACATACATACATACATACATACATACATACATACATACATACATACATACATACATACATACATACATACATACATACATACATACATACATACATACATACACACATACATGCACACATACTACATGCATACATACATACATACATACATACATACATACATACATACATACATACATACATACATACACTACATACATACATACATACATACATACATACATACATACATACATACATACAA
>OX243821.1:30177737-30187737 GCA_945859605.1 Lumbricus rubellus
CTCTCTCTCTCTCTCTCTCTCTCTCTCTCTCTCTCTTCTCTTTCTCTTTCTCTTTCTCTCTCTCTCTCTCTCTCTCTCTCTCTCTCTCTCTCTCCTCTCTCTCCTCTCTCTCTCTCTCTCTCTCTCCTCTCTCCTCTCTCTCTCTCTCTCTCTCTCTCTCTCTCTCTCTCTCTCTCTCTCTCTCTCTCTCTCACACACACACACAACCACCTTCTTCCGCACCTACACAAATCCTACCAAACCACGATATATACCACAATAATCGTGTGAAAGTTTCGTGGGTGTTAGTAGTAGTGTCATTCACCTAACGCGAATCACTCAACCGAATCCTTCCATCAACAACAACAACATCAGCAGAGAGTCAGTCGTGCCGAACCGACCGTGTAGCTAGACCGGAAGTCCCCACAGGAGACATGCGCACTCGGTCGCCTACCACCCATGGCGCTCCGGAAACTGCTTAGCGGATTTTACTAAGCGGTCGAGTGTATTAATAAAGACGCCAACATGGAAATCCCATTGACAAAGTCAATCCTATCATCGTTATGAATAAATATGTCCGTGCTCTTCACCATAAAAGGGGGGATTGGAAGTCAGTGTCGTTTTTCGCCGCTAGGGGGTCGGTGCTGAAGAAATGTAGTGTTCGATGATGACGACACCTTTAAATCACTTTCAACCACTCAATAAGTTTAGAGAAATATTCATTTTCGTTGTGTTCTTGCATGCACACACCTTTATAATGCATTACCATGCTTTATATGTATACCGAATTCTAACAATAATCTGGTATGAACTTCCGCGGACAAAGACACAACAATCTATACATGATTCTTTACCTCTACAAAAAGACTTAACATGTTGCTATATACGGACACTGGATGAAAATAGAAAGTGGGTGCATGGTGGCAACACTGCTGCTGCTGCTGTTGTTGTTGATGATGATGATGTTGTTGTTGTTGCTGATTGTGGTGGTGGTGGTGGTGGTGGTGGTGGTGGTGGTGGTGGTGGTGGTGGTGGTGGTGGTGGTGGTGGTGATGATGATGATGAAGACGACGACGACGACGACGATGACGATGACGATAACGATGACGATTATGATGATGGTGACGGTGATAATAATAACAATATTATTTAATAGTTGTATATTATAAACAATGCTATATAATTATAATAATAATTGTGGGCTTGCTGTTGCGTTTCGACACCTTTTAAATAGTTGTTATTACGTTATAAATAAAAATTATGAGTTACGCGTTTAATTACGACTTACTTACGGCAGAAACCCATCAAGTCGCAGTTATTATAATAGTCGAATAATAATAATGTGTATATGTATTTTTATTTAAACAGGGTTGCATCATGATAAATGTCATGAGCATAAGACGTCAGCGACTTTAGTTTCTCTGCCTCGGCATTTATATATATATAAAGGCGATCAGAAGGCATATCCCCGATATATATCACTGCTGAGTGTATTAGTCTAAATCCCCCTTCTTAATTCTATTGACCGTTAAGGATCGTTCTCCATTCTCGACCCCCAAACAAACTGCCCCCCATATGCATTAACTGACACCACCCTTTTTGTTCCGATACAATATAGAAGCAAATAATTCGCTGCTTTAGGAATATATTTTTCTTCCTCTTCCTCTTCCTCTTCCTCTTCCTCTTTAGAACGTATCGAACGTGTATTATAGTTCAATACTTTGAATGAAATGTTTAAACTATGCTAAACACCCTAAAACTGCAAAAAAATTGTGTTATAACTTTGTTTCCCATAAGGGCATTAATTAAAAAACGTTTATGTTAGCTACCATTTTCTATTGTGTTGTTTGATTCGGGTTCTGCCGAAAATAATATAGCCCTTTCCACTTCTGGCTTGGCCGAACCAGGAGTGATACAGTGCTTAGGTCATATAGTGTGTATCGAACCCACTGCTGTAAAGCCGACCTGCGTGTCGTGCTATTTCGTATACATGTACCTGTAATCATTCTGCGGTTTGTAAGATTGAGTCATGAAACGAAAATTATTAGGAGGAGTAGAAGGAGGAGAATGATGAGAAGCAGTAGGAGGCAGGGCTTAAAGTGTGGCAGGACGGTCATGGACGGCGTCCTGACACTTATTTCCAAATCTTTATGCCGTCACTTATTTGGCGAGAACACCTGAAAATGTAAACGGTATAAGGGGCGTCCAGGCACTTCTTTTTTTACACTTTTAGCACTGATAGGAGGATAAAAGATAAGAATAGGATTGGAGAAGGGAAATTAAAAAAAACCACTAAGAACAGGCGGAGACTCGAACTCCTGCACCACGCGTCATTATAAGTCGTACACTCAACCGACTGAGCCATGGCATTGGACATTTGCGAGACCCGATCTATTCCGAGTCACAGAGAATCGTTAAAGACATCAATTATTATAAACTTAGAATACAATTTTTAAAAAGGTAGGTAACGGAACAATTGAGAATCTGGTAAATGAAAGTCGACGTGAACTTCCCTGCCTGTAAGTATAAACAGTGACACCGTTTGAACCGATTAATAGAAATTAATGTTCTCTTTACACACCTTTAACACAAGTTATCAATTTGATACTTTTATAGAATTAATCAGCCTTAATGCTTTGTTAAACACCCTAAAAATTAAAAATCATGTATTATAATAATTTACCGTTATCAAAGTATGTTAATCCTAGACATCCACAGTGTTCCACACTCCAATGAAGCTTCTAAACTGACTATTACTTATAGCAACATTCAGAACCAGGACACTGGTTAAAAAAGAGGAGGAGAGCAGGAGGAGAGGTGGTGGGGAAGGAAGAGGAGGAGGAAGGAGAAGAGACCGAGAAGGATAAGGAGGAGGAAGTGGTGGAGAATGAGGATGAGGATAAAGGAGAAGGAGGTGAAACAGAGAAACAAATAAGCGGAATAGGAGGAGAACAAGAATGATGAGGAGAAGGTGAAAGAGAAGAAAAAAACAGAAGGGCATAGGAGAAGGAGGAAGTGGAGGGGTGTGGGAAAGGAAGAGGAGGTGAAGGAGGAGAAGGAAGTGTTGGAGATGAAGATAAAGGAGAAGGGGGTGAAAGAGAAGAACAAATAAGCGGGATAGGAGGAGAACAAGAATGATGAGGAGAAGGAGGAAGAAGAAGGAAACTAAAAAGATGGCATAGGGAGAAGGAAAAGCAGAAAGAGTATCAGAAAACTCGAACTCATAAACACATGTCACATAGCACGCATCCAAACCACTGAGCCATGGCAACCCGTCCCTCTCATTTCCCAAACCGATAACAACAGTTCTCACACCCACAATAGTGTCTGATTCACCAGATAATATGACAACGACCACAATATCTTTGACGGAGGTCCATAAACCTCCGCTAGATGGGGCGGCGCTTCAATGACAACGTCAACTTCCGATGTTCGTGTACCTTCAATGGCTGCATGTTGGACACCTCTTTTAATGGAAATTTGTGCTTTTATAAGGCAATGTACTTCAATGGCTGCATGTTGACCCCCGAGACCCAGGCAGTCGCATCTATCAAGCCGTCTAAACGGGCCAGACGCGACAGCAAGACGGGGTCCCCGCTGTGCCCGTCTTAACCTCCCGTGGCTAAAATTGTCCGCCGTTACGCCGAACGTTACTATTAAATTGACAACTTCTATCCGCTTGCCCGTGTTTCTGGGGTCAGTGTGGGTCGCGGTGGGGTTGGAGGGTGGGAATCCTGCGGCGCAGAACGGCTCGGGAAATCAGGGTGATGGTTTTGTGGAGATTCCGGCGTGGTGCGTGTGTGCGAGTCAGATATCGCGATAAAATTGCGTGTAGATTTCTTGAACACCTCTTTTATAGAAATTATATAAATTATAAATAAAATATTTGTGATGTTTCTAAGTTGGGTCGGATATAATGGAGGAGAAGGTCAATGAAAAAGAAATAGAATTTTCAAGGATTATGAAAAATTTCTAGAAAACGATAAAAAAATTTCTAACGTGGCACAATCAAAAAATTAAATTAATTTGTCAAATATACATAGCTTCTCTGTTCCAAGAATAAATAGAAAATAACTCAATGGCCAAATGAGTAACGATGAACATGCGTATGTGTGAAAAGAGAAAGAGGGAGAGGAAGACCAGAAAGATGTGGAGGGGTTTGTAAAGATTCCGGGAAAATGCACAAATCGTGATAAGCTTACGTAGATATCTTGAACACCTCTTTTAATTAAAATTACTAATTTTATAAGTTCATATAGTGAGACATAAATTACGTTACTAAAGTAGCATGGTAAAAGTAAATTATTGTAAAGAAAGTGATGCCAAGGAAACCAAAAAAGACTAATAATCAAAATTTTAAAAAACACGATAAAAAGAGCCTACATTGTATATAATGTGCTGATTTTTGCTGTCAAACACAGTCGTTAAAATACTGCATTTTTGTGTAAGGACGCTGCCAATAATTATAGTTATCTGAAAACTATCGTTAAATAGAAGAGGTGAAGTAAACGGTGGAGGTGGAGGAGGAGGAGGAGGAGAAGAAGGAGGAGGAGGAGAAGGTGAAGGTGAGGCGAAGAGGAGAATAAGGGGAGAATGAGGAGAAGGGAAGAGAGATGAGGAGATGCATGGAGAATTCCATGGGAGATGAGAAGAAATATGAGAAGGTGGAGAAGGTGAAGGATGGGAGGAGGAGGGGGAGTTGGAGGAGGAGGAGAAGTAAGAGATAAGAAGAAGAGGGAGGAGGGGAGAAAGGGAGGAGGAGAATGAGGAGAATGAAGTGGAGGAGCAACGCTAACAAAAACAAGGATAATTGAATAAGAATATTTGCATAAAAATATCTCATTTATGAACGAATCGAGACGATGGCAAAATTAATGGAGTGTCTTTCACACCTCTTTTAAAGTTGTAGCCTTCAATACTAATACGTGCGAGTTTGAATGCAAAACCGGATGTCTTCTATGACCATACGGCGCTTGAACCCCTGTTTTAAAGATGATATTTGAACAATAAAGGCAATCCACCGACCAAATTTAATATTGCATGCGTTTTCCCCCTCTAACCTAAAAGGAAGCAACGTCGCTATATATATATATAGACTGGAACCACATGTGCAAGTGCTGTATTATACCGAACAAATTTTTGTCGAGGGCAACGAACTCTGTTGTCATAAAGGCCCTCGTCGAATCTGGATCCACCCATGCACTGACTGGAACCAATTCAAGGTAAGGATAATAACGGGCGTTATAGATTATAGGGACGTGACATTGTGACGATGAGAGAGTGAGCAGGGAGGAAGAGATAGGGATGGCCACTGGGGATTATGAGAAAGAACCAAGTGTCATGAGATCAGAGGTGGAGTGGGCAATCAAACAAATTAAGGATAATAAGACACCTGGTACGGACGAGATACCCATTGAGCTGATCAAAGAGGCTGGAGACGGAATGATAGAAGAATTAACAATGCTTTGCAATCGGATATGGGAGACAGAAGAATGGCCTAAAGACTGGGAAAATCCATATTCATACCCATTTTCAAAAAAGGCGATGCCAGAGAATGCGAAAACTACAGAACAATAGCGTTGATATCTCATGCAAGTAAGATTCTACTTAAAATTATACATAAAAGAATGGAGAGCACGATTGAGAGGGAACTGCCGGTGAATCAGGCAGGTTTCAGGAGACGAAGAGGAACAAGAGACCACATAGCGAACCTCAGGTGGATAATGGAAAGGCAAAGAGAATTTGGACAGCAGGTACACATATGCTTTATAGATTACAGCAAGGCCTTCGATTGCATCGATCATGCTCTGATGTGGAAGACTTTGCGCGATATGGGGATACCAATACACCTCATAAAGCTCCTCAAGAACTTATATGGGAACCAGATGGCTGTGGTCAGGACAGAACACGGTGAAACGACAAGTTTCCAAATAAAGAAAGGAGTACGTCAAGGATGCATACTATCGCCATACCTGTTTAATCTATACGCTGAAATGATAGTGAGAAAAGCAGGCCTAGAGGAGACAAATGCGGGAGTGAGGATAGCGGGTATAGGACACTGAATAACCTAAGATATGCAGACGACACAACACTGCTGGCAGGGAAAAAAGAGGATTTAAAAGCTATCATCAGAAAACTACAAGCAGAAAGTGAGAAAGCAGGATTGTTTTTCAACTTAAAGAAGACCAAGATCATGACAACAGAGAAATGGACAAGCTTTGAAGTGGACGGGGAGGAGTTGGAGGTGGTGACAAGTTTCTGCTTCTTGGGAGCCATGATAGAAAGCGATGGTGGATGTGACAGAGAGATACGACGAAGGATAGCTTTGGGAAAGACGGCAGCGAAGGGGCTGGAGAAAATATGGAAGGATAAACACGTGAGCCTAATGACGAAGACAAGAATTGTACAGGCAATGATATTCCCAGTGGTGCTGTATGGATGTGAAACGTGGACAAAAACAAAGGCCTTAGAAAGGAAAATCGATGCTTGCGAAATGTGGATATGGAGGAAGGTATTAAGAACTTCGTGGATTGAAAAAAGAACAAATGAATCCGTATTACAAGAGATCGGACATTCAAGAGGGAATATGTCATTGGGACAGAGAGCGGCAAGGCAGAAAATGGCGTTCTTTGGACATGTGATGCGAGCAAACGGCTTGGAAAAGGAGATGATGTTGGCCTGCGGAGAGGGAAAAAGGAAGAGAGGACGCCCAAGAAGAAGGTGGATGGAAGAAATACACGAGAGAACAAAGATGAAACTGGAGGAATTGAGAGACGCGACGGAAGATCGTAACACATGGAGAAGGTTTATCACAGCGGTCGCTAAGGTTCCAAGAATCGACGGCACAAGGTGACAAGGTGACATTGTTTATATGGATGATTTCGATAGTTGCAGGTATAATATGCCTCTGCTGCAACAGAAAATGAACAACATGATTTATTAACAATAAGAAAACTCATGCATATTTAACAGTATATATACCGCGTTCTTGTTATAACTAGTTTCGTTGTACATTGTGCATGAGATGATTTTAAACTGAAAAAAAATGAATTTTAATTGAAAAGCAATGGACAGTGAACGATCAATAGGATGTCTGTTCAAATCGAATCACTTTTGGACGTTGATTAATTCTTACAGGTGGTGCCCGACCAATGTTTTGTCATTTGAGGAGGTGAATCTAGGGCGACGATTTAGCATACACAGGTGACGGATGAGGTTAATGTATGAAGAGACGAGAGAAGGAAGAAGAACGCACGCACAGTCTTTTCCTTCTGCGTCTCATCTTTCCACGGTTCTTTCATAATTAATATAGTATCACTAATAAATGTTTTAAAGGTGTTTAACTTAATGTTTGGAAGTTGGCTATTATAGTCCTAATTATATACCGTTGATTCAATTATCTATAGGGCATATATAGCAAACACCATCACTGCATTGTACAGTCGTGTGCATGCCTGCTGATAAAGAAGGAGGTCGACACTATATAACTATCTTTTATGTGTAGTAAAAAAAATCAATTAGGCGTAAACGGCATAAATTATGAACACGCAAGCATATTGAACACCTTTTAAAAATGTAAAAATAAATTATATGTTGGGTCAACAAACTAACAAATACGATTATAAGTCCTGTTATAATTATAGTCTTCTTCTTCACGATTAGATAGATTCATAATGTCCAAACACGGTCCGCCCATCAGTAATTATAACATTCGTTCATTCATTCATTCATTCATTCATTCATTCATTCATTCATTCATTCATTCATTCATTCATTCATTCATTCATTCATTCATTCATAGTGGCAATTATAAAGCTGGGGTTATTACTGAAACATTTTTGATTAAACTCAAAACTGTTCTTTTTTGCCGTGCTAGAGTTGGGAGCGCTTCTAAGTATATAGTTCTCCTTGAAGAAGCGCTATATAAATTCTTGAATGCATAATAATGACAATAACAACACGCGATTCTATTTTATATTCTCAAACAGTTCTAAACAACTTTTATAATATTATGCAGAGCGCCGTTGCTCTCTCGCATAACTTACTGTCGATGATTGAAAGATAGACACCATTAAAATGTGAGCCACTGAATATATAAAGAGGAAAACTTACTGTTAATGATTGATGTGTATACTGTTTGGCATTTGCGGTCTGTGAACCCGGGTGAAGGTGAAACGCGTCTTGAGACTTAATAACATAGGGCGAGGTTCAAGGGTCACGAGACGATTCGAAGGTGGTGTATAATTGGCGTTGGGGTGGTGGGGTGGGGGGTTGTCTGGCCGGAAAGTGGGGCAGCTAATAATAATAACAGTGACGTTTTCTATGGCGCCGTAATACAGTAAATGTCAGCCTCTATAATGTATACGGAGCGGTGAATATGTGACATCGAAGAATTATAGAGAGAGATATTCTGTGGCTAAGGAAATGATACCGTTTGAACAGATTAATATAAATTAATGTTCTTCTTAAACACCTTTAAAACATGTGTGAGATTCGATACTTTTAAAAAATTATTCATCTTTCATGTTAAGTTGAACACCCTAAAATTTACCAATCATGTATTATACTTGACTGTAACTTTCGTAGGTTCATTATTTCCCAAGGGTCCACAGAAATTTGGTGGTTAAAGCTCGAATTGGAACTTCACACATGATACGTTTATTACTGTATTTATGACAGTGATAATAAAAATGATAATAAAAGTAATTGCAAAAATTGTATTGATCAAAATAAACATGATCATGATTATAATGATAATTACAGTAATCCTAAAAATAATTATAATGATAATATTAATAATTTTTATTATTTTTTAATTACCGTACAATTTACACTCACTCAGCGCTATTTTTAGCATGAGCAGACAACTGCAAACTATTACTGGAGTCGAATTTCAATAATTATTTGGCAGCGATGCAAGGCGTCTATTACGACCTAACATTCATTTCGCAAACGCCATCTGCTGAATGGAAGGTTGTGTGAAGTTGACTTTCTTTTTCTATCCAGGGTGGTCCATGTCTAAAATATTTATGGACAGGAAATTTTTTCGGGGTAAAACCCAGTCATGCAATATTATGCAGATGTATACCCTGTGTGTATACGTCACAGTGCTGACATGTGTATGTTTTCGTGTTTTATATGAAGTGAGCGAAGCATGAAGGACGATTTTCTAAAATATTATTTGACGCTCTCTTTGTACACCTTTAACAGGCAATTAATCAAGGCTTTATAAAGGAGCAGATAGTCACATTTGTCAATGTTAATATTGTAAAGTGCCTGGAGAAAGCGACGCAGCATGTTTTGGCCAACAATGTGGTCTCGAGAATAAGGCGAAGGACTTTTCGCCAATCACGTGACAGCCTATAGAATGCTCTCGATAGACACCATTAAAATGCGATCCACCGAATTTATAAAAAGAGAACTTTAGCAAATAACCGCCAACGCCAATGGTTGAATTCTGCCAGTGCCTGCCCCCAAGTCTGTATAAAGAAGGAGGGCGATGTGAATAGTGGTTATTGTTACCACACAGTGACGTTAATGTGAAACAACAGTATTATAATAGGCCTACACAAATTACCGACACAACTCAAATTCTCACCGAGACCGTCCGAAACATGGAAACGGGAACTATAGTCGCTGAAATGTAAAAAACAATGTTACCGTATCTAAGCTTAAATTGTTTGGAGTGCATTTACACACCCTCAGAATCAATATAACAGAAATTATATAAGTTGGAAGCAAAGCACACAATTTAGCTGTGCACGCGTGAGTCTATTCATTGAACAGTATAATTATAATAAAAACAGAGAAATCGCAAAAATTGAAATGATGCATAATTCCAACATACGACCCAGAGAAAGGTAAATTATAAATCATCAATCAATCAATCAATCAATCAATCAATCAACCAGCCTGTCAATCAATCAGTCAACCTATCAATCAATCAATCAGTCAGTCTATCAATCAATCAATCAATCAATCAGTCAGTCAGCCTATCAATCAACCAATCAGCCATGCAGTC
>OX243821.1:30190237-30230237 GCA_945859605.1 Lumbricus rubellus
ACACATACACACACACAAACACACAACAAATACAACTAAAATTATAATTCATATGCAATACTTCTTACATAATTTTTCCATTAGTTATGGTCATAAGTATATTATAAGCTTCAAGATAAATATCTTGATTAGAGAATATATTTTTAACAGTACATTCCACTTTTTTCTCTACACATTTTTTAAGCAGTAGGATTGAAATGTCATTCTTTTTACAAGCAAACAGCACATGTTCGATTGTTTCAGGCACTTGGCATTTAGAACAAAGGTCTGTTTGGCTTTTACCTATCACTTTCAACCAGGAGTTAGTAAGGACATGCCCCATTCTAAGTCTGGTAATTTGAACTTCTCTTTTTCTTATGGAGTCCATAAATTTTATATCAGTTGATACCAAAGGTTGGATCGATTCATAAAAACGCCCTTTTCGTTCATTGTCGTATTCAATTTGCCATAAATTAATAACATATTTGACGCTTTGCCCAACTTAAGAAACAAATAGTATACGCTATTGAAGGTGTCTAAGTTCGCGTTTATATCGTTATTATTGTTTGTATGTTTATACGGGCGCTTGTTATAGCGCCCCTTCAAGCTATCTTATCAGAGGCGCTCCCGACTACAGAGCGGACACTGCATCGGAGTTTCACGCCGAAGCGCTTAGCAAGTGCGAGTGAAGGACTTGATCAAGGTCCCTACGCGACAACTTGATACATGTCCACTAAGATTTTAATGCGGATAAATAGAGGGAGGGAGAGACGGAGGGACGGAGGAAGGGAGGGATGTTTTTCCACACCATGGGAGTTAAAGGAACGGTGTTGGCCAATGGTTACTATGTATGTATGTATGTATGTGCACTTGTTAAAGCGCCCCTTCAAGCTCTCTACTCAGAGGCGCTCCCGATGCAGAGCGGACACTGCATGTTTCACGCGGAAGCGCAGAGCAATTGTAAGTGAAGGACTTGCCCCAGGTCCTTACGCGGGGAGGTGGATTCGAACCTCCGACCTTCCGGCTCCAAGGCAACGACGCCACCACTAGACCACCGCGCTCCACAAATATACTATATACCATGCACGAGAATAATAATTGTAGTTGTGGAATATAAATACCGGATTGTATACAGTGATATTTTCATTAACGGTAAGTGAAATTAGAACTGAAAATATTGATTTCCGTTAAGTATAACTATAACTGTAACTGAAATTATTTTAAGAACGAAAACTGAAATTGAACTGAAATTGAGCACACCGAACTGAAATTAGAATAAAAACGAAAATTAATTCTCGAACTGAAATTAATGAAAAAATGGAAATTTTAGTTGACAGTTTTTCCGATGCAGCTGTGTTTGTTTAAAAGACGCACATACTTTCTGACTCTTACAACTTTTGTATCTTTTGCCTAGCATGTGCTTTATTACGGTTAGTTTAAAAACAATTTTTCATTTGGACTTTCCATGCAAGTTTATAATTTTCAACTTCACCATAAGACTGGACATCACTTGGCTAAATGACGAAAATAATGTATTTGACTTTTTAAAGTAGGTTTGCTGCGAGGAAATAGATAAAATAAATGTGCTTAGGCCAATCCATGCAAGGCTTCGTGGGTCTAGCCTACCCTAAAACGGATGACTGTGGAACTACTTCAACTACATATTATGATAAAATTTTTACATTTTGCCTCTGCACACACAGAATACTAAGAAATATATTAAGAAACGGACCAGGCAAAATCATAGGTGGTTGAAAAACTTTCGTGCGACTTGGCCTAATCCGAGTCAGCGACTTCACCACGGAGAAAGCATGAGTGCTCCAGAAAGACGCAAGCAAAAGAACTGAATTGAGAACTGAAATTATTTCGAAAACTGAATTAGAAGTATAACTGAAATTTTTTGAAGAACTGGAACTGAATTAGAACTGAAATTGAGACCATCCGAACTGAAATAGAAGTAAAACGGAAATTATTTCCTGAAGTAAAATATCACTGATTGTATACATTATAGTTTGAGGTAAAATTAGGCCTATTATACCACTGGAACTGGATGCCGCTTGTCTTAATGCATTATAAATTATGTCAAATTCTTTCAAATTTTAATATAGCATCGGTATAACAAGCCTTTTAAAGGTGTGTATATATATATAAAATCGACCAATTATTGGTCAAAATCAAATCGCTATGGACACGTGGTGGTGCATGGGCATTTAATTTTAGTGTTTTGAGTTTTAAGAGGTCTTTCGATTACATTTATGCAGTATATCATGGAACGGGATGGGTCTTTACTTTACTTTTATTGTGTACTTTAAATGTAGCTCATTAGAAATTTTGACAAATTTCATGTGTATAATTATAGGCCATGCATATCGGAACATATAACCGTGCACATGTCTTGCTTTTTCTAACTTTTATTCTTGAGACGCATCTGACCTTTTTTAAAATTTCACTCTGAAATTTAAAAAATCACTTATTACGTCAACCAACTGAGCCTATAGAAGATCCTTCGTAAAGCATGCATGCATCTGAATAACATGTTTAAAAAACTCGTCTTTAGACACCCTTAAGTTCGTTATTACAAAATTACATTTATAGACCACACTTTGAACACTTTCATTGTTACGTCTTACACGACGCTGTTTCTCCAAATAAATGCAAAACTCTGTAAGCAAACCTTGATAAAAAAAAATTAAACAATTTATTGAGCGGCACTCGAAGTATTATAGACCACTCATACACTCATAGTCGATTTCAACACACCCTTGGAAACCCTGCATGCGGGAAAGCAAGAGCCATTTTGAGAGTGAGCAAGATGGCGGAAAGGGGAAGAGCCCATACAGGCACAAGCTTAACCCTCAGAAGTGGGGGAAAGGTCATTACGCGGATGTGGAGGAACCTTTCACAGCAAATGTTTTGCACATGCAAATGCTTGTCAAGGCACACCTATACATTATAGAGCACGCGGGACAAGGGGTATATTAAATTTTTTCCGCAGGGAATTTATTAATATTGGAAGGGATTTGTTGTAGCATGCTGGATTTGGACACCATGCATGCAGAAGAATAAATTCATATTTGGTCAGAGAGATGATAGGGAGCCAGTGTATGACTTCAGCCATTTGCATATTGGTTCAAATTTGAGAAAACCGATAAAGGCGCGTGAAATATATAAGCCTATAACAGCTGCGTTTAAGACCCATGAGGAGCGAATTGCAGTAATCTATACGAGGACAGTTAATTATAATTATGCAAAACTGTGGTAGAGAAGGTGGGGTGGGGCTCTGATCGATTTAAATGAAAAACGCAGGAGCGAGTAAGAAATCATGAATTAACATCAACAAGGCACCTTTTATTACTTTATACATGTCCTTATAATAATGAATGTATAGCGATACAGTGAAATTATTGTACTGTTATTAACCGCCAAAAGAAACGGTCTGTTTGTCTGGTCAAATTCTCGTATACCCAGATAATTATGATAAGAATCAACAGATGATAACACGTTTGCCAAGTGTCGAATTTAATTGCATGTGTGGCAGCCTGCAATGCTCTTTTATTAAGAGGGAAGGTGTGAGTAGGAATGAGGAACGGAAGGAGATAGAGGAGGAGGTAGAGGAGAAGGAGGAGAAGGAGAAGGAGAGGGAAAAGGAGGAGGAGGAGGAAGAGAAGGAAGAGGAGCAGGAGGAGGAGCAGGAGGATGAAGAGGAGAAGGAGAAGGAAAAGGAAAAGGAGGAGAAGGAGGAAAAGAAGGAGGAGGACGAGGAGAAGGTGGAGGAGGACGAGGAGGAGGACGAATATAATTATATAATGTATTATATCATTTGAAAAGTTGAAATGAAGGATTAGTTATATGATCGTAAAATTTTTGCGTTTACTTGTTATATACGTTAGTTGAAAAACGCATTAAAGGTGTCTAAATTGAGCGTTCAAATTCATTGCACAATTCATGCATACACGCCCACACGTACACGCCCACACGTACAAGCTTACACACACACACACACACACACACACACACACACACACACACACACACACACACACACACACACACACACACACACACACACACACACACACACACACACACGCAAGCACACACACGCACACACACACCCACACACATACATATATTTTAAGATAGGGCGGCTCAACATGAAATGCTTAGATCTTGTCAACAGTTGAAACATGGTTGTTTCCGCTATCTATATACAGTGAGGCCCTCAAACGCGGCATCTGCAAGTCTTCACACGCCAGGCCAACGTGGCCCTGGAAGGCCGCCAGTCAAACAGATACGCTCGTCTCACTATCAATCCAGCCGGCTGCGGTAAAATGCAGCCAGCTGTGTTAAGCTGATTGAGATCGAAATAAATTGTTTGGCATAAGACACCTCTTTTTCTAAAGCACCATTTTATATATAAAAAAGATATTCATAATTTAAAGAAATCACATGCTGTCCATATAAGGAAAGATATTTTAAAGTTTAATTATAATGTGCATACTATAATAATACTACGCGTGTATATCATATGAATAAATTCATTCAAAAATGAAAACATTTATTAAAGTATTAATGGGGAAAATTTTAAATACCTTTAAAAATATATACAGGATGCTATAGATGTAAAGACCTTTTGCGTCACGTATCTGAATCTTTCAAATACCATCTCTCTTCAATTTGGGAAATCATTTTAATGATGTTAAAATCATTAAAATTCATTAAAGATTCATCAAGGACAATTTAGTTTCCCATGTGCACTGTTTGTACTTTGGTATTGTGTTAGTACCAGACCTGTACCAGACCTGTATTATTTAATAAAGGAGGGTGACGCGAGAGACAAAATTAATAATCATTAAAATCTTTGTAAAATTTGTGCTGCAATAATTTAACAAACATTTTAAAAATACTTTTGCAACAATTATGACTTTATATTTAACTGATTTATTAAATGATTAATGACACTTAATAGATGCAAATTAATTTGATGATAAAAATTTAATTTGAGGATTAAAATTAAATCTGATTTTGGGAATGCGTACACTTGTGTAAAACTAAAACCTTTTTAACAGGATTTCAAACTCATATAAATAACCAGGATGACAAAATTTTATTGAATATGAAGCTCTGTCGGCTTCGCAAAATGTGATGTGCAACTAATTATAGGAAGATTTATAACGTGTGTGTGTGTGTTGTGTGTGTGTTGTGTGTGTGTGTGTGTTTGTGTGTGCGTGTTTGTTTGTGCTTCCGTGTCCGTGTGTATGTTTGCGTTAATCTACAATGACGGTATCATTCACATTCTGGTGTATGATTGCAATGTATTGATATCCATACATATAATTATATATACATAATCACATACTGTAATTTACATGTGCATATAAATTTATTTGAGCGTCACACACACACACACACACACACACACACACACACACACACACACACACACACACACACACACACACACACACACACACACACACACACACACACACACACACAACACACACAACACACACACACATACACACACACACACACAACACACACACACATACACACACACACACACACACACATACACACACACGCACACACACACACACTCACACACACACAGCGACACACATACACACACGCACACACACACACACACACTCTCACACACAGCGACACACATACACACACACACACACACACACGCACACACACACACACACATACACACACTCTCACACACACAGCGACACACATACACACACACACACACGCACACACACACAATCTCTCACTCTCTCACACACACACACACACTCTCTCACACTCACAGACACACACACACACACACACATGATTCGATATCCGATGTCATCGTGTATAAGATTTGAGAAGACAGTGATTTCTATTATTGTCTACTTTTCCGTTTTCCATCACAATGCTTTTCTTACTTTCATCCGTTCATCCGATCTGCAGCAGCAGTATCCGCCAGTGCTGTCTGTCTGTCTCTATCTGGCACCGTCCGATAGCATCCGTCGCAGACAATAGGAGGCTGGCGATCGCTGAAGTCAGGGCCAGGTGTTCCTCTCTCTGTGCGAATCTGAATGGGATGGACATCACTGATGGGAGATGCGTGGACGGATGGACGGCTGGATTGATAGCAATTGAAGGAAAATGCGTTGGATTAAATCTGTTGCTTGCTCTTGATTTGTATTTTTATATTGCTATGAAATCTCTTTTCGAAGGTGTTTAATGCTCTGATGGATGGATTCATATCAAGTGGAGGAAAAATGCATCGGTTGAAATCTGTTGCTAGCTCATGACTTTTGATCGATCATCGATTTATGTAAAGTTTAAATTAGGCCTGTTAATAATTAGTACTATAGTGTTTTTGGCAGATGCTCAATCAGTTTTTATAAGCCTTTGTTACATCTTTTCGAAGGTATTTAGGAAATTTGGAATTCAGTTTGAAAGATGCCGAATATGATTACATAATATCGCACATCTGCCGTTGAGATAAATTATTTTGCACCAATATTATTTTATATAGACACTAGACACCTTTTCTAAGGTGTTTAAGGCTCTGCATGCAATTCGAAATCTAGCTTGAAAGATGCCGGTTATACATAATCTATGCCTTTGCCGTTGAGAGACATTATTTTGGCATTGTATACACATGTACAGTATAATAGTTTCGGTTATAACGACATTCTCACTTCTCCTTGATATCCATGCAGGTTTGGGACTGTTCATTGTCAAAATGCAGTTGATTGTTATTATACTGTCTTCGTGTAGTTTTTGCGAAAGTGTAGCATTTTTCGCAATAAAAGATTTTAATTTTAATATCACAGTAATATTTTGTAACATACGCCTGACGCATTTTAAAGGTGTTAATATAATCTGATGTTCTTTTTCAGTGGTCATTGGACTTTTACCCAATGGTTAATTAGACTTGTTCCCATGGATGCAGTGGTCATATGAACTTTTCTCTTTGGTCAATTAAACTTGTTCCAAGTGTCCACTATACTATAGATTCTTCGGTAATGGACATTGTCACGTTGGAGTAGATATAGAAGTAATTTATGTTTAAAAATGAAATGTTCAGGGCTTAACGACACTGTTTCATATCGAAGATGATTAGTGTCGGAGGCAGAGAACAACTCCACGTTTATATTGCGACCGAGCCACCCGCTGTAAAGATCCGACCGGGAATTGAACCCGGGCCGCCGGCGCGGCGAGCGGGCTACAACCCACTCGACCACGCAGGATCTTCTTTATGTTTAGACACGCGAGAGAGGTATAAGTAGCCAAAATTTTCTTGTTTAAAATGGTGTCTAACTTTTGCGAGAATGGCAGTTCTTCATTATTTGCAGTGCTTAAAGTGTAGAAAAAGAAGAGCCTGAGCGCTCATCATTTCTCCAGGCTGTGGTGTCAAAATAGGTGGCAGGACAGCGTTCAGATTTTAAAATAAGTGCCTGGATGCCGTCCATGACCGTCCGGCCACACTTTAAGCCATGATTATTCGTGGCTTCCATGAATCTTTGTCAAATAGAATTATATCAAACTCTATAGACCACCTTTCCAAACAGCAAATGAAAAGTAATTATTTTGTTCAAAATTGATTATTTTTTCATAATTATATAAAAATATTTTCCATTTTGGCTACCTCCTTTATTTATAATCTTTGAAAATCTGTGCAAAATAATACTCCAGTTAAACGAAATGTTAAAGCAGAAAAATTATTCTCTGAATTATCTCCTTTAGACTCATTTAACGAAAATAGCTCCTTTTTAAATAACGAAATAGTAAAATGTCCGATTAATCTGATGGAATTCGGTACGTGAAATGCCATTGGATAATGTTCGGATGGATGGATCCGATTTGACCAGGGTCTATGATAACAGAGGCCGTTTCCCTGGACAGAAATTTGCTCGGCATATTACAGCATTTTTATCAATCAATCAATCAATCAATCAATCAAATGTTTTATTTGCAACCAAAGTATACACAGGTTTACACACCTTTAACTTTGGTTACAAAAAGGAAGCCCTAAACTTGCCGAAAGGGATAAAATAATCCCTCTGTGCAGGGGCGGATCCAGGGGGGGGCCAATCCGGCCATGGCCCCCCCCCATTTCAAATTCCCATGGGACGTGGCCCCCCCCCCCCCATCCATGGCGCCCGAAGGATTTTTGCAGGGGTCAGTCATGAATGAAAATAGAATATAGTCTATTAGTCAATTACATCTCACACAATTACAATGTCTTAATATAACGCAAAGAAAAGAAACAATCTTTCAACAGTATCCGACTATCATGTATGGCAAAATTTTGACGACTAAAAAAGGTGAAAAGGTTTCTCCAGAAATTGTGACAACTAAAAAAGGTGTTTTCAGAAATTTGGACGACTACAAAATGGTCGTCAGAAATCCTGCGCCGAAGAAGCACCTCTCCCACAGAATCAAAATAATGGCTACGGTCTTGTGGGCATGGGCGGAATTTGGTCTCAGCTCTTGGGGGTGTGGGGCTAAATCAATGTTCCGCGGATCTCTATATTAGTCAAGTCAACTTCAAAACAGCAGGTCATTGACAACACTGGAATCAAAATGATGTCCTTAGACACCCGAAAATCTTTGATAACATTGGAATGAGAAGAAAAAAATTCCTAGACACCCGAAAATCGTTGGTAAAACTGTAATCAAAATTATGTCTTTTAGACACCCGAAAATCCTTGATAACACCGGAATCAAAAGAATGATGTCCTCAGACACCCGAAAATCGCTGATAACACTCACAGGCAAAGATTTTTCTCAGCTCTTGGGGTGGAAGAAGCTAAATCATAAATCGCCCTTAGTGCGTTTGGGTATGCCCACGAGCGAAAACGCGAAGCGCCGAGATGGAAATGTGCAGAGTTTCGCTAAGCATTAACCAAATAGATATACAATGACGACTATTACAGGCATACCAATTTTTGTCTATGCTGTCATAAAAGTCTTTAACCTGCTGGAATTCCAATGTCCCGCGGATCTAAAAAATAGTCTAAAAAATTGTTGATAATAATGGAATCAAAATGATGTCTTTACACCCCAGAAAATCGTTTATAAAACTAAAATAAAAATGACGTCCTTAGACACCCGAAAATCGTTGATATAGTACTGGAATCAAATAGATGTCTTAGACACCAGAAAATCGTTGATTATTCTTTAATCAAAGTGATGTCATTGGACACCCGAAAATTGTTGATTATACAGGATTCCAAATAATGTCCTTACACACCAGAAAATTGTTGTTAATGAATCAAAACGATGTCCTTAGACACTTGAAAATCTTTGATAATACTTGAGTCAAAAGGACCACAAAAGTCGTTGATTATTCTGGAATCAAAAATAATTAATGATGTTTTAGAGAGCGGAAAATCGTTGATAGTACTTGAAATAAAACGAAGTCTTAGACACCCGAAAATCGTTGATAATACTGGAATCAAAATTATGTTCTTAAATACCCGAAAATCGTTGATAATACTAGAATCAAAATGATGTCCTTAGACACCCGAATATCGCTGATAATATTGGAATCAATACGTTGTCCTTAGACACCCGAAAATCATTGATAATACTAAAATCAAAATGATATTCTTAGACACTCAAAAATCGTTGATAATACTAGAATCAAAATGATGTCCTTAGACACCCGAATATCGCTGATAATATTGTGATCAATACGATGTCTTTAGACACCCGAAAATCATTGATAATACTAAAATCAAAATTATGTTCTTAGACACCCGAAAATCGTTGATAATACTAGAATCAAAATTATGTCTTTAAATACCCGAAAATCGTTGATAATACTAGAATCAAATATAATATTGGAATCAATACGATGTGCTTAGACACCCGAAAATCATTGATTATACTAAAATCAAAATGGTGTTCTTAGACACCCGAAAATCGATGATAATACTTCACAGATCATTAGTCGCGGGCCAGGTCTCTTGATCAGAGAGCAAAATAATGCAAAACTTTAAACCTCCATAACAAATGCTTAGAACTTCACCTCAAGGTGACAATACTGTAGTAATGTGATATTTACTAATAACTGAATGATTACTCCTTCTATCTTTTAGTTTGTCTCAATGTCCCAGGTTGCAGTCTGCCAATCTGCTTTTTGCACATTAATATGAATAATTCTATGGTACGGATACTGTAACAGACTGCCATACTTCGTTTTCTGAATTAAACCGATCTTTATTTGTCGAAGCTGCAATGGTTAAGTTGAAATTAAACTCAGTTCATGATTAGATCGAGAGGTTTTTTCGAAGATTTGTTAAATGTTTTCTAATAATTTGATGGATAAAACCAAATTGTTTGAATTCGGTAAGTTTACTGCAATTATATAGGTCCATCAAGAAAGAATTTATTGGTGTCCAAGTGGGGTGTTTTCAAAATGGGACGATGTATCTCGGTTCTATTATGGCACCGCGCTTATTGCATTTTTTTTTGTAATTTGTTCGAAAATCTCCTTCTAGCATTGTAATGTCGTCAGTCTCCTGCAGTGTGTTCATCCAGTGTATATGTCCTGACACTTAACGATTGGGGGAACAAATACAGGGACCGTCCCCCACCACATTCATTAAGAGGGACCGTCTCTCTCCCCTGTCTTCCCTAGGTCTCCGCCCATGGATGAGATCAATAGATTTTGTTTTATTTTATTAGTGAATCAACATCACTACTAAATGGCTTCCCAATTCTGATGATTTTGGTAGTTATTGTTTGGTTTGTCAGCATTTGAGTAGCATAGCAATTTCATTAAGATGACAGCTTAAAATTCTGCCACTGCAGTGCAAGAATTTTTAAAAACTTCTGGTTGGGGAGGGGTACAACCCCCTCCCCAAACCCCTCCCCCTCTCCCCCCACCCTCTCGGCGCTACGCGCCTCGGCGATCGGCCTTCGGCCGCTCGTCCTCATTTGGCCCCCCCCATTTAAACCTTCTGGATCCGCCACTGCCTCTGTGTAGGGACACCGAATTGATATATTGAGTTGACGATGTGAGGTGGCCATGGCGAAATCTTGCAAAAAATCAACACAGTGATTAACAAAACTGACAAAACACAATCAAGCAACTTATGCTTAGAGACGGAGGAGAAAAAAAATACAAAACTAAATATAAACTGAAAAGCTCAACGCTGTTGAAACATAGGCAATTATGAAAAAGAAAAAGAAACCCAAAAGCTTAACTACCGAACAGTGACCTATACTGTGATGCATACAATGAGCAAACAGTGCTCTACCTTTATTAGGTATGCCTTCTATTAGAAAGGTGCTAAATTTCTTCTTAAAAGCCTAAAGACTAGGGCGCAGTCGTATTTCCTTTTCGATTTTTTTTTCAAGTGGTGAGCCCAGTAGATATTATAAGGAATCGGAAACCGCAGAATTTAAATCGATTGGTTAATCTAATATTTGGTGTGCAATAAGGGCCTATGAGTTATTGCAACTGTTCGGTTACGTGTATTAAATTTTTATGCACCTTTTAAATTGAATTTTCAGTTCAATATTATTGTTTGAAAAATTGTCTCATTAGCAATTAGAAAGTTAATGAAAATTTATTAATTGGACTGGGTAATTTAAGTCAAATAAAAAAATTATCCGTGTGGAGGAGATTGGTATAATTGATAACACTTTGGCTGGAAGTGTTAGCGTTTACGTTACGCGATTCAAATACTGTAGGCTGCTAGTTTTAGTTCTTACATCATTCTTTAGAGGGCAGCTAAAGTATATAAAGATACGTCTTCCATGACCGCAAATTTGTGATTTGTGTGTTCTCTGTGAGTTGCATTCTTGTGAACTGTTTCAATTTCATAACTTTATCGTACTGCACACTGTAAGCGGTTGCGTTCTGTCAAACAATCCGTTGAATAACCTAAAAATTAAAACTACATAATATTAGACACCTCTTTTAAGTGGTTTATTTTCTTTTCGGCCCACACCTCTTTAAAAGGACCTAACTGCCTTTATAAGCACGCTCGGATTCACGTTTGAGTACGATCAAGTCTCGAGAAGCGTAATCTCACTGTTACGAATTTATTCACCACAAACAAATTCACTTTGAAATCAAATGCATGGTAAACCAGAAGTCTTCTAAACTTGTCCACCAACCCCCCCCCCCACTCCCAATAGACCGTGGCAAACAACAGGCGCATATAATTATCGTTACTCTTCTTAACTCGATAATTCTCGATTTATTTACTAATTGATTTCTTGAGAATATCCAATCGCTATTACGCATGCATGGCCAAGCAAATAAATATCACGCAAACGCAGTTGATATGAAACTAACGGACAAAATATAGGCCTCTAAGCATGGCTATTCCAATACATCTGTGCTTTTCTTGCCGCAATTCTACAATTTCAATTATTTAAAAATTGCAAAATAATTATATTTATATTTTTTTATTATCGTCACTTTAGTTTATTTAGATTTCCAGCAATAATAATGACGTGGGTCTTTCTGTATAATCTCTATTAAATTAGACACCCTTAATGCGTTCTTACCCAGTGGTATATAAGTATTAATTTTAATAGCAGGGTTTCCTATCCATCTGTTACCTTAAAGAAGTCCATGGACGAAGCAAAGCGATGTGCCATCTACATGTATATAATGTCCAATGAATGTCTTTGTGTTGGATCGGTTGTAAGGGATTCATCTTCCATTTCCGCCTCATTCTTCTCTCTCCCATCTATATTCCTCCCATTCTCCTCCTCCTCCTTCTCCTCCTTCTCCTCCTCCTCCTTCTCTTCCTACTTCCTACTCCTAAGCTTACTCCTTTTCCTTCACCTCTATTTTTCCATTCCTCCTCACTCTCCTATTCCTCTCTCCCCGATTCCATTTCCATCTCTTGTTCCTCCGCTATTCCTTCTACATACTCCCTGTCCTCCTTTACAACCTCTTTCTTCCTCTTTCTTTTACTCTTCGTCCTCTTTACCTCCTCTTTCTCCTCCTCCTCCGCCTCTTCCTCCTCCTCCCCTCTTCTTCCTCCCCTCTTCCTCCACTCCCTCCTCCTTTTCCTATCCTCATCCTCTTATTTTCTTCCTCATCCACTCGCTTGATTCCTATTTCTCAAAAACGTTCACCATCCTCCATATCTTTTCCATTAATTAATACTCCATGCACTTTCAATTTGTTCTTCAATTCTCCTTCCTTTTTTGTCCTCTGCATCCAGTATGAGAATTGTGAAAAATAACTGAGGGGGTTGGCCTATGATAAACTTGAAATTGGGGTATGAAAAACACAATTTAACATGGGGCTCTAAAAAAGACTGGGGGGGTTGAACCCCCCCAACCCCCCCGGCAATTCTCACCCTGTCTGCATCCCATAGCTTTCCTCTGAAAATAATAATTATATTATTCCTCTCCGCTTCGCCCTATAATTCTCCCTCGCTTCTTTTCCTCTTATATCGGTTTTTTTACCTTATAATAATAGGTCACAACAAAACGCTGGAATAAATTCGGATTTGTTGGCCTTTCAGTATAGATAACCTATATGCAACTCACGTTTTCAAGGTGTTCAAAACGATCGACGAAACAGTGATTCTATGGAATATGTCAGAGGAATTTATTGGTCGTTTTATTATAGAACTTACCGTCACTTTTACTCTCATCGTTATTGTCACTGTTATTGTTGTTGACGTTGTTGTTGTTGCTGTTGTTGTTGTCGTAGACGTGTTTATATCCATTATTGTCATATTTTTTCCATCATTATACTGCAACTGTCATTATGATCATCATCATCATCATCATCATCATCATCATCATCATCATCATCATCATCATCATCATCATCATCATCATCATCATCATCATCATCATCATCATCATCAACATCATCCTCATCATCATCATCATCGTCGTCGTCGTCGTCATCATCATCATCATCATCATCCTCCTCATCATCATCATCCTCATCATCATCATCATCGTCGCCGTCGTCGTCGTCGTCGTCGTCGTCGTCATCATCATCATCATCATCATCATCATCATCATCATCATCATCATCATCATCATCATCATCATCATAAACAACAACTGCTCCTCATCTTGCGACATTTGTCCATCCTGACTTCTGCTTGCGACGGCCAAGAAATTTAAATATTGTGTGTTGCGCCTGACGCTATCTATAGAATCTGGCTTTATTCATACACGTAGAGTCGTAGACGAAACTGAATTGAAATTTCGTGAGAAGAACGTTTATTTATACCCACATAATGCCAGGAAATCAAGGTGCCCAAACAGTGACGGTACGTTTATTTATATTTTCAAAAGATCGCGTTATAATGGTGTCCAAGACGTCACCCTGCAGACGGCGTGTATCACTGTATCATGGATGTCAGCGATTATTGGAAATTACCCGGCCATTTCATTTGCATAAATTTCAAACGGTTTCTTTGTTCTTTGCCGACTAACGTCATTTGCATAAAAACGGCGAATGTATGGTTGAGGAGAGGGATGGGTGGTACGACGCCCCTCGGTAACCCCGTGGACCCCCTGTTGGTCGCTCCCTCCTCGTTAGCATCCGGGGGCTCTTGAAACTGTCAGGGGCAAGGGATGATGTTGTCAGACGTTGGATGGGTGGGATTTGGGATTTGGGCAGGGGTGGGGAGGGGTGGAGAGGTTTTTTTTGTTTGTTCGATGAGCGGGAATTGATTTGTATGGGACATCTTTGACACGATTCGCGATTTGGGAAGAATGGGAAAGGGGTGGGTGGGATGATGGAGGGATGGAGAGATGATGGGAGAGAGGAATCGGGATGAGGATGGGGGAAAGAGGCAGAGGAGGGGAAGAGGCGGTGCAGAAGGAGGAGGATGCATTGGGAAGGAATCGGAGAGGAGGCGCAGAGAAGAGAAGGATGAGGTTTGGGGGTAGGAGGAGGAGGAGGAGGAGGAGGAGGAGGAGGAGGAGGAGGAGGAGGAGGAGGAGGAGGAGGAGGAGAAGGAGGAGGAGGATTAGGAGGAGAAGGAGGAGGAGGAGGAGGAGGAGGACGACGACGAGGAGGAGGAGGAGAAGGAGGAGGAGGAGGACGAGGACGAGGACGAGGAGGAGGAGATAGAGCAGAAGAAGAAAAGGAGAAGGAAAAGGTTAAGAGGAATGAGGGAGAGGGATAAGGAGAAGGAGGAGGAATAGAAGATAGAGGAGAAGACGGAAAAGGAGGGGAGGTGTAGCAGGAGAAGGCGACGGATGGAATTAAGAGGGAAGGAGATGGAAGGGAGGTGTAGCAGGAAAAGGTGATGGGGGAAAGGAGGATACTAAAAAGAGGTCAGAGAGGAAAACACAAAGAGAAGAGGAGCTGAAAAAGCAGGTATACGGAGCTAGGAGGAAGTAGGAGAAAGAGGATTTTAGAAACATTTATTCTTTCTCTTTTGTTATTCGTGCATCTATCCTTGCTCTTTACTTATGCAACCGCCCCCCCCCCCCACTCGCCTCACTTTCTTTGGTGATATATTATGACACGAACGGTTACCAAATAATAATGTAAGATTGGACCGGAACACTATGCCGTCTTAGCTAATCGTATCCGCACAATAAAATGGTATTAATAGCTGTAGTGATAACCTTTAAAGAGGTGTCCAATGCAACCGAAGATAACAGAAATGATATAACATGTAAAATTATACCATTGTATGTATTGATATACCTGCATGTGTCGTTGCATGGTGTGTATATTATATAATCTATATAGACCCCATCCTTTCAATCATCTGCCTATCTGTATAGGCTACTAAGACATCTCAGTATCTGTACAATTGACCTTGTTGCATATAGTCTTATAATGTTGACACAGATGTTATTGTCTCATCAACACACCTGTTTTTATGAGAGCTGTTCCTTTATATAAAGCAAGAAAATATAACATGTGTAGGGTATAATAAAACTGCTCAACTGCAATTTATACGCTCGAGTGGCGCCAGAACAAAACCTGAAGTTAAAAGGAGGGCGACGCTGTGAACCGTCATTATCATGATATAATGTGGTATATCTCGTAAACAAGATATTGCGCTTCACACTTTCTTCAACTACATTTATGTTAGTTTAACTTCCACTTTGAACACCTCTTTTACGTATATTAGCGTAAATATATAAGTAAGCCAAACCTTCATGATTTGGTGTATAAGGAAACTAGTAGGTACCTTTTTTAAGTGTCTTCAACTGAAAATAAGTAATCGTGTTTGCCATTAGATATAAGATGTCAACACTGCAACCGTACTGTAACAGTCATGTACATTATTTATGAAACACACGCTATTAAATTTCATTTTATCGTACAGAACTATAATACGCATATATCGCAAGCCTCGTAAGGTATGGCATAAGCAATGCATACAATGCATGACACTGCATTGTAATGTATTGCGTCGAATCGTATTGTATTGTATTGTATTGCATTGTATTGTATTGTGTTGTATTGTATTGCATTGCATTGTATTGTGTTGTATTGTGTTGTATTGCATTTTATTGCATTGCATTGCATTGTATTGTGTTGTATTGTGTTTTTTTTTGTATTTTATTGTATTGCATTGTATTGTATTGTTTTGCATTGTAATTTATTGTATTTTATTGTATTGTATTGTTTTGTTTTGTATTGTATTGTATTGTATTGTATTTTATTGTATTGTATTGTATTGTACTGTATTTTATTGTATTGTATTCTATTGTATTGTGTTGTATTGTATTGTATTGTATTGTGTTGTATTGCATTTTATTGTATTGTATTGCAATGTATTGATGTCAGGACCGACAGCGAATGAAGAACGAAAGCGGAAATGATAGATGATAATACGTCACCAACGACAACGGGACAACAGCTGTTGCAAAACAACAACAACAACAACGACAACGATAACAACGACAACAACAACAAAGGAAACGTAGACAACAACAATTGGTCATTGGCATCTCTGCTAAAACAGGAGCCGAGATCGGTCAGTACCATACCATCTCAACATAATTTATCTTAATAATATGTCATATATTCTGTCCCATCACTATAATTCAAAGCTCAACTCACCTCGACTTATAAGTCATCTTAGCCAGCAAGTTCATCTCATGTCATCTAATCCATTAATCTAAACTCATATCATGTTTTCTAATATTGTATTGTATTGTGTAAAAACATTTATAAAGCGCCTCTACTAGGGTGAACCGCTCAGAGGCGCTCCCATATATACCATCCCATCTCAACTCATCTCATGTCATCTTATCTCATTCCACCCCAACTCATCTTGTCTTATGGCATATAATGATCATTACTGTACTCATCCTATTATGTCATATTATCTCACCACATCGTCGGTTGAGAATTATTAGGCTCTATGTCCAAAAAGTACTATTCCGAGATATTCCAATTTGAAAGTTCAACAATCAGGCACACAAACAAGAAAGAAAATATTACAAATGTAACTGGGGGCTTTTGTTCATTTGTCAATGAAGTAACATTGTACATCGCAAAAAGATGTGAATAAAACGTGAAAACATTTTAATTAATTTTTTTAAAGAATGCCCACGCCAAAAATGGACATAGAGCCTTATAACACTCAATGCACATAATTTTGGTTTGACTTGAATGCAGCGTTCGTATTTGCTATTGGACATAGAGCCTTATAATTCTCAAAAAGATGAAAACATGGGAGCCTTATAATTCTCAAAAAGATGAAAACATGGGACATAAAGCCTTATAATTCTCAAAAAGATGAACACACTGGACATAGAGCCTTTTAATTTTCTAAATATCTCTTTTAATATTGAAGATGAAGCTTAGATTCTTACATGACATTATAGCCCTGAACAAGATCTACGTCATGGTACCAAAAACTAAAAAATTTCAAAAAGTGGACATAGAGCCTTATAATTCTCGATCGACGACATCTCAAGTAACAACATCCAATTATTGGCCTAGTGTTTCGTCTTACTTCTTCGTCTAATCTATATTATTACCTACATTGTAAATACCTCAGTGCATCTCATCTCAACTTACATGTATGTCGTGTCATTTTACCTCATTATTTAGCCTTACCTCGCCTCATCATATGTTCTTATCTCAATTCTTCTAATCTCATCTAATCCTTTGACATCTTAATCTACATAATCTCACCACATCTTATGACAATGTCGTCTCATTAGAACTCACTTAGTCATCCAATCTATATAGCCCTCGTACCTCTCATCTCGCCCTATCTCGTGTCGTCCATCCTATTAACATTATGTTTTCTCATCTGACAGGTATATGACTCACCACCGAGACTCCATCACCACCGTCTACCGTTCGCCCATCACCACCACCAGCACCTCCACCGAACTCAACCCCCATCAACCGTAGACCTCGCCTGCAGCAGCCTCTCTCCGAACCCACTCCCATCTCCACCCTTCACCTGTGAGACTTGCCACAAATCCTTCACGGACCCAAGCAACCTGCAGCGCCACGTCCGATCGGCGCACGCCAGCGCCCGTTGCCACACTTGCCCCGACTGCGGGAAAGCGTTCGCCACGTCGAGCGGGTTGAAACAACACCAGCACATCCACAGCAGTGTCAAACCATTCCGCTGCGAGGTCTGCCTCAAGGCGTACACCCAGTTCTCCAACCTCTGTCGGCACAAGAGGATGCATGCCGACTGTAGACAGCAGATACGGTGCCGCGGATGCCACCAGGAGTTTGCGACATCCACGTCGCTCTCTAAGCATAGGAGATTTTGCGACGAGGAGGTAGGGAACCGCCTGGAACCGTACGCCCTCAACCGTGACGCTGCTGCCGCCAACGGTGCCTTCTCCACGCTCGAGGGACTCTCTGCTGCTGCGGCAGCGGCCTCGTCGGTGGTAGCTGGAAGGGGAGGCGTACTCCCGTGTGGGGGTCTTTCCGTGAAGTCGTCCGGGTACGCGGGTATGTACGGTGGGCAGGGCCCGACCGGTGGAATCTGTGTCTACCCGGGCTTCTTTCAACCGCCTTTCCAGTTTCCGCTGTTTCAGACGGGGCTACCGTTGTTTGGGTCGGCTGTGGTTGGAGGGAATGTCATGGAGCATCGCAGATCTGGTATTTCTGGAAGGGTGGAGAGGGAACGGAGAGAGCCTGAGGGGTACTATCCGACAGAGGAGGACACGGTAATAGACGATGACGAGGATGAGGAGGAGGAGGAACGTAGCTGCAGCGCATCTTCACAGGTTTCCAGTCTCAGTAGCCGGTGTCTTGTGGATGAAGATGTGAAGAGTGCAGTGTCACTTCGTGGTAGGAGTCCCACTGGGTCGCCCAGATCGGATGATGATGCCTGCCAGGTCACGGGAGATCGGCGACAGCAGTATTGCGCCACAGAAGATGTCTACAATGACTCGGAGTCCAACCCTGAGGTTCAAGGTCTACGGGAAACATCGCCAGGTCAAGTGTTAAGCTCGAGCAAAACAAACGATGGCCATGCAGCTAACGGCATCTTTGAAGAGGAGAGCGGATCTATCATCAGTGATAGCCACAAAGGATCCTGGGATGAAAACACTGAAGTATCCGAAGTCATCGAAAGTTCCAAGACAGTAGCATCACTGGACGCTATCAAAATTCACAAGCAGTCCAAAACAGAGGACACTACCAACGGCATCGAACATCCTAGGAGGATGCCGTCCTTGGACAACGTCGAAAACATCCAGCAGTCTAAAACCGAAGACACTAACGGAAGCCTCATTATGGAGAAGGTCGAGGAGGACACTGAGGGAGGCACGAAGAAGACAAAGACCCCGGACACAATCGAAATCCCAAAGACAATGAACTCTTTTGATGTCACAGAAAGCCCTAAGAGAGGCTTTAAAACAATGGACACGCAGACCACCCACAAAACCCACGACTTCAGGAACGTCGCCGAAATGGCGACAAGCGAAATGCTCCCACTTGACCTCAGCATCAAAACAAGATGCACCTCATCGCCCAAACTCATCAATGCATTTCCCCACAGGAATCCATCCCCCACAACTCCAGTCCACAGTCCTGCCTTCCACGCAGTTCGTACTCCAAGCCCTCCAGTGTCTCACGCCCGCCCTTCCTTTCCGCGATGGATCCACAACGCTCGATCCAATCCACCAGGAAATGACTGCTCCACTTTACCACCCGGATTCCAGGACATCGCCGCAAGGATCCGCTCCCTCCAAGCAACCGGCGTGCCTATGTTCCCGCTCTGCCTTCCACCGCGAGGCTTCCCTGGTCTCTCCAGACACCGAGACCGTCTTTACCCCTTCTTGTCGCCCCTCCTGAAGGGCCCTGCTCCCCCGCTGCCTTTTGCCTCCGCCGGTGGATCCCCCTCCGTCGGGAAGTACAAGGACCGCTACTCGTGTCGATTCTGCGGGAAGGTGTTCCCGCGATCGGCGAACCTCACCCGGCATCTGAGGACACACACCGGGGAGCAACCGTACAAGTGTAAGTACTGCGAGCGATCCTTCAGCATCTCATCAAATCTCCAGCGACATGTCAGGAACATCCACAACAAGGAGAAACCATTCAGGTGTTTACTCTGCGATCGATGCTTCGGTCAACAGACGAATCTTGATCGTCACCTTCGTAAGCATGATCCTCCGAGCCTGTCCGGGTCTCCGCCAGGGCGTCAGGGTCGAGGGCACAACCGTATGGACCAGGAGTACTCCCCGAATGATGATCTCCACCACCAGGAATGGTCTGGTGATGAGGACAATGTGGTACATGGTAGATACCACGACGGCGATGTGGAAGTGGTGGAGAGGAATCCCGGTTGGGAGGAGGAGGAGGAGTTGGGGGAGAATCCAGTGGACGTGGAGATGATGATGGAAAGCAATGGAGCGGGGCACATGGAGGAGAGGAACATGGTGGAAGCAGAAACTCGGAGGATGGAGTTGAGGAATGGGATTGTGGATTCGGAAGAGGTCTACCTGTCGGACAACGATGAACTTGATGGAGCATACGCCCACAACAGAAGCGGATGTAGCGACGATGACGATGGTGGTGGTGGAAAAGAGTTCCTTCCGGTTTACAGTCTGAACGGATCGTTTTCTGTCGTTTCCGGTCTACATGTCGACACGTGACGATAATTCCGGAAATCCCAGACCGATGGAAATTCCCAATGCTGACTCATCTCCCATGAACGTCATTATTGCAACCTGAAAAACAACGAAAGTAGGCTATAATACCCCAACAAACCTTCATCCTAACTTTCAACTCGTTTTAGTGCATGGCCTATCTCTAGGAACAGTGAATATTCCAGTTTTGCAAAACGGCAGTTGTCACAATTTACCGGATACTTTGCGGAATTTGAAACAGTAGTTTATTTTTTGGTATCGGATAGTTTATTCCTAGTAATTTGCAACTCCCAAATATGGGTTCTGACAAATTGTGCAGTCAGTTTCTCGTCTATATAGTTGCAAATTTCCAGGTATAAGTAAGCTTATAATTCCCAACATTAGTGCCTGGTCATGGAGGTCGATACCCCCAGGCTACTGTTATAGTAGGGATTCTGACGGCTCCAACAAATTAGTTGATACCAGGATCTCTGCCATGGCAGGAGGTTGCATATTTCTCAGAAAAGATAACCTAGCAAGAAGCTATGACTGTACCCTTCGTCGTAATTTCGTTGGTACCAGTTTTCCGCAACAGTCAAAACACAATCCATTTATTTGCTACATAAAATTAAATATTATCGTTCGAACGGTTCGATAATTATTCTCTATGCAAACGTTGAAGCACTGTGTTATACATAATACACTACGAATGGCCTTAATATAATTATAGGAACTAGACCACATTGGTCGTTTGACGACGGGCGTAACATGTAGCCTACATGAATTGGATGCTTTAAATGGTGACACTGCTAATTCTTATATTTATTATTTATAATAATGATGATCTTGATTTAGTTTTAATGCTGCCTTTGCTTATAGAGAGAGCCTCCTTTGGTGCAATCCAGTAATTAACGTGGTACTGTTGTATTGCCATATTATATTTATTATTTTACACATAGATAGCCTACAGTTTACTATTATAACACATGATTTTAGACAGCAGTGCTATTATAAGTTTCAATCTTTTCTCCGGCAGTTAATCAAATTTTGTTAGGCCTAACGATGATAATAATTATACATTATTTATTGGTTTCCGCATGATTAGCGTTTTCAAAGCATGTTAAAACTAATTAATATTAAATTAATGAGTGGTTGCTTATAAGATTATGTCAGTCTATTATTATATTATTATGCTATTGAGTTAATATCCTAGGCCGATAATAATTGTTGACAAACGTTTGCGTTTTAGTATAGGCCTAAATGACATGCGAGCTTGACGTCTTTAAATGTGACATGTTTTGAAATTATCACTGAGACATTTACTGTATAATAGTAATACAGTATCGGCTGCATCGGTTTAGGGCATTTTCTCTGATACACTGACAAGCTGTATATGACTGTATTATAATAGGTGAGATGATATTCAAAATATTACCTGGTTAGAGAATGCAACATCCGAGGTAGGCCTACTTCTTGTGGAACCGAAAATAATAATCAGCTCAAGAAGTTTGAAACATTGTCTTTGAAATTTCTTGTGATATAGCTTTACTTAGAGATCCTCCTTTGTCATTTAATTTAATGTTATTTAGACGAGTGAATTCGCAATTTGGTTCATGTCATTCAGATTAGTGAATTTGTCTCTTATTTGAGGATTTTTCAGATGAGTAAATATGTCACTAGCCTAGTCTTGATTTGTGTCATTTAGATCGAGTTAACTGGTCATTTAGTCGATGTCATTTAGATTGGTGAATTTGTCATTTAGTTGAGGTAATTCAGATGAGTGAATTCGTCATATACTTGCGGTCATTTAGACAGGGGAGGGAATTCGTCATTTTTTGTTCGAAAAATTTATTCACCAGAGCAGATTTCCCACACTCTTCCCATCACATATCCTGCCTGAATAGATTCTATCTGAAAATAGTCGAACGATTCATTTACAAAATAATAATAATCTCGAACATAAAATTATTAAGTGCAAGATTCATCAAAAAAATATCGAAGACAGAAAAACCGACAGTAACACAATCAACAAACTTCGTGACCGGAAACGCTATCTTTCCGCCACTCAAAGCGGAAGTCGGTGTCACCGGAAGCGAGACGAGACCGACGCATGCGCACCGCACGGAAGCGACATCGCGCATGACCGTGGATGGATGTTTTCCCGCGGACGATGATCTCAATGCTTATTCACTGATTTCCGCTCGGGACGCATGTCACCCATTATCGCTCAAGAGGCAATAGAAGCGAGAATGAGGTAGGACGCCATCCGGACGGCGTACGTGGCGCCCCTCGCGTCCGGGGAGGATTGAGGACTCGTTCGGTGTGGTAGTGGTGCACTCTGGTGTCTGGGGACATGCATGCGGATTACGGATGGCTGGGGTCAAGCGGTGGTTGAAAGGGGTTAAGGAGAAGATGGCACTCCTCCTACTCTCAGACTGTCAACCCTTGAGACAATCAATCGGAGGGATGTATCTTGTTCCCACTGCGTGTGTGTTCGTTTGCATGTCTGTCAGTGTGTGTGTGTGTCTGTGTGTCTGTATTTGTGTGTCTGTCTGTGTATTTGTTTGTGTCTGTTTGTTCAGGAAAGAGATAGGGAAATATGTCTGCGTAATCGTGTCAGTCTGCTGTACGACAATTATACGTGTGTTTATCTGTCTGTTTGTTAATGTTTAAACACAATAGTTTGATTGATTGCATATCTGCCAATTTGTCCCTCTTTTCCTAGGTATTGGACCTACCTTCTGCCTGCCAGTCTGTCTATCTGTCTGTCTGTCTCTGTCTGTATGTACATGTATGTCCTTACGCCTGTCTCCTATGCCAGTCTGTATGTCTGCACCCTTCCTGCCTTTCTGGCTACTCGATGTCTTCCTATATTTTCATGACTTCCTGCCGACATGCCTACTTGCACGACATACTCTGTCTCCCTATAACTCTTCCAAGTTCCAACCACTCTGCCTACGTCCTTTTTAGCCTCCATCCCATGCTCAGGTATGTCTGCTTGTCTGTTTGTTTCTGGCTGTCTTTCTGTCTGTTTGTCTGCTTAGCTGCATCCCTCCTTCCCTCTCCGCCTTTATAAATACCTTTCCGCCCCTCCTCCACCCCTGGAAAGACAAGAGCCACTGATGTCTCATGGCATGCATCGTCAGTTCTTTCAACAGAGAAAGGACCTTGTATCTATAATAATACAATATACATGTAAAGGGCCATATTGTTCTCAGGATGCTTTAACTGTCGTCAGCCATCATCAGCCTCCTCAGCAGCCAACATCCTCCACATCTTTGGAACTGTCTCCAAGACTTGAGAGTCCTAAAAGCCGTCTGCCAGATAAGTGACGTCCCCTTCCGTCCCATTTCATGTGATGAAGGCCAGAACAACGTTTGTACGTTGACATCGCTTGAAGCTTATGTGTGCTCAAGAGCGAAGGGATTTATTTAAAATAATAATTATTTGTATATTATGTTGGTATGTAAATATGTACGGAAATAAGTCAATTAGTATAATAATTATTATTCTTTATCAAAGTTTCATTTCATGATTGTGTCGTATTTTTTATCGTTTTTTTCTATATCTGTATAGATAAATGGAAACTCCGACTTTGTGCAATGTATCAACGCATGTATGTCTTTCTTTTCCCCCTGTATGTCTGTCTGCTAATCTGTCTGTCTGTCTGTTTACATGTGTCTGTTTATCTGTTTGCTCGCCTTCCTACGTTTGTCAATCTGAATGTCTTTCTATATGTCCATCTGTCTGTCAACCCCTTCGTCTGTGTATCTGTCAATCTGTTTATCTGTGTATCTGTCTGTCTGTATGTTTGTCTGTATGTCCGTCTGTCCTTATGTCCGCCTGTCTGTCTGCTTAGCTGTCTGTCTTTCTGTTAATCTGTTTATCTGTCTGTCTGTCTGTTCGTCTGTCTGTCCATCCGTCTTTGTGTGTCCCTGTATGTCCCTTTATATCTTCGTCCGTCTCCCCGTCCGTCTGCCTATCACCGGAATAAATGTCCATCTGTCCATCTGTCTGTCTGTCTGTCTGTCTGTCTGTCTGTATGTCTGTCTGTTTGTCTGCCTGTCTGTCTGTCTGTCTGTCTGTCTGTCTGTCTATAGGTGTGTCCGTCCGCTGCTTATCTTTGTGTCCGGTAATCTGCTTATCTTTCTCTCCCTCCATCTCTTGATATCCCTGCCTGCCTAGCTGTCTCTCTGTCTCCCTGTCTCACGCTCTCTACGTCTCCCTGTCCGTCTGCCTATCACCGGATGACATATTATCCCTGCGAAGAACCACAACTCACCCATAAGGAGATCTCAGCAGCGTCACCCTGCAACCCACGGGTTAAGCCGACTGTTAAATGTTTTGGCTCGACCTACGACCTCACATTCGATGCCATTAACTGTGTGATTAACATAACCGACGCATAATACTCTCGTCGCTCATACCCGTGTGGCGGAGATCGAAATAGCCTCGGGCCCCGCAAGAGAGAGAGAGAGGGGGTCACACCGGAAGTGCGGAAGAGTTGAGCCAATTAATTCGAAGAGTATCATGAAACTGGATACTACAGACTGCGGATAGCATTTTATATCGTCCGTGTATGCGTAACACACAGGACACCGGAAAAAACAATCAACGTGTGTGTGTGTGTGTGTGTGTGTGTGTGTGAGAATGTGTATGCGTGTGAATTGGTGTGCGAAGTGGAATGTCCGTGTGTTTTTTCATTCATTCATTCATTCATTCATTCATTCATTCATTTATTAATTCATTCATTCATTCATTCATTCATATATTCATTCATTCATTCATTCATTCATATATTCGTTTATTAACTGAGGTGCATGGACTACAGTAAACTCGTATAATTGTGTACGTGTATTTAGATGGCTGCATGGTAGAAGTTTTAGTTAGAAGAATTGTCTATTTATAAATATCTGTTTGAATACGTCAAAGTATCAAAATATTATCGTCGTGTATCTGGGGCATTCAGTTTTTCATTTCCGTAATATCATCATGCCCTTTGCAAAAATCCGATCTCATTGAAAAAAATTAAAACATGTAACCTCTTGAACAATCACAAATAATACTAATAATAGTACGTATTAATGCCAATACAACTACCAATTCTAATAATAAAAAATATAAAATATATGCTAATAAAATACTAACAGTAAAAGAGAAATTAATTAATATTTACAACAAAACAGCAACCTCTCTTCTTACTGCACCTGTTGCGAATGTCCAATCAACACCGTTATCCCCCCCCCCCATCCATTAGATGACCCCCTCAAACCGCAGCGGAAGACCTCAATCCCCACAACCCGCGACCCACGGAGTCCTGAGTTGTCAGATCCAAGATCCCACCCCCTTCTTCTCAGGGCAAGAAAAAAAAACCGTTAGATAGATAGATACCTTTTGCCCGCTGTACTAACAGTCCTTACCATCATAATCGCGATCCGCTCTTATCAACGCCCAAAATCTAAATGCCCCGAAGCGATGATTTTATTAATACGGCTATGAGTCAGCCTTACAGTCAGCACGAACTTGGCCAGATTTAATAAGCATTTATAAGATATTCGTATATAAATTTAAATGCGCTGAAATATACTTGGTATGTGGCGGAAACACATTGTTTATCGTGTAGGCGAGTATAATAGAAAAGTAGGGCCTAGAGAGAGAGACTTAGCGAGGGAGAAAGGGACAGATAGATAGAGAAAGACAGACAGAGACAGACAAAGACAGAGCCATAGATAGACAGAGACGTAAAGAGACAGGCAGAGAAAGGAAAAGTATAGACAGACATTCACAGGCAAACAGTGTAAAACAGAGAAACAGAGATAGAGACATAGACAGACAAACAGAGACATAGAAACGTACAGAGAGACACACAGACAGAGCGAGACAGACACAGATACATAGACAGACAAACAGCGACATAGACATGGACATAGAGACACAGTCATAGACACAGGCAGACATGAAGAAAGAAAGACAGACAGACAGACAGACAGACAGAGAGGCTAGCTTGCAACTCTTTTCGGTACACTAAAGCCACACACTTTGCAGCTTTGATTATATGAAGCGCTGCTATAACCATAATTAAATAATTATCATTTCTTAGCTTCCTCTCCCTCACCGTCTCATCTGCTCACCGACAGTGTATAATGAAAGTGTACACAGTGCAGCAGAGTTGTCTATGTCCTATAATAAGGAGTAAGGGAAGGGGGAGAGCAGAAATTAGCAATCACATTTCTACACGCTAGCGCACAAACACACATACCGACATCCACCCCAACACATACCACATACCACACACACATACACACACATACACCTCTCTCTCTCTCTCTCTCTCTCTCTCTCTCTCTCGCTCTCTCTCTCTCTCTCTCTCTCTCTCTCTCTCTCTCTCTCTGACACACACACACATGCACACAGACACACACACATACACACACAAACACACACACACACACTGGTCGAATTTGACCTCTGACCCTCGACTGTCAGCTCTCACCCCTACATCACAAAGAACCCCCTTCCAATAAAGTTGAAAATCGATTTCAATTATCATCCCATGGCTTCGCAAATCATTCAACAAAATAATCAATGGGCAGCTTTTATGAGACAATAAACTTTAAGGATCGCTGCTGCCTACAATATATAAATTTAATAGATCAAACGGTTCTTTTAACCTCGTTTAGTGCCGTTTAATCTCCTTTTATCTCCATATTCTGGGCGTCTAGAGCTGGTCTTATCAGACGATTTATGTGAGGATGTGTAGAAGACTGTCTTATAGCAAGTCCAGATGCACTTACACCGGAACTACGTCACGGACAGTAAATTGATTGGTCCTTAAATAAATCATTCCTATTTATAAGTTTTTGTCAAATCTTCTGGCTTAGTAGTGACTTTAATATTGACATGCCGACCAGGCAAACCACCTATCATTGAACAAAATGTCACTTTTTGGTATATGACTTGGTGAAATAACGTTTTAAAAGGTGTCTTAGGAAATAGTTTGCGTCGTTCAGTGTTTTATCGACGTCTTGTGCATGACTCAGTGTTGACTTTTACTTCTGACATCGTAATGGTCAATTCATTGAATGCCGGTTATCAGTACCGGTATTTATGTATAATATACATAAATGTAATTATATATATATATAAATTTGCTGTCTATATATTATATAGACAGCAAATTTATATATATATATATAATTATATTTTTTTTCTCCCAGGTTTAACATCGTCGTTTGACATCAAAGACCGTTGACGATAATTTACAGCATATCAAGTGCAGTATAAAATGAAATAATAATTGTCCAGTATACATCATTTAACTAAGTTTTAACATAACGTTCCAATGCCATTACTTTACAGCAAAATGTTTTTAAAACGGTTAATAATATAATTCTATTAACAAGTTAAGCTAATTCTTTTGCTTTTGCAAACTCATTTACACTCTTCCGATTTTGTCACATGCATTGCAAGAAATGTCATAACATTTTCTGAATACGCATTTCATTCTTAATTTCTTCATTTCAGACAAGAAATTCTTGAACATGTTAATGCGACATAATAATAATAATAATAATAATATTATTATTATTATTATTATTATTATTATTATTATTATTATTATTATTATTATTATTATTATTATTATTATTATTATTATTATTATGTTGTCTAAACAAGAGCAAAGACCATAAATGATATTCTAAAACAATCATCATACAATAGCATGACATTCGATATCAACAAAACACTCAGCATCAGATAAAGCTTTAGACGTGGCTCAACCAGATGAAACTAACACTGAGGAATTAAAACTTATGACATTATTTTGTTCAGGCTGTACAATTGACAGATACAAAATCAGTCCCTCCCTCATAGGTCCACTCGACGATGTGAATGTCCGAAGCATTGTACATGTACGCCTTGTCGTGGCGAGGGAGCTTCAGCCGACTCTGACTTCTACGGAGACGAGGGTCGAAGACCAAGTACGCAAGACTAACGTTACCTCCGCCACTTGAAGTCCAGGCTTTGCACATCAGCTGCTTAGTGCCAGTCCCAAGTCTGTAAGAAGGAGGAGGGCGTCGCTAATGGTCTTCGTTATTACACAGCGACGTAAAACTGCAAAATCATTCAAAGGAATCAGCAGACCGCAAAATGCACTAATTAATTGAAATACGTAGGATGGCTAATGCGCGTTTAAAAGTTGTCTTAATAACAGTTACTATTATGAGGTTCTGAATCACCAACCAAGCAATTAGCGCAATAATTTTTTGTTATTATAGTTGTAAATTAAATTGTTTTAAAGGTGTCTAACGAACAATCTTGCATTGGTTTTGTTTTCAATGATGTTTAATAATTTAGCGTGATGCAATGCTTTGGACTTGATCTCATTCGATAGTGTTAGTCTGTCTATCTCTGTCTGTCTGTCTGTCTGTCTATCTCTGTATGTCTGTATGTCTGTATGTCTGTCTGCCTGCCTGCCTGCCTGTCTGTCTGTCTGTCTGTCTGTCTATCTATATCTCTATTTGTCTGTCTGTCTGTCTGCCTGTCTGCCTGCCTGCCTGCATGCCTGCCTGCCTGTCTGTCTGTCTGTCTGTCTGTCTGTCTATCTATCTATCTATCTATCTATCTATCTATCTATCTATCTATCTATCTATCTATCTATCTATCTATCTATCTATCTATCTATCTATCTATCTATCTATCTATCTATCTATCTATCTATCTATCTATCTATCTAGCTATCTAGCTATCTAGCTATCTAGCTATCTAGCTATCTAGCTATCTAGCTAGATAGCTAGATAGCTAGATAGCTAGATAGCTATCTATCTATCTACAAATTACCTCCCTGTGTGTCTTGTTCGCTTCCATACCCAGATGCCCGTGTTTACTACCAGCCCAAAATACCACTAAGTCCACACCGCGCTCGCGCTCCGCTGCCTAAGAACTCCCCCAGAATCAATTAACCCCATAAATTCACTTCGTCCCGATTTGACCCCGGCCATCAACCCCTCTTCCCACACGTGGTAGCTTATCTCTCCAACCCTTCCCATCTCTACACTCACCCCTCTCTCTGTCCTCAACCCCCTCTGTCCTCGCACCAAAACCCTCTCCTCACTTATTCAGTCGTTATCATCTAATAAGCATAAAATCCAATTATTGAGGAAAGATCAACGATTTGATTCATCATGACGAAAACCTTTTCAAACCCATACATACACACACACATATATACACATACAGACATGCACACACGCACACAAGCACATAGACACATGCACACACATACACACACAGACATACACACACATACACATATACAACACACCAACACACACGCGCGCGCACATGCACACGCACACAGAGATACACACAAACGCACATACGTACACACGAATACAAACACACAAACGCACACAATCTACAGCGCTGAGCAATTGCAAGTGAAGGAATTGCTCAAGGTCCCTACGCGGCGGCTTGAGGTGAATTCGAACCTGGCATCCTCTGGTTGCAAGGCAACGAACATAACCACTACACTACCGCATATATATATATACATATATATATATATATATAATGTATATATTCACACGTTGCTATTATAATAATAGTGGATACGAATTTGTTCCTATTATTCTTTGAAACGCCATTCCTTTATCTTCCTTTATCTAACACACACAATAATCATTTCATGTTTCTTTTGTCTCGCACTTCACCTCTGCCTCCATTATACTCCATTTAGAACCATTTTCCATGTCCGGACATCCGAATAGCCCTCCACACCGTCCACTCCCCACCCACCCATCCATGCAACCATCCATCCATCTTTTGTCGCATCCAGAAGTTACGACTGTTTTTGATGATCCGCCATTTTTTTCTGAGATTCCATTGTCGTACGACTTATACATGCAGCCGACTTATAGAACCTTAGATCACGCACTCTTTCGTGACGACAACGATCGCTACAATGTTCCCCCACACGTCAATACAAAGTTCCCCTTCCGGAAGCCAGACGGACACGGAGGCAATCCGGTTGAAAGCGTCGGAGACCAACGAGCTTCCGGTTAGGGGCACTTTATAAAGGAGGGAGTGACATCATGAGAGGGACTGTATAAGAGAGTGGGCTTTATAAGGAAGCGGGGGATTTTGTGGGTGGGACTTTATAACTAAGGCTTTATAAGGTGGGGGACTTTGTAGTGGTGACTTTAAAAGGGGGGACTTTGTAGCGGTTGCTTCATAATGGGAAGGGGGGACTTTATCAGGTGGGGGACTTTATAGCGGGGCTTCATAGGTTGGGGGGACTTTACAACGGAGTCTTTATAAGGTGGGAGACTATCCCGGACTTTATAACGGAGGCTTTATAATGGAGGAATTTTCTAAGGCGGTCTCGCCACCACACATGTCGGAATCAATGGCGAGATGCGCGGTAATGAAGTCCGTGGCGTGTCGTCAACAACATGCATCTATACGAAGGCGCCATTGTGGCAACTAAAGCAGAGACGGTGATTCTCCCGTCTTGTCACGCACGACTGGAGGGGCCGTACGTCCCGCGATCCCCCACGCGCGACGCCCGCAAGTCGATCAATCGTGACGCCGATGTCCGGTTGGGAGATAACTGATGCGAGACCTTCATGACTCGGTCGTGGTGTTCGTGGCGCGCCCCGAGCAGCGCCCGGAACAAAGATCGAAGCGTCCGCCGACTGTGAAATGTTCGCGGGTGAATTGAATGGATGGGAAGATCGCGCGGAGCCGACGCGGTACACGGTGGTTCGTAAAATCGTGATGATCCGAGTTGCATGCTGCGTATGTAGGAGTGCGTGTATTTTAAGTTTTACGAAACAATGAATTAATTTAAAAATAAAGAAAAATAAGAATAGTATTAGTAGTTCAGTATACAGTGCGCTCGTGAACAAGCTGGTGCGCCGCGCTTGGCTTTCAAGTAGCGCTTTAGAAATTTGGAGATTACGATTACGATTAGTTCAGTATATTAACGTCACTGTGTGACAATAGGGATCATTAGCGATGCCCTGCTCTTTTGTTCAAGCTTGGGACTGGTATAATACTGTCAAGCATTTTCTGACTAGCATAATTACGTGACACCAGCAGATTTGACTAGGAGATCACAGAACATGTTTTCCTTTGATTTTACATCTATAAATGGCGGTTTATACCGTTTACAAAAGGTGTGCAGGTTGTCACGAAATCTGCTCATGCTGGTTTGTTGAGGTTTGTTTGTATGTGCACTTGTTATAGCGCCCCTTCAGGCTCTCTCTACCCAGAGGCGCTCCCGAATGCAGAGCGGGCACTGCATCGGAGTTTCACGCCCAAGCCCACGAGCAATTGCGAGTGAAGGACTTGCCCAAAGTCCTTACGCGGCGATGTGGATTCGAACTTCGAAACTTCCGGCTCCAAAGCAATGACGACCCCACTACACCATTGCGCCTCTCACTGTGTGATAATAGGGATCATTAGCGACGCCCTCCTCCTTCATTCAATCTTGGGACTGGCACTATCAGACTGCAATCAGTGGCGGAGTTATCACATTAGCTTTTTAAGCGTTATCCGACTTGCATAATTAGCCTACGTGAGACCAGCAGATTTTTCAGTGCAAAAGATCACAGCACATACTTTCCCTGAATCTACAATTATAAATGGCGATATATACCCTTTAAAAAGGTGTGCAGGTTTTCACGAAATCTGCGCATGTTGGTCTGTTGAAGTTTATCGACACTGTGAAAACTTTTTCGTCGCACACTTCGTTTATTTAGACTTTTGACTGGCTGGCACTTAGAAAACATAAATAAATAGTAGCAGTAAATGCACACGCGCAGCACGGTTGTATAGTGAGTATAATGTTCGTTGCCCTGCAGCCGGAAAGTTGCAGGTTCGAATCCAACTCAAGTCGCCGCGTATACATAGGGATCTTGGCAAGTCCATCAATCGCAATTGCTCAGCGCTTCAGCGTGAAACTCCGATGCAGAGTTTGCGCTGTAGTCCGGAGGCCCTTCTGGGTAGAAATCTTGAAGGGGCGATACAAGCAGTGCACAGGCCTATACAAGCAAACAAAGCAAACATGCAGCAGTGGACGCATTACAATGTTGGTAATAAAATCGCGCTTTTATCCTGCATGATTGAGTCGTTCGTTTGGTTGCATGGTATACAGTTAAATGCATTGAAAAATCGTCCTAAACACCTTTAAGTTAATCTAAATAGATGCTATATAAATAAGAGATACTATTGACTAATTAGAAGAAGTATCAGTGAGATAGATTTGTGCGAGGCACATTCGGAGTTGATGCATGCATGGTATAAGCGCGTTTACAGAACGCGCTTTTTTCAGTTTAATGGTTGGTATTGAACACCTTTTAATGGTAATCATTGTGACAATATAAATTTTCAATTGGAGACCTGATTATTTGGGATTCACATCATGACACCGCGAAACTTAACATAATTATTATTAATACAATTAAACGACTTTGTTGACAATGTAAAAGTAAAAACAACGCGAGGTAATAGCAGTGTATCAACAAGGTAATAGCAAGATTAACCAAAGTAATAGCAAGATTAACCAAAGTAATAGCAAGATTAACCAAAGTAATAGCAAGGTAACAGCAATGTCTCAGCAAGATAATAGCAAGATAAATCAACGTAATAGCGAGGTAATAGCAGTGTATCAACAAGGTAATAGCAAGATTAGCCAAAGTAATAGCAAGGTAACATCAAAGTCTCAGCAAGATACTATAGCAAGATAAAGCAAGATATCAGCCAGATATAGTATTGGACGGATATGCACCTCGTCCGTTACAACCGGTCGGCCTCTTTTTTTCCGATCCGCTCTGTACATTTTATCGCCAGTCGCCACCGGAGAAATCACGACCGTAGCGGTCATCAATTGAATGAGAGACGTTGCCTCGTTTTTTCGCAACGGTCTGTAACCGACTTCTCGGCCGAGTGATTCGGAGCTGAATGCCTCGAACCTGTCACGGATCGATGCACCGGAATGGCGGCAGTCACGGAAGCGTGACAAGATCACGTGATTGAGTGACATCAAAGTGACGGGAATGATTCTGCGTTGGGGGGGGGGGGGTGGAGAGGAGTGGGGGTGCGGTTGTCCTAAAGGTGAAGTGGTGGGAAGGGGAGGGGAAGGGCAGAGGGTGGGGGACTGGAATCCTCATGTAATGGATTTTGCATTCAACATTGTGTGGATATGAACTGTTTTATTTTGGCTTCTTAATTAACTCCGTCGCTAAAATATTAGACTTAGTAATCGTAATCGTAAACTCGAAATTTCTAAAGCGCTACCAAAAGCCAAGCGCGGGGCACCAGCTTATTCACGAGCGCTGCGTTGAGTCAAAAGGGTTGTCCGTAAGAGTAGTCCGAGGTGGTTGGGGTCGAGTTACCATAGGATCAGAGGGGCGGAACAGCTACTAAGGCGGGTGTCGTCTGGGCCGAGAATTGGAGAGTACAGGATCAGATGAGACAGGGTAAGAGTTCTCTAGTACATTGGTACTGCCAGTCCAAAGCATGGGTACAGAAAGAGGGCGACGCTAGTGGCTTTTTGTTATATCACACAGTGCACGTTAAACTGAAACTGTACCTCCATTCGCAGTTCGAGCGCAGTGGTGTAGTGGGTAAGCTTATACGTTCGGTGCCTTATAGTCGTGTATTTGCAGTTTGACGTCACTGTGGGGTAACAAAGACCATTAATGACGCCCTCCTCCTTTATCCAGTCTTGGGACTGGCGCTGGCAGAGTGCAACCAGTGTTCCTTGGAGTCGGAAAGTTGTGGTTTCAAATACACCCCAAGCTGCCGACGCCGTATATGGACCCTGAGCAAGTCCCTCACTCGGTATTGCATGCGAGTTCACTGGTTTTCGGCGTTGAAATCCGATTCGGTGTCCGCGCTCCCAACAATATAACATCATAAATCTTAAACTCCCAACAACATACACCCCACCCGACCCACCGACTCCCCAAACCAACCCCAGAATTAACCACCTTTACCAGACAACAACCCTATCGTTATTGAACGTCACGCCTCGTAACACGTGCATCATCCAAAAGACTTACCAGGCGGTCACAATGTCATCCCCACATCTGTTTCTGCTAAATCTTCCATGCCACGCATTGGCGAAAAGAGAGAGAGAGAGGGAGATCCCCTTTCTATTTGCATGTTATTAGTGTCACACCCGTCTTGGAATGATAATTTCGTTGGTCGGGTGCGTACACACGGATACCTGCAGTGCCCATAGTTGTATAATATGGTGCTTTCACGCCTGACAAGAATTATTATTATTATTCAAGCATGGAGTCAGATATTATGTGAGGGTGATATAATTTTGTATACTTCGGGGGTTGTGGAGTCCTGTGGTCGGGGTTAGCGTGGTCGGGTGTCAGAAGTTAAACTGCCCGTCAAGGTTGGATGACTTTTTGAAAGGTCAGAGATATTTTATATTGGTGGGGGGCTGGAATGACAAGCGAGCAACCGGGGGTTTAAATCTGCATTCCTTGGTCCGCTTAGCTTGAGACTTGAGTATACATAGGCCTACACTGTCGGTCGGTCGGTCGGTAGATGAGACGACGAGGGAGAGGATTAGCCACCGGTCCCTGCTTCTTCTTGTTCTCATTTTCCTTCTTCTTATTCTACTCCATCTGAATAATGACAATGGCACTGCTACTGCTACTGCTACTACTATACGACTACATACTATAATACTACTATAAATATTGCTACCATTAGGCCTAATATACATGTACTATGCTACGTCTACTATCAATGCAACTGCTACTACTATACTACAACTGCTGATACTGCTACTGCTACTGCTATTACTACTACTACCACTACTACAACAACAACAACAACAACAACAACGGCTGCTGCTAAACTGTTGCTACTTCTTCCAACACTAAAAATAATAAAATCAACAATAACAACTTACTATTATTATTATTGCTATAATTATTTTAGTTTCTAGCGCTTCACCCTCATCCTTTTATGCATGCATGATAGTGACACTGTATACCAGATTATAGATTCAGTGGCGGAGTACCATATACATGCAGAAGGTTGCGAATCATTGGGGTTAACGAGGGCATGGTGATTTACTACAGTGTGGGGTGGAAATTGAGAAGTTGCCAGGCTGGGAAGGAAACGAGAGGTGGAAGATTTAAGTGGGAATCGGGTGATAAGGAAATCGGAAGAGAGGAAATTGATGACGAATCACTGGAGAAGGACAATTGGGAAGGGAGATAGGTGGAGATATTATGGAAGATATGCAGAGATACAGATAGATAGACAGATAGAATAAAATGTAGACGGAGATACTTTGCTGGATTGATGACTGAGTGGTTTGGTGAGTCAGTCAAGCAGGCAGGCAAAAGGACAGGCAGAAGGGCAGAAGGGCAGACAGACAGTGAGGCAGGTAGTCAGTCAGTTTGTTAGTCAGTCAGTCAGTCAGTCATGAAAGTAGTCAACCAGTCAGGTCAGTCAATATGTCAGTTAGTCATTCAGGTAGGGAGTCAGTAAGTCAGTCAGTCAATCCGTCAGTCAGTCATTCAGGTAGGCAGTCAGTCAGTCAGTAAGTAAAACAAGTCAGTATGTAAGAATTAACTAAGAAAGTGCGTCATTTAGACATTCAGGCATGGTGAGAATTACCGGCGTTGGGGGTTTCAACCCACCCCCCCCTACTCCAGTTTTTCTTGGAGCCCCATGTTAAAGTCTGTTTTTCACACCCCAATTCCAAGTGGATAATGGTCCAACACCCTCAGTTATTTTTCAACAATTCTTACGCTGCATTCAGGAAGCCATTCAATCAATCTATCAATCAATCAATCAGTCAAACAATCTGTCTTGAAGCCAATCAGTGAATCATTTTACCCTCAGCCCTTTGTCCCTCCGCGACACTCCATTGTATACCACCGATCCATTGTCTACAAGACAATCGACAAAACCTTCAAAAGATTCTTTCAAGTCTCTTTCATCTTCACCCCCGAACAAGTATTCCGTCTTCCCGTCTCACTCATCATTCCCTAGGGTTCGAACACGGTCCAGCCCCGATATTTACCCCGTTTCCTACTGGGCGGATCCAGACCTCGTCAGCCGTGGGTGACAATTTACCATAGAACCTCCTAACTCTTAACCGCTATTATAATTATGGCAAACTCCGTTTGGACATAATTTTTCTTAATTAATGAGTGTCTGACTGACTGTAGGGATTTTCCTCTGTTAATAGCCAATCTGAGTTTAGACAAATTAATTGAGGTGATCAACTGGAACTCTTGGTATTAATTAGTAACTAAATGGTAAGTCGGATGAGCCTGGGTAGAGGAAAAGAAAGATTTACGTACGTAGGTAGGTAGGTAGAGAGGAGGCAAAGAGTAGCATGCAGTGAAATTGAAATAGAAGAAGAGAGAGACAGACAGAGACAGAGAGGCAGAGATACAGAGAAGCATAGAGACATAGAGAGACAGAGAGACCCAGAGAGACAGAGAGGCACCGAGATATATGGAGAGGGACAGAGACTCAGAGAGACAGAGCCAGAGAGACATACAGACACAGAGACATATAGACATAGAAACATAGAGACAAAGAAACATAGAGACAGAGAGACAGAGACAGTAAAACAGAGAGACAGAGAAACAGAAAGAGACAGAGACAGACAGATACACACATAATGTACACACAAACACAGAAACACAGACACTAAGATTTATAAACAGAAACACGGATAAATACATACAGACAGACAGAGACAGTCATCGTGGTCCTTCCTTTATCCAATCATCCGCAGTAACAAAATTACTAGCTTCAGTGTGCTGGTAGACATCACTAGCGTCGCCCTCCTCCGTTATCCAGGCGCGTGACTGGCACTGTCGAAATACTCAATGTGGCGGAGTCTCTGATCGCCATCTGTCGAATGAACAGCAGACTAACACGTGGAGTCATACGCCACCTGGTGAAGTTGACACAAGGTAGGAAATTTGGTTATACATGTAATTATAGTGGACTGCATGAAGAAAGAAGATAATTGCAATGAAAACGTGTAAAGTAAATTAATGATAAGATGGTAACATGATAAAGAAAGGTACAACCAAGGTAATAAACATTTGTAAGGTAGGCTAATGGAAATACCAGGGCTGTTTAAAGGAGTTTTTAGAACTGCACAACCCCTTTCTTTTCCTTCCCATCCTCTATGGCAAATTACTTCCAATCGGAAGACAATGACCATTTCTTGCTAGTTTTAACTGTACAGAAGTGCTTCTACAACTGCACAAATCCATTTAGAACTGCACAATTTGTGTACAACTGCACGTTAAAAATGCCCTGGGATAGATATCAGCCAAGTCATCGAAGATCAGCAAAATAAAATAATAAAGCAAGGCAAGTATAGCTATTTGTTACAAGATGTCATAGGCGGAGACCTGGTGCGAACTTTAGGGGGACGGACGAGCGGTCGAAAACATTGTGTCGACTAAAAAAAGAAAAAATTTCGACTGGGACGAGCGGTCGAAAACATTGTGTCGACTAAAAAAAGAAAATTTTTCGACTAAAAAAGGTGTCTTCAGAAATTTTAACAGAGCTAAAAAAGGGTGTCTTCAGAAATTTTGACGACTAAAAAGGTGACTTTAGAAATGTTGATAGTTAAAAACAGTCTTCATAAATTTTGTCTACTAAAAAAGGTGTCTTCATAAATTTTAACAGAGCTAAAGAATGTGTCTTCATAAATTTTAACAGAGCTAAAAAAGGTGTCTTCAGAAATGTTGATAGTTAAAAAAATCTTCAGAAATTTGTACGACTAAAAAAGGTGTTTTCGTAAATCTTAAAAGAGCTAAAAAAAGGTGTCTTCAGAAATTTTTACGAAAATTTTACGACTAAAAAAGGAGTTTAGAAATTTTGACGACTAAAAAAGGGACTTTAGAAATTTGATAGCTAAAAAAAGGCTTCAGAAATTTTGACGGTCTTCTTTTTGCGCGTTATCGTTTTGGAAAGTAATATAATAATAATAATAATAAAAATTTAAAAAAATTGGTTCTTCGCGCAGGCCGGGTCGGTCCCTATCCAGGACCGTCTTCCCTTTGCGCGTTATCGTTTATTCTACTGATTATCAGCTGGTTCGAAGAAGCCCTTGCAATGGAAAAGAAATATAATAATATTTATTAAATATTTATTTGTTGCTGAATTCTTGACAGCGCGCACAAAATTCGGTTCTTCGCGCAGGCCGGTTCGGTCCCGGAGCGAAGGGAGGAGAGCGAAGAGAGGAGAAGTGACTGGTAAATTGCTGTGTGTGTGTGTGTGTGTTGGTGATATGATTTCAGTGGCGGCTCCAGAACTGTTTCAGGGGGGGAGCAAAATCTGAGACCTTGTACGGGAAAAAGGAAAACAATTTCGAAAGTTCACAAAATAGTGATCGGTCGTTGAGGAAAAAAGTAGTTTTCATCCGCCCAAAAAAGTTGATGACCTTTTTTTAGTCCCCAACTTGAAAACCGAATGGGGGGGGGGGGCCACGTTCCATAAAAACATCAGAATAGGGGGGCCAATATCCATTACACCCATATTCGTATTGCTAATTTCAGACCAAATGGGGGGCCACGTCCCATGGCAGTTTTCAATGGGGGGCCATGGCCGGATTGGCCCCCCCCCTAGATCCGCCCCTGTATGATTTCAACGGTGCTGTGTTCTTTGAAAGGCAACGGATTCGATCAGATGAGTCTTTAAATTTTGTCTGACTAAACTTCAAGTTCCAACGCAAAAGAGAACAACAACTAAATTTTAGTCGAACGTGATCAGAAGCAGGGGGTCCGTTCTCAGACCAAGTAGCTACTCTACATGTATATCTGCATGATTATTCGTCATACTTATAATTCTAAATGAATATTCATGAAGTAGCTATACTCTATTGCATGATTATTCATCAGACTTTTAGTTCTAACTGAATATTCATGAAGGCTGCTCTTGGTCATTAATTCAGTACGAATAGTTT